>VRYO01001366.1:25102503-25187872 GCA_009812075.1 Sialia sialis
AACTCGGGCTTTTGGCAGGACTTCGCGCTCTGTTTTCGGTTACCCGATTAGCTGGCTGCTGGAAAAGTGCAGGCGGCTCCCAGCGCACAAAGGGTCGGAATTTATCCCCTCAGAGCACGATGACTTTCCCACAGAGCTGGCTGCGCACCCATCACTGTTGCTCCCCCCATTGGGACGGCTACTGCACTCAGACACGCATAAAAAGGCAGTTCAGGTTGAACAACAGCGCTTTTAGTAAGTGAAAGCAGCATAAAGATCTTAAGGCAAAGTTTTTATTGATGCTGGTTTAAAACCGCTTCATGGCTGTCGGGTCAGGCTCGGGGGAAGAGGCGAGGGAGCGGCACATGAGGACGGCATCTCCAGGCCTAGAGGAGCAAATCCTCCTCCGACAGCTTTTCCTTCAGCTCGGTGTCTCGCAGACTCTCCAGGAAGACAGGCAGCTTCGCCTCGGAGAAGCTGTCATTGTCACCAAGCCCCGACCCAGAGGCTGGCTCTGCTTCCATCACAGCGTTGGACCCAGAGCCGGGATCCTCATCCGACAGAGGGAATACATCACCCAGCTCCTGGTATCTCTTCATCCTGAAATGTGGCAATTTTCTCTCTTAGACCAACACATCGAAGCCTCGCATTACCGTGGGCGAGCCACGCCGTGACAGCTCTGTCAAGTCAGCAATAACACATTTGGGGGTGCTAGCATTAATGACAAGCCAAACGAACTTACAAGGACGGGTCTGCCATGGGAGGAAGGATTCTGCTGGCCCCACCGGTGGGCATGTAGAACCAGGGCCCCTTCTCCTCGATGCAGTTGGCAGACCAGGCATCCGGCCGGCACCTCACCCTCTTGTACCTCGCCCTCTGCATCGGAGCGCCTGGAGGAAACAGCCACACATTGTCCACCAGGACCAGGACATTATTCACCAGGTCCTATGGACTTCACGAGCACCTAATATGGCTTAAAGGAGAGGATCTAAGCAATTCGTGTGGCCCTGATTGCTCAACCTCCGGGAAAGTAAAGTTACCCTGAGGACTTTTTTTTAAATGGCTGCTGACATCCTAAGTGACGTTTTGGTGATCAGAGACATCAAGCACTTCTCGCTCACGGCACCAGGAAGTCCATGAAAAATCCCAGGGAATCCCCTCACACACAGCACCAGGAAGTCCATGGGAAACCCCTGCAGCCAGAGCAAGGCTCATCCCCAGCTCACAGTATGGCACCTTGAGGGTGGAGGTATGTGGAAATAATGTGAAAAGCTCTGGGGACGAGGCACCCAGCACAGAGCTGGCTGCTGTGCTCTCCTTCCTCTGCGGGCTCCAGCTCTGCCCCTGCAAGTTCAATGGGCTGGGTGTTGGTGGGGAGGTGAGAAACTCGAGGTGTGCCACAGGAGCAGGCTTGGGGTTTATGGAGGCTCTGGGAGAGGACAGTTCAGGTGTCTCCTAGACACAAGAAGGTTTTGTAAACCCAGGTTTTCAGTTCTGATGTTCCCCAGGTGCCTGACTGACTGAGGCTGTCACTGAAAACATGGGCCTTTAAAAAATACCAAAACGACAAAAAAAAGATAAGAGCACTGACGTTTCATCCTTCCTCTTGTGTCTCACATAATTAATTTGTTCAGAAACCTCCTGGTGCGTTCTCAACCTGTTGGCATTTTATCTATTTTTTTTTCCTCAGTTTCTTGGGAATATCCTCCTGTAATTACACTTCTCTATTGCCCTGTATATTTCCATAATGTACTGGATGACTTTCAGCTACCTCCTACACTCTTCTGTAAAAGAGAAAAGATCTCACGGGTGTAATTTCCTGCTGCTCCTACAGTATATTCCTTTCTCATACTTATTTTCTTCTCCTCACTGATTATTAAGAAGGTTTTTAATAATAACAGTGGCAACAAAATAAACAGCTGCAGCTGAAAAATTTGCAAATAAGCAGCACAGAACAAGCAGGCCATCATCCCTCAAAGATCAGCCTCAGAGTGGTGATGCATAATGAGAGCCTAGCACTATCACAGCTTTGGTTTGTGAACAAATTACACTCCACACGCTTGAAGAGCAGTTTTTCTCTCACAAGAAACAAATCCACAGGGCACGGCATCACTGTCATTTTGGCAGCGTGTGTTGCAATATTTTACAGAATAAACCGTTTTGTTTCCTCATACTTACAACTAGTTTCCTTTCCTGCTGCCCCCAGCAAGCAGACCATAGGAGTTATGACATGGGAACTGTTACATACAATATCTGTAACCCCATAACTGAGTAACAGCAGTAACCAGACTGCTGTGAAAGGTTAGAAAAATTTAGAAAAATACACATTGAGATATGCAGACTGAAAACATACATGCATACAACAACATATTTTATGAAAAATTTAAATTATCAAAAATTTAAATGTCCCAATTGCAAAAAGCATGTTTTCTCGCCATTCCCCCTCCAGAAAAGGAAATGTTAGCAAAACAGACTTTCTGAGTAGATCTCATTAGCCCCAAAAGAAGGCCAGTTTGTAAAATTCGGACGCTGCTTGCTTGGCCTCCTCTGCCTAACCCAGAAAGGGGATTACTGAGAGAACAACCAGCCCGTTTTACCTTGTGCTGTGTATCCCACAAAGAGGATTAAACAAATAGCCAGGAAAATCCTCCCGTTCCATCTGATAAGGAGCTGCATTTTGGCTGGCATCCCTCTGCTTGCAGCCGGCCCTCACCACAGCTTCGCTCCTCAGAAATAAGACGGGGCCAGGAGATCGACTTTTAGAAAAAGTTTCCAAAACCTCAAACCCAACCCATAACCTGCGTCACCACTTCCTGATTGACGGCAGTGAGACATGAACTGAAAAGCCCAGCACTGTGGCTTTCCTGCCTTCATCAATGCTAACTAAAAGCTCCTCTGCCTTCATCTCCCGTTTTGCCCGAGGAGGAAAGCAAAGCCAGGGCCCAGCAGCTGGACTGAAGGTGGTGCTGCAGGCAGCTTGTGGTCAAGGCAGGCATCCCACCCAGCCTCAGCCCAGAGCTGAGAGGCCTCCAGGGTGAGCAAGCAGTGCTGAATGCTCCCTGATTGTCACTCAGCTGCACTTTTGCATTGGCACTGGTGCTGCTTTTCCCTGCCTCAAGCCCACGCCATCCACTAGATGGGTTACAAGCCAGCTGCTCACAGTCACTACATGTTTCACTGACTGAGGAGTCATCTTTTTCCACAGAAGTAATTATCTCTGGAATCTCATGCCAGGCTTGGGTGGGTTTTTGTTGTCTTGGTTTTGGGTTTTTTGAAAGCAGGATCATAGATATCTGAAGTAGAAGTGAAAAAAATGTACTAAGTTAGATAATATATTCTGGTAGAAACGCATCAACTCCTTTCTGGAAGGGCGTAGGCAATTTGCTTGGCCAGATCATCATTGTGCAGTGCAAATGCCCCAGGGAACGTGGCAAAGGGTTTGGATCACATGTGGCTCCACAAGGAGCACATCTGAGAAGCCATGAAAGCTCTTATCTAGACAAATAGAAGCTGCCTTTCAGCTGGCTCATACCTTTGGCTGTGATTAGACCAGGCTTGAGTTCAGTTAAGAATAAATTACAAACAAGGAGGTTATCAGAGCAGTGGAAGAGGTTTTCCTCAGTTTTTGGAGTGCTGCTGGATTCACTGGGGCACTGATGTGCTGCAGCACCTTGGGCTGGTCCTGGGGCTGATAGAGTGCAAGTTGTCTGCAGTAAATCTATTTTTATGTGGTGGAAAGTCCACAGAGGCCCCCAGTGGGGATCTGGGCTGAGCAGTGACTTTCCCCAGGGCATGGTGTTTCACCAAAGCAGCAGAAGAGACTCCAGCAGCTCCCTCCCCTCTCCAGGCTGGGATTTAGCACTGAGGGATGGAATTGCCTGTTCAGCTTTATGAGCCTCTGCACATGGGTTTTTTTTCCTAGCACGGGGAAAAATAGGAGGCTCAAAGCAGGTGTGAAGTGGTTATTCTTACCACCCTCATTTCCACTTTGTATTTTTAGCACCAATTCTTTTTTCTATGCTTTTGTCTGAGGCAGTGCTCAGCGTCAATAGGAAGCTGGGCAAACACGTAAACCATCCCTGCAACAGCACCTCTCACTTTCCATTGATCACAGGTACACTCTGACCCATTCCACACCCCTCCACTGTGCACAAACAACCCCTGTGGGAGAGAGCAAAACTCCACTGGCTATTTTTGCCCTTCCCACCAGCCCATTTTCCACCACAGCACTGGAAATGGGATGCAGGCAGAGCGATCCCCACCAGCAGGCATGGTCATGGGCAGCTGGGCATTCTGCAGGAACCAGGGGAGCTGCAAATTCCCTCTATCTGCCAGAGGATCTCACAGAGCTGAGTATCTGTCTTGTACCATCAGCTGATGGGAGAACTTGTAGCGCTGGCAGTTTTGCCACACAGTTTTGTTATTTTTTTCTGTGTCTGCAGCACACCCCAGGACGAGATCTCTTTACAATTGGTAGTGTGGGAAGTCCAAAGCAAATGTTTCATCTCAGGCACATCTTTGTAACAGGGCCTTGAAGGCTGCAGGGAGGGTCAGCCTGTGCCCATCTCCTGCCCTGCTGCGCTCTGCCTGTGCCCACACCCTGCTGTGCTTGGCAAGTAAAGAGTTTTCCAGCTTCCTGCAAACATGGAAGTGATTGGAGACCTGCATCTGAAACAGTCTGGGATGTGCAGGTGTTAAAAGTGGAGTGTCCTGGGATGCCCAAGGAACGCTGGCTGAAGACCACTCAAGACATACAGTGAAAATAATCAGCTCTAATTTTAGAAAAATCTCATCTCAGGCTAGAGGCCACAAACTGCTGAAAGTTACAAACCTTCTCTTTTTAAACAGAGGACAGCACATGTATTGGAACACTACCCTTGAAACGTGCCATGGCATGACTATCAGAGTTTAGGAGAAACGGGATTTTAAGTTAAATATTTTAAATCCGCGGAGGAGAGCGCAGACACCATATCAAGGTCAGCTACCTCAAATTTGCCTTCCATAAACTGTGAGGAAAATTCACAGGATAATGTTCTTCCTGCATAGATCCTGTGTATGCAAACTGAAAGATTAAATATCCCAACAGAACCGGCCTACAAAAGGGGCAAATAAATGAGGAGCAGGTATTTGAGAACACAGTTTGCTCCTGTAGCCTTGCTTACAACTCCTGCACTGAAGTGCAGCCTTTATTTTCAAATCACACGCAAAGGAGAGTTCTTAACCTGTAAAGCTCTTGCTCTGCATTTTTGGAAGGCATTGATTTGGGGAGGTGGAGGGAGAAGTCTGCCTTGACACTGTGCACCCAGACCCCTGAGCAGACACCCAGAACTTTCCATTACATGTCTGAAAAATCTGGGAGTAGTCTTTAACTGCAATAAACACTTCAAAACCTAAAGTGTTGAACTGCTCCTAGTTGCATCCTTTCAGGGCTGTAGTAGCTCCTAGCTGGCCTCAGGAGTAATCACTTATTTAGTAACATCACTAAATGGGGAGCACACTGCAGGAGTGCCTGGCACGAGGACAGAATACCCAGCAGTATTTCAGAGGGGCACCACAGGCGTTTCAGCCAATTCTTTGGACATCAACCCCTTCTCTGCTCCAGCCCAGGTAAATGCTGATGGAGCAGATTGGTCCAGAGGAGTGGTCTGGCCCGGCAGCGTAACACCACTCCCTCTGCTGCTTTTCCTCAGCAGGCAGCACGGGTTTATTTTGCAGCCCGTATTGCTGACAGGCAGCCAGATGGACAGAGGGACTCCCATGGGTGCAGGGGCACCCACAGCCCCTGTGCTTATCGGTGAGGCTCACAGGCAAGGCACTATCTGTTCAGGCAGGGTCCTGATAAAGAAGCTTCCCATTGACAGCTGCTCAGAAATCAGATAAACCCTAACTGCCATGGGAGTGGCTCTGCTCTCAGGGCCAGGTTTTCCTCTGCCATAGCTGATGGGAGCTCAGCCCTGGCTTCCCTGGGAATCCAAGCTGACCCCTGCAGCCCTCAAACACTCATCCCCATGGAGCAGCAAAGCCAGCAGGCAGCTGGAGGGGGCCTGAAGTGCTGGGCCCTGCCTGTGATGCTCAGCTCTTTATTTGCTCTGCTGAGGAGGAAAAGTACATATTTTGTACAGGTCACCGCTCTGGGGAGCAGCCCATACAGAAAAGGCTACATCTGTCACAAGCAGAGCTGGAAACAAGAGTGAAGAGAGAATGATAGCAACAGAAAAAAAATAGGGGACAGACAGAGAGCACAGGGCAGAGTGTCTGACTGACAGCTGGGTTCAACACAAGGAGCATTTGTTTTGCCCATCCTGCTCTTTGGGAAGACAGAACAGTTTTCTTTCCTGACACTCACTGCTGAAGTGGGATGAGATTCATGAGACCTGGACATCCAACAGGCCCTGAGCACATTGGTCTATCTCAGGGAGTACCTGGGAGCTGCCCTGCTAAATGCCCAAAATCAGCTGTGATGCTCTTCAGAAGTGAGCTCCCCTCCAGGCAGGCAGTCAGTCCAGCTAAATTTAAGGATGCCTTTTGCCACCAGCTCATGTTCAACCAACCAACCAACCTTTGGGAACTGAAAGCAAAAATTTCTCCTGCTTCAAAAAAGCAAAGAGCTGGCAATCCAGAGAGAGAGGTTTGGGTCCAGCTGGGGGGATTTGTAAATACAGCCCTGAGTAAGAATTAATTCTTAAGCCTGGGTCACATCTGAGCTCAGCACCTGGCCCATGTTCACCCCTGCACCCAGAGCAACACAGCCCAGGCAGCACATGGCATCTCTCAGCCTCTCATGCTGCCACCTCTCTCCTCTGAGGGCAGTATCAGGGCCTGGTCCATGCAGATAAGATTTGGATCTTGTAAGGAAGCATCAACATTTATCACAGAAATGAGGCACTCAGTGCCATCTAGATCTCACAGAAGAACAACCCCTCCTTTCTTCCCATGGTGAAGATGTTTGCTGGAAAGCCACAGCTGTGTCAAGATCTGGCACAGCTGCTGACAGACAGGAAGCTGCCAACGACCTTTCCCCATCAGCAATCTCCCCTCTCTCCCAGAAATCTTAACCAAGCCACAGGCCTGTCCTTCAGGTGGAAAAAGCAGTTTTCCTTGCTGCTGGCAGTGCTGATGCTTTCTGCTTCCACCTGCTGAAGTATGGTGCAGCTGGAAATTTCAGAACGAAGTTTAAAAGTTTGTTAAGACATGACACAGCAGCTGTGTCTACTGATTAGGGAAGCAATTTCAGCAGCTGACTGTTCTTTAAAACTCCATCCCCAGCCCTGCAGTGCAAGGGGCCATGCAGGATTTGTTGAGAAAATGCTCCTAAACCCAGAAGGAATTAACAAGGGAGAGAAGGATGGTGGGACAAAGATGTTTTCAGAGCAAAGCCTGTGCCCTGTTCCTCCACCGCTTCTCAGGGAATGTTTCACTGTGAGCCAGGTGGTATTGCTGCCTATGTCAGTGGTTCAAGCTCAGCTGCCCAGGAGTTAGGCACAGCTATTTTCCCATCAGATGGTTTCTCCAGCACAGGACAATCTCCCATGAGTGAGCTACTCACAGCAGCTTTTGGATGCTTTTTGTCAGCCCTGGGCTCTTGCCCATAGATCCACCCCAAGCAGCTCACCTTGCCTCCACTGCCTGCACAAGAGCAAACTTATTTCTGTGTGCAAACACATTGGTGACATGGACAAACTTTACCCCGTGTGTGGGGAGAAAGGACATCAGTAAATTAGGGAAGATGAAGAGGAAAAGGGAGCAGTGATTCTCCTGTGGAGATCTCCCCATGAACCAGGCCTGCTTCTCCCATCCTGTGTGTAATGTGGAGCAGAGCTGGTGTTTGGGCTCCAGTTAACCAGCCTGGAGTTCTAGTTTTGTGATCTTCACTGAATTGTTGGGGAAAAAGGTGGATTAAAAAGAACAGATTTCTTTTTTTTTTTTTTTCCTAACAAGCAAAGGAGCTGGGCATTTCTTAGCTAGTTCTAAGCACATTTGATTTAGTAGTGATTTCTAGTGCAGACAAGGAGACGGAGGAAAAGCAGGAAAATCAGACCTGCCACAGGAGCCTCTTCCCAGCAGGACTGTCACTCCTCAGGCCTCCAAGCTTTTTTGAAGGATCTGCTTCCTGCTGTCTGCATGGATGCTGCTGCAGCACGAGGCAACAGGCTCCAAACTGCTGTTCCTGACAAAGCTGCTCTGCCCCCTTTCAAGATGAGCACATCCCTTTTGAAAACATATTTTGCATTAACTAGGAAAAAAGACTTTTTGTCTTTTCCTTCAAGGACTCAGGGGTCAGTCAGCAGGGAAAGCTGAAGCCTGAGGCTTCACCTCATCCAACATTTGCAGCAAAGGGAGCAACAGGGAGGCCAGGACAGGCTGGCCAGGGAGGTGAGAGTCTCAAGACCCTTGCACTTGCAATACCTTGTGCCTTTGCAGAGAGAAGCAAAATATGTCTTTCCATGAGCCCTTTGTAACTTGGCAGCTCAGAACCATAAGAAAACATTAAAGCAAAGCTCATGGAAGCATTAAAAAAATATTTGACACCTATTTGCCAGAATGTGGACAGGAAAGATGGACAGCAGTGTCTGATACTCATCAGGTGTCATGCACAAGCCATCGGCAAGTATTTGATTTCAAAAAAAACTTGCTAGCAGGGGATTATGTTGGTTTTATTGTCCCCTCCTTGTCTGCAGACCACGTGTGCAGTATCTCAATTTCTGTCTCCTTGTCTGCACTAGAAATCACTCCTTGGGCATCACTGCCTCTATTATTTAAAAAGTCCTGGCATTCTGGTGGGAATGGGCTGGAGGGTCTGGGCCATCCTGATTGCATTTTCTCATGGCCTGCTGCGAAACTTCTCTGGTGTTAGCTGAACCCACAATCCAGAGAACGGTTTGAGACCCTGCCTGGGAACTTCTTGCTATTGCTCCATTCCAATATACTTAAGTACACAGAAAATCATTTTGTTCATTCCCTTTTTTGTTTACCCACGCATTTCACCCACTGATCTCAGAGTAACTCTCTGACACAAGCACTTTGTAGTCGTCTTACGGAATTCAGACTAACACCAGCTCACTCATCACATGCCTATCCCAGTCTTTCACTGATCACTCATCCATTTCCTCTTTACTTCTGCAGAAAATTGCATTTAAAAACTCAGATAGAGAAATCATTGTCTCCTGGTCCAATGCCAACTAGTAAATCTCTTTCACAGCAACTATGAGTATGTAAAAAAGACTGCTGTATTTTGTGCACAGCAGATGCCAAAAATTCAAGCAGTAGCTCTTTAAAACATTGCTGTAAACACCCAAATTATTAAAACCTTTTGTGTTAAGGCACCACTTTATCAGTCGCTTCTCCCTAAACAGTCAGTATCATACATTTTCTGTTCTGAATGGAAGCAACACATTCTCCAAAGGTGCTGTTTCACATCCCAACAGTCTGCCTGCCTCTTCAGCTGCAAAGGCACAGCCAAACAAAGGTTTGGAAAAAAGGCAGCCAGGCAAATGGTCCTCATCAGGAAACTGCTGGTTTTGTACCCAAATGTGACAAGAGTTAGAAACAACCAAACTGCAAAATGAAAAAGCTCTGGGAGGCACTTTGGACAGAGTTCCTGGAAATATGTAAAAGCACTTTTCAAACTAAAAATTAATCATTTGTAGCAAGTTCTAAAATAGCCATAGATGTTGCAATACAAGAGGAAAGACAGTTGACAAATGCTTCTCACCACAACTTTACACACTTGTCTTTATCGTAACAGTCTTTAGTTCTCTAATTTCAGGACTACAGAAGGGTTGGCTGCCAGACGACATCCTCCTTTGCAGGACTACATCTGAGAATGAAAAGTTCCACAGAAAACATCCAGGTAACACCAACTATCTCTGTCTTTTTATAGAAACACACAAGAAAAGGTCATCTGTGCTCTGCCAGTGCTGAGCAAGAAGGGAGCCCCAAACAAAAGCGAGATGGGTAAAAGGCACGTGTTAACAACATCACTGGTGTTTCTCATTGTCTGCTGACAAGGCTAATCAGGCTCCCACAGCACTTCAGGACGTGGAAGCACAGCAGTAATCACACCCAGCACGAGCACTGCGCCATTACACTGACACATTTCCACGTGCACACAGAGAAGGAGAGCATCCACAGCGAGCCTGTGGCTGAGGCAGGACCCAAACTCCCCAGCTAGGAGTTCTCAGGAGCACAGATGAAGCGAAAAGCCCAGGGAGCTTTTGCCACACCCCTTGCATCACAGGGGACCTGCTTTCCTGCTGCTGAGGGGAAGCGAGGGCTTATTTCTGCTCATGCCCCGGTGCTCCAGATGTCTTAAGAGCAATAGAGGTCACAGCATCACCTCCTGCTGCTCTCCTCCAGCCCAGGCCCCTCGAGAAACAAAAAGCAAAGAGCCTGCTCCGACACCCTTGTAGGGAGACAGTTTCTTTCTCTCACAAAGTACTGAAGCACAGCACAACCATCCCCATCACTCCCTTTTAGAACACCCACCGTATCTCCAGCCAGCATGAGAAATAAGCACTTCAATTAAACCAACACTGGTTTTAACCAAACCAAATCACTTCTCCTGAGCGTTGCATGCTGTCTGAAGAAGTACACTGAGGTTATAGCTCTGATCTCATACTTGACAGGAATTTTGTATAAATTCAGACTTCTTGTAAATCTCACTACTTTATGCTGGCTAAGGAGAAAGAACTAGTGGAACAACCAAAAGGAGGTTTCAGTTTTGAGACTTTTTTGCTGTACAGAAAGGAACAGAAATGCAGGTTAAACAGAGTTCACAGGAATCTAATCTTCAATTAATCTTTGAAATAAATGCCTGACCTCACACATACTTTACAGTTAAAACTCAGCATTCCTGAAGGGAGCTTTGCTGTCTAATCCAGCAAGCTCCCCATCTTTTTTTTTTTTTTTAACTAAATACACAATCTTACACAAGTTCATTCTCTCAAATCATTGAACAAACAGGAATTATTCAAAGGGTTTCCTTAAAACGACATACCTTAAAAGAAGCGCAGCACAGTACTTTGTGCTGAGCATCTGGCATGATGCAGTCTCCAGTAATAAAATATAATTAGCTGGCAGAAGGCTTGAACATTTAGTCTAGGAGATGAACTGGCATAATTGGTTTCTCTAACTCCATATGCATTTATATGAAGTATATTTTTAAAAAAGCTGGAAAGCCAAAGTCTTCTGGGTATCTTCAGAAGAGAGAGCTCTCCAAGCCACAGTGCCAATCACGTTGAATGACTGAAAAAGCTCTGATCCTTCTTGTATCAGGTTTTCCTAACTATGGACCTACTCTTACCTGTCTGCTGAGCTCTCAGTGTGGTTTCCATGCATTCAGGGTGTTTCTCTGCACACCTGATGATGTTACAATGGATACATGAAATGATTAAAAGGGATACATCTGATAGTTAAAAAGAATACATCACCCTGCACTTCATTGAGCTTTGCAGTTACCAGCAGGTAACTTTTCACACTTAATTCACACCAGTATTTGAAGGGGGAAAAAAAAAATTTATGCTAGGATAGCTCACAAACTATCCTCCAAATTACAAGAAAACTAATGATGAACGAGGCAATCCATGCTCTACAAATTTTGCTCAAAGGCAAAAGTAGAGAAAGAAGAAACACCAAACAACTACTCCAAACACATATTGCTGCCTTCCACTTGAATATGAAACTAAAAGCTAGTAGAAAAAATGTTAACCTTTTAGTTTTGGTGAAAGTACACATTAGCTTCAACTGAAATCAGACAAAAACAATGTGCAGTACAACCTACTGAGAAACGCTTCACTGAGAAACTAGAGCTGTCTTACTTTCAGGCCACAGGAAAATCTGAATCAGAGATCTGATTGCAGAAAGGAAACTGTTAGAGGCTGACTAGACAATTATTTAGTAAAACAGAAAACACACGTGCACTCACTCTCTCCCTGATGCTACAGGCACACAAGGAGCAGGTCTAGTTTTGAGTTTTGCTGCTGCTCATTTCCAGCACGCGTTTGTTGGCCTATTTGTTTGTGGTTAGCAGCCTAGCTCACAGAATCCTCTGCAGAAGAGATTTTTACCACACATTTCAGATGTACATGGTTTCCCCTCACACCCTTTAGGCAAACATGATGTTTCCTCCCCTCAATTTCCAGAAGAATCCAGTTGTTTTGACTCTTGACTCTTCTTCTCCAATGCCCTCTAGCGATGTGAACACCCTCCCAGCCTGTCACACATCAGTGGTAAGACTGGCAGTGCTCTGCTGCACAAAGCCACATTGTCCCTTCACTTGCCCCATGGCCATCATCTCTTACCATGCAGCTGGACCATGTGCTCTGCCTGTATTTCATCCAAAACAAGTCCAGAAATGTCTCAATTGCAGCTCCTCCTCCATAGCATCAAGCAGTATCAGAGAAATGTCTGGAGCACTAGAGCACAGGACCTGTAACCTGGGAATTCTCTACAGTGTATTAAGAGCAGGGTATCTCCTCCCACCACAAAAAGTTTGCTGCTTTCTTGCTCTGGCTTCTGGCAGTACAACTGCTCAGGTGTTTTCACTAAAGACACTCATATGGAAACACTTTCACAACTATTTATTTTGGCCAAAGTTAAAATCTGTATTGTATATTAGTAAGACACAGGAAACAGAATTCCAAGGACTCTGAAGAAACAGCCAAGCTAGTCCATTTATTGAGCCTCTATCAACTAGGTTTTGATTAACAAGGGAAAAGAACAACAAGCAACATACAAAATAAATACTGAAAACAAGTTCCCTTCACATTGATAAAGTTTTCTGGGGACAAACGTTAGAAGAGATAAAATGCATTCCAATTGGAAGAACGTGCCTCAGGTTTATTACAAAATTTTTCTCAGAGAAGAAGATTCTCTTAAAATAAACTGTTTTCATACAGCACTACACTGAAAAACTGAATCATACACCAAAGAAAAAGCTGTGAGGGAGAAAAGGTTTGTATTTACATATATGACACACAGTACAAAGCATTAGCTGAACTTACACTTTACATGTAGAGTTTATACCATTAGTGTGGGTGAGCTACAGACCAGGAGAGCTCTGAGTTTTTCACAAGGTTACACTAGTGCAGGCTCTAGGTGGATGCCCCTGAAGACACCTTACTTCTACCAACCAGTACAGGAGCTGTGCCACAGCACTGGCTTGGACAGGGAACTGTTCTGATAGTGCCCCCTGAATTATTTATACAAGTGAAGACATCTTTGCTCTTAGCCTCTCCATGCTTGCTGGAAGAAGATTGACCATCTCCTTACTGAGTTCTAGTTCAGTTTCAATGGCAGGGACAGCATCTGGATACTTCTCACAATAGTCTACCAGAAATGTGTAATATTCCAATGATGTCTGCATATTTTCCAGTTGCTTTTTGCTATCTGAAGTAATAAGCTTACCATACAGTCGTGCAATATGAAATTTAGCCACCATTGCAGGGCGAAGAACATCTTCCTCGAGTTTTTCAGGAAACACCTTGTCAGGGTTCCTCAAAGAATCCAAGAAGAGCTCGTAATATTTGATTGCGAACTGAGCCAGAGAATTAATTTTTTTAACTGTGTGAGAGTCTAGCTTCTCTAACCTGTTCCCAATAGCTACCTTCAAATCCATCATCTCATAATAGGTGTCAGCCAGCTCACACTGAAGCTGCCTGCGGATCAGCAGGTAGTACTGGGGGTTCAGGTCTGTATAGATTGGCTCCAGCATGTCTATCCTACGCTTGTGCATTTTGCAGCGCCTCTCATAGTCTTCTTCAAAGAAAGCAAGCACCTTAAACAAAGCACTGTGATCCTGAACAATTTCTATGTGGTCAGTAACATAACCATCAACCTGAAAGAACTCTTTTGCTTCCTGAACATAGTTCTGACCAACCAGGAAGATTTCTCTGGCTTCTTGAAAATCTAAAGGATATACACTGCTCACTTTCTCCTCCATGGCTAAGACAGAGTCACATATATCACTTGTCCCAAAAAGAACAGCTTTTTTCCTGCCCTTCTCTTTTTCATCCTCTTCTTTTTTCCTTTGGGCTTTAAGTTCCAATTGCCTGTCTGGATCCAGCTCTCCTATGTTATCCTGAAATGAGAAAGCATGCCAATTAAAAACAAATCTGGCTGATAAACAGAGATTTCCTTTGAAGTATAAGCTAGTGAGCAACAAGACAAAAAAGAAATCATTGATATATGAGGCCCTATATCAACAAAAGAATCATGTAAATGACATTATCAATTCTGAAAAGAGATAAAATTAAGGTGGTGCAGTCTCCCTACCTACCCTGTGTGACAAAACAGCCAAAGGAACAAATGTTAAGCCCAAAGGCTCTGCTTCACAAAGCATTTCAGCAAATGCTGGTTTAGACATCTGAAGAAATACTTAAATGAATTAAGTGAACTGAATCAAATCTGAATTAATCAAATGCTTGAATGAATGAGAACATCAGCACAGAAAACTCTTGCATATTAAGGCAATGTTCTTACTAGCAGTTAAATAAGAAGGAATCTGTCAAATCAAGCTGCAAGAAAATGCAGCAGAGAGGAGGAAAATTTGTGCAGCTGCTGTAAAAGTAATGCACTGATCACTCTACAGAGCTGATCCCCTATCTGCACTTAAGAGTAAGTGTTGCATTTAAGTCAAAAAATATCATTAAACACTTGCTACACTGCAAGCACTTGTTTCCTTCACTGGACAACTGCTTACTCTTTGTTACCAACTGCAAATTGATTCCTCTTGCAAACATCAAAGCAGACTTAGTTTGCTGTTAGACAGTGACAGGCACAGAACAGATTTTCTGGTACCTCAAGCAATTTTCGAGCGCTTTGCAGAAGATTCAGGCAATACTTGATCCAACACCTTGCAATTTCAGCTTTCCTCTCTGGAAGGTCCTGTTGGTCTGGCTCTGTTTCATCTCCTGAATGGACATAAACACATAAAAACTTTAAGAGAAGTCCAGCACTCCAGCAAGACCCTCAAATGTTACATGCAAAGAATATACTTGTATTTAGTTTTCCTCATGGTTACACAGAAACACATTCTCCATGTTAGTTTATGCAATAATTCTGTAAGCTCTCATTTCTGGTAGAAACCTGCATAGACTAACATGGATTTGTCATGTATAAATTCTGAAAATAAACAGATCACAATGTATCTTTAAAAAGACCTTTCATCTTCAAGGTGTTTTACTGGAAAAAGTTTCCAGGTCTCTTTGCAGTAAGAGAAAGAAATCAGGGTAATTAATTTTCTGAGATTCAGCTGTCTGCCCAGTAATTGTTTCTGAGGAGGATTTGTGTTGCATTGGACCCCAGACTTGCTACCAAAAAGGGGAACAAAAGAGGGGAAACTGCCTTCAGTTAAGTTACCTGGTACAAACATAAAATTTATTAGCCCTACAACTTCTGTATTTTTCTCCCCAAAGTCTCCCCGCTGTCACGAATAGCAGCATTGCTGATGCATAACATTTTCATAAACCAAACAGATTTCACTGAAAACTCATTTCCCAGTCTCTATGCAGAAGGCAGTGAGTTGGCTGAACAATGAGAGGACATTCCTACAGGACAGCAGCACTTCTGTTCACCAAATAAAAAGCCAACTTCAGACTCAGACCCACTGCGCTCATTATCTTTCATTGGAGCAAATCACTTTCTTATTAAGGAATTAAGAATTGCTGCTAATCTAAGAAAAGGCACATTTATTAATTATGTCTGTGTTAGTTTATATTCCAATTAACATGATAAAATGAATATGCTTGAGAATGGCCAATGCTGTCTGTGTCCTGGTTTTTCTGTAAGTTAGAACCTTCTGCAAGTCCAGAGCCCAGCTCTCTGCACCATGAAAAGGAAGGGAAGATAAGCAATTATTCACCAAAACAAACAGGATTATCATTACTCCTATGTAAAGAAGTGAACTTAATTGACTCATATGTGCTCCCTCTCCACAAATTAAAGCTCTACCAACTGGAAGCTTCTACTTGCCCAAGACACACACAAAAGGGTGTGCTGTAGATAAACAAAAGACTGAGCCTAAAACAGAGCAGTGACACTCATGGAACCAACAGGTCCTTAAAACTAGGGTCAGCTCTCTAAAAGTTCCTTCTACTTGTATTCACACTGCACTGCAAGCTGTTCCTTTGCATCAATGCCCAAACAACAAGGAGGGCAGCTACAGCTCCAAAACCAGCCACTGATGAGTCTGCAGCATCCAGCAACAAAGACAATACAAGTACCTTCTGGATTTGGGGTTTTAAAAGCTGCAGTTTTGCCCCCTCTTTTACAGCTATTCCCAGGAAGCATCTGGTTAGGCTCACTGAATGTCTGCCCTCTGATCACTGAGGCAAACTGCATTTTTAGCACTTGTACAAAGCCACATGGATGAACACAGACAGTGCCACTGTTGAAGTGCATATTGTTTTAAATTTCACTTTTATTCTGATATGCTTTCTGAAACACCAGAAACAAGCACTTTTTCTCACAGGGTCTACATGCAGCCAATCTTGAGCTGTAGCAGCAGAATGTTTTTCAGAAACATTCAAATTTATTGAAAAATATTTTAGAAAATTAACGGTGGGTTAAGTTTTGCAGAGTTGTTAAATGTTAGTTTTAAACATTAACACATAATGATGCTTAATTCATAATAATTTTATTTAAAACTTTTTTATACGCTTACCATCTTCAGCAGAGGGCACCTGTCCAGCCTGGCTAAAGATGACACTGGCTGCTGCTAGACAGTGTCGCGCCTCCATGAAGCATTCCTGAGAGAAACAGAAACAGAGCAGCATTTAGCACTGGTGAGAGCAGCCAGAGCTCTGCTGTCACTTGGCCAAACCCCTCACCTCAGAGAGTGAGCACACATGAAAAGGGAAATGACAGAACTGACAGGCTCTAGAGCATATTCCCCAGGCACTGGAAGAAAACACATTTTTTCCTATTACTGAATACAGTATTTTCTGTTTTGTTTTTTTTTCAGTACCACAGCCACAACACCAAGCCTTGCCTTTAATATTGGCTGTGCACACTGAGCATTGTGACTGCTCTGAGGTGAAGGAAGTGATGCCTTGTGGCAAACACTGTCAGGGGATGTTGGAGGGAACAAGCCAGACAAACAAGTCAACACCCTGAGTCAGTGCACGGTTAAATAATTAGTGCTATCAGTGCATTAAAAAGAGATGGAAATTAGGAGTTACTGTTGAAATTAGCATTAACTGGCTTAAGTAGGGCAGGAATCTTTGTAAGCATCAGAAAAGAGCATGTAAATAGCCTGGAATGTAGAAATTCCTAAAAAAAGCTGAAGCACTTCCTAGATTGTTTAGAATCAGCACGTGGCAAACAAACAGCTACCAACTCACATATTCACTTTAATGTTCAACATTAAATGTTCAACAACTCTTGAGCCCATGCTAAGGTACAAAGGACAATAATTTAGAGCAAACAATAAGCCATGCCTTGGCCCTCAGATGCTTTTTATTTTCAAACTTTAGTGTAAGAGAACAATATAAGAAAGAATTTTAAATTAAATAATTATAACCCTGAAGTTTACTTAGGAACATGATATCACATCATTGCTAATATTTCATCAACCATAGAGCTTTTCTCCATTTACACCCCTGTTCATCTTCCCCACTGCCATCAGAACCACAGGAAAGCCACCATGTCCTCTTCAGAAAAAACACTGACAGATGCTCTTTGTCACAAGACAACTTGTGGTTTTATAGGTGCACATTTTCAATTCATCTTGGAGCCCTGCCTCAAAGAGTGTTCAAACAACAGTTTTAGTTGGCAGTTACATGAATGGTACAAGGAGAGCAGAAAAGCACTGGTATGTTACCTTGGAGAGATAGTACTGTGACAAAGTGGCAGCATTGCGTGCCCATTCCACTGGGTAGTAGCCACAGTACTCCAGCTGTCGTTTCAGAGTGGTGTGGCAATACTGAGCAGCCTTCTCAATCATGTCCAGGTGCTGGTACACTTGTGCCAGGTAATACAGAGTATGTGTGTAGGCTTTTTCAAATCTGGGAAAAAAAACAACAGTCCCTTTAGATTTTTTTTTTCCTCCCTCAACACACCCTCATAGCTTTTTAAGAAACTAATAATAATGTAAGTATGCTGCTTTACTCCCACCTTTTGGATCTTTCTTGGTCTGTGAGTTTTTCTTCTTCTGCCATGAAATGTTCACTGGGATCCAGGGGCGGATTTCCATCCTGCAAGGGTACGTGAGACATTCAGCAAACTACATTTCTTACTCTGTGGCACAGTGCTCCCTCTTCTGGCTGCACATCATTACCATTTGCCAATCCCAAATTCAACAAAGCTTCGTGTAACCCACCTCAGTGCCACTTCCCTGGAGCAATTCCACAACACTCGGGAGATACAGAGGATGAAAACCACAATTCCACACGGAATGACAAGGTTCACAGCTTGCAGGAGACTTCTGATTATGTACTTTAAAGCAATGCATGCTGCCTGCACCAGAGATACTCACCCTGGATTCTACAGGACTCTACTGGGCATTTTTATTTTGTACAATAACACACTGGGTTTTGAGGCATCAATTTAACACCAAGCACGCCTTCAAGTGTGAAATATTCGTTTGCCCAGCTGCACAGATCAGCAGCCAGAAAACACCCTGCAGGAAGTACTGCAGACAACATGAAGTGCAGAGTGCTCAGCAGAGCTGCTCTGAAGGGACTCCCAGTATCCATGAGCTGGCAAGATCATTTGCTCAGACAGACTGATGAGACAACACACAGTGAAGCTGCTAAAGCTTCCTATCAGGCATAACATACATGCAAGTCATTAAACACGGTAGCTCCCACCATTAGAAATAGATTTTTGTTCTTTAAACCTTGAGTTCTGTCAGAATCCTTACATGGACAACTGTACACCTTTTGGCATTGCTGTATCCAAACCTGCCTGAAGACAATTGTCAATATAAAACCCAGACAGCTCACAGGCAACCCTGACAGATTAACACTGCTTATGGCACAGCTTTATCAGCCTGTGCTTATCCCATTTTATTTGCAATTGTGAGTAACTTCAGGTGCCAATTCTAATACACTTCAAATGAAACCACCTTCCAAAGAGAGCTTTTCTCCCATTACACAGTCCATCCTGGAGGGTATGCAGCTTGTCTAACCCCACTTCTTTCTTAGCCCAAGAGAAAGTAAGACAACAAATAAAAATCTGTTTCAATAAACACTTTTCATGAGTTAATACAGACTTAGGCAGGAACAGGAATAAGGGCAGAGAATACACTCACTTTACAGGGAAGAAAATATATTATGTTTGTAGTTCTTCTCATTAAAAATCCCTGAATGGACTTGTTTACTTGCTTTTAATAGAAGTGTTTTAATCAATTTTAAAATGCACCTGAAACAGATAGTGACAAATAAACTAAACCACGTTTAGCTGCCAGAGGCATGTAGATTTTTGCATATGATCTTTTAATCTGCAGGTTTTTGTTTACACCTCATTAGTTGTTAAGAGGTGAATTTATAACTCTTCCTCTTGTTTTCTTTAGATACAAAGGTTCTAACAAGATTTGGAGTATATTCTGGCAAGACTAGAGTTATTCCTGCAAAGAAAAGAACTGAAATGACACAGTAAGCTTTTTAAACCCTTGCCTCCTTCCTGTACCTACGGATCTATCCCTGATATCAAGCCTTATGCCTTTGCTTATCCTCAGAAAGAGCTCTCCAACTCTCCTTGCTAAGTGGATTTCATTAGCCCAAGCTCCTTGCCTTGGTTTTGCTTTAGGGGAGAAACCACCTATCCAATTTGTAAATTAATTAGGCCCAGTCAGTAAACAACTAAATCCACCAGCACAGGAAAATGTCTCCATCACCAGCAGTTTATCAAACACTCCCTGACAGGAAGGCTTCCTGACAGCCTAAAAGTGGGGAATGTTAAGAAAACTGTATTTACATACTGATAATTTGTGAAAGACAAAAGTTGACATCATTGTATAAACCTGTGGTTTCTTCTAAAAGGAAGACTTAAAGTATAGCTATGTTTGAATACATAATACCTTGATCTGTATGCAGCAAATAATGTTGGGAGGAAAAGTGTAGCAAGCAATCATCACTTACACAGAACCCTAGTCAGGCAGCAAAGCCCCAGAAGAAATATTCACTAGCCACTACTAACAAAAAAGTAAAGTTTCAGCAGCACTTTAATCCACTATACCATAGCACCAGTTTAACTTCATAATCACTGGAGCAAGTGCCAGAAGCTTTTGGAAGTCACGTGATAGCTGGGGCTGGGTATAAATATCAAAGTTGAACATCAGGAATTAATCACAGAGAAAGTCTGTAGAGAGATGCATTTTCTGGTTAGCCCAGCTGATCCAGAGGGCAGGAAATAAGGTGAGCAGCTTTTCAGCACAAGTGGGGTTTTCTTCTGGATCCATTACCTCTCCCATCACTGCAGGCCAGCATGGCTGCAAAGGTGGCTGGTTGGCAGTAACCAACCAACCAACCAAGACTTGCCCATTCTAAAAATCTCCACAGGTATCATCAGTCCTCTAAGCTAATTCCACGGCAAAAACCTGAACTGAACCTGTAATTTCATGAAACTAAGTTCTGAACAACCTATTCAGCTGTCCTGAGACACAGCTACTGCTTCTTGAAGGCCACAAATGTTTTTAACTGTCCCTGAGGCAAGTCAATGTAGGAACAGCTTTTGCAAAGAGCTTAAAAATAGCACAAGGGAGTCTTTGTAGGATACACAGCAGAATCCACAGCTCAAAAGGTTGTTTAATATGCATGAGAGGGTTAGCTGTCTGTGAGATTGTGCTCTTGGATATGGAACTGAACTACTTGCCCCTGCAAAACACTGCACGCTCAGAGCAAATCAGGCAAATATTAGTTTTGTTTCCTTTTCCCACTGAAAGCAATGGACAATTAAATTGTGTTTGCAAGATAAGATTTAATAATAGTCCTCATTAAAGCCCAACTTTGGATTATTAAAGGGCTTTCAAAAGGGAGTGTTATGTTTGAGCAATATTATTTTCTGTTTTGAAATTAGCAAGTAATGCTCTCCTTTGCCTTGTCCTATTCTGCAGTACAACTCATATCACTTGCCAAAAGTATCACAGCAGCCAGTATAAAGCACAGGAACCCAAAATTCCATTGCATGTTTATTTCAGAGATTACTTAACCTGCAAAGTGGCACAGGGAAGTAAGACCTACCATGATAGTAACACAGTACCTCTTTCATATATTGATTATACAAGGCTTCTGCAGATTCCAAGTGAGTTTGTGCAGTTTCAATTCTATCCCTTTGAGACCACAGGATCCCCAGGTTGTTCTAAAGGTAAAAGAAAAAAAAAAAAAAAAAGTCACATTCCATTTACATCACATTTTTTTCCCAAACAATTGATCAGTCTTCATCCTTACATACGTGTGTGTTCTAATACAATGGATTTCAAAAAGCAGAAATCGTCCCCACACATTTCACTGTGAGTTGCTCAAAAGGGAGGGGGTTTTCACACAGCAAATGTCACATAAAAAATGCACCTCACAGTCCTCCTCTGTTTACTCTGCTAGATAAGGACTAGTGTGTTCAAATAATCAGCTTTTTCCACAGAGTATGTTCTGCATCCAATTCATGCAGCTTTTACATCACCTATAAATATCATAAAAAGAGACAAGATATCAGAAATTTGTTAACATGACTCCATAGAAAAAAATTAACAGGAAAAAATATGGTAGGAATGAATGCTAGTATATTTTCAACAATGGGAAGAGATGAAAAGCACCTTTGAGATCCGAAAGTTATAGATTTCTGCTTTCATATTTAAGTTACAGCAATGTACACAGCAACTTAGTTCATCTGTCAACCCAGCTTGGGCAAAAAGTGCCTCTAATTTTATTAATAAGATGAAGGTGTTAACAACAATCTATGTCTGATGTGCTAATTTACATCCTAGGCACTGCTGTTACAAAACTCAAGAGGATTTAAAAACCACCAAAAACCTTCAAAACAATCAGAATGTTTAGCTGTACATCAGCCCTGTGTCCCTTTCAACTCCCTTCCACTATTTTTATAAGAAAGCACATCACATGTTGTTTATGAACTGAAACACTTTGCCGAAGGCCAAGCAGTGGAACAGAGCAGATTCCATTAGACAGAGACTGGGAAACTCAGTCTTATGCAAAAAGCTCAGAAATCAGAAGTGGAGCTAAAGAAAGAGGCCCAGCAGGAAAAAGGAATGCTTCTTCCTACAAAATAATAGTCAGTGCCGTGGCAACACACTCCAGACATCCCAGCAGGTGCAGAAATACTGCCACTGATGGCAATCATTGCTTTCAAATCAGAAATGGTTTAAATTAAGGATTCAAGCCTGTTCCAGCCCTTGGGACCAAGGGCTGAGGTTTCATTTCCCAGCAGTGTGCTCAGCACTACACATCCACAACAAACTTCATCCTGCTGCTTCCTGAAGGCCCCACAACAGTAAAGTCCACGCAGACTTTGGGCTAGTGAACAGAAGAGCTGCTTTCAGCTCAAATTCTCAATTCAGAATCTCCGAGCCACACCTCCCCAGGAACGTGTGGGAAGATGTTATTTCAGCTGGAGCAATCTCCTTACCTCACAAAGGGTAAGAGATTTGTAGCAGTGTATCCAAACCCTCAGGCTGAAGGACAAGGAGCAGATGTAACCTCACCGTTGCAGACAACTCAGCTAATTCAACCAGTGTAAGACAAGACATCCTTTCACTTGCACCTTTCCACGTCAGGCGCAATTCCCTGACACTCTGATGAGGAAGCCTCCTCTAATTAGGGCAACCACTTTTGACAGAGATATCTAAAGAACTGCTCTATTTCATGTACAGTCTAGAGTCAGATACCTAACTATACACCAGCCACCATGACAGTGATCAAGTAAAGGCCCTTCTGTCAATCTGAACTAATTTTGGTAACAGTATTCCCTTCATCAGAATAAAGGGAAAATATTATTACATCAAGCACCAACAAAACTGTATTTACCCATCTGGGACAAAATGCAGTAGCTTAAAATATAACAGGCAATGCTGAAAAAAATGCTGAATTTATCATTTCAGCATGATGCATCAATAAAAGCATCTCCCAATATCACTTAGACAACCAATGAGCTAGGGAATCACAAATAAATTCTGAACGTAGTGAGGTCTTTTTCTAATTTATTCTTGCACAGCTCTTATAAGTTTTGTCTCCGTCTGTCCAGAAGAGTGCTGCCTGGAAAGGCTGAGCTGCACCAGAGGCTAGACAGAGCAAAAGGAATAAAATAGGAATTTACTGAAAGGATACACTTTGGCCAGTGCAAGAGACCAGGCAGGGCTGCACCCAAATCAAACCCAAGCCGGATCCCAATCCGTCTCTTTACACTTCAGTAAGTTCTGGTTCATCTCCATATTGGGGTCAATTATCCAATCACAGCCTCAAGTCCCTTTCCCTCATCACTGTTTATGCTTTTTGGGTATCGGTTGACCTTGATTCTCTAGCTAGAATTGTTTTGTCTAACTACCCTGGGAAGAGACCTTCCTAACACCTAATATGAAGTTTAGAGTTACACACTAAGGAGCAGAGATTCTGAAAATTATAAAAACTAAAACCCAAGGCATCAAGAGCACGCTGCTCTGCCAACACCCAGTTCCAACGAGAACACATTTTAGATGCTCTGCACGCCCAGAGGCATCAGCAGGAGGCTCAAAACAGAAAAGCCCCCTCCAACAGCCACCAACTGTGAAAGATACCTCCCGGCAAGACCTGAACGCCAGGGCTGCTGTGTTTATTGCGGCTAAACGAGCAGCACCTTCCAGGAGGGGAGGGCGCCCTGGATCTCAGCCCGCTGCAGAGCCCACCCGGCACAGCCCGCACGCAAGGCCCCGCTCCGCCCCACGGTCTCCCCAGCCCACCTGCGCCTGGATGTAGAGGGACACGCAGTCCGGGGAGAGGCGGTGCGGCTCCAGGAGCTGCGTGCAGCGCTGCAGGTGCTCCTCTCCGGCCGACAGCTCCTCGGTGTCGGTGTGGTTGACGCCCAGCTCGTACTCCAGCACGGCCCGCCGCACGGCCAGCACCGCCTCGCCGCCCTCCTCGGCGGCGCTCAGCAGCTGCTTCACCTCCTGCAGCAGCGCCCGGGCGCTGTACTTGGAGCGGTACGGCTCCGTCTCGGGGTCCTTGAGGGACTCCACGGCCGAGAGCGTGCGGGCGGCGCGGAACTTCTCGCACACCGCGGGCCACCCTCCGCCCGCCGCCGCCGCCATCTTCGCGCGCCCCCGCCCCGCCCCGCGCCGCCCGACGCGCGCGCCCGGCCCCGCCCCCGGCCCCGCCCCCAGGCCGCGCCGTGAGGGAGGGCCCCGAAGCACGCCGCGGAACTGTTCACATCCAGTTTTTCCCAAAAACATTTATTCTAGAACCCGACTTTTAACGCTGCTGAAGAGGCAAGGCGTGGTGGCTGTCCGTGTCTGGATGAGTTTTGTTCTCTCGCAGTGCTGAGTTTCCAGGCTCACCCACAGGGTCAGAGATGCCCTTACGGGCAGCAGCTGCTTTGCTGGGCAGAAAAAAATCTCCCAAAACACCCAGTCATTTCAGCAAACACGATTTTTCGCCATCCTCAAAGACAGGCTGCTTTATCAAGGAATAAAGACAAAGAGGAGTGTCTAACAGGCTTTTACTGTCTCATAAAATTCAGCTCAGTCCCATTATCTGTAGCAGAGGTTAACCAAGTCCTCTGTTAAAGTCCTCGATTTCCATTCTTGACCCAGCTGTTTCTCTTGAAGTCTCCTTGTCTGTTTTTGAACCTGGAGAAGCCTCGTCCTGCCTCCTGGGGAAATTCCTCCAGCTCGGGCAACTCAGTGGCCACCGAGAGCTGCCAGCGCCGCGTGTCCCTCCACTGCTCCTGAAACAAAACCAAGGGAACCAGCCTTCATGGGAGGGTTCCACATCCATCACAGAAAGGACTTGCAGCATCAGAAGCAACACTGAACGCAAATGCTTTTCCAGACAAATCCCACCCCTGCCCAAACAGGCCATTAGATCCCCCTGGGGAGACACTCACAGTCCTGTGGCAAAGGATAAACACGAGGGACAAGAGGGAACGAAGCTGACAGAAAACCGGGGAACTCTCAAATACATTGGAGAGGCCAAAAACCAGAGAATTTAGTTTAATGAAATCGGTAATACAATGGGAACAGAAATGAGAAGAGGTATACAGCATATTTTCTAATGACTATGCTGTGTTATTTCTAATCACTCTGTTGCCTATGCAAAATCCTCATTAAACCACAAACCTTCCAAACCACCCCATACTCCATCTTTAAGGCAGTTGCCAATTTTCAGATCATCAGGTTTTAAAGCCAGCTCTGGCTACATAAACATACCTGTATATTACTCAGCTCATCAACAGGGATATCAAAGCACACACCCTAACAAAAAAAAAACCAAAACAAAAACACATTTACAATGAAAGAATAAACAACCAATATTTATTATTACCAATAACCAATCCCACTACATATATATTTCTGATGCCTTTTCTGCATTATCATTTAGGAGTAATGTCTCTAATAAGTCTTTAAAAGCACTCAAATAATTTCAATAGTGTTGGCATAAACAGTGTACTCACAACAGGTTGTCGTTTCCTGAGAAATCGGATTTAGTAGAGACGGTGCAGTACCAACATTCTGTACTAGCACTTCAGAACTCCAGCCTCAATCCCTGCACAAACTGGCTAGGCGTGAACACACACAAAGCCCCAAATCCCTTCATTCCCAAGGCTGGGCCACCTTACCATCTTCCCCTTGAGGAAACGCATGGCAGATGCTTTGTTATCGATTTCCTCCCCAAGCTGCTCCTTCAGCCCCCGCCAGGCATAGCCCATGGTATGCATCTCTATTGAACACTTCAACACCATGGTCACAAAGCCCTGCAGCAAACAGAGAGAAATGTTTCACAAGGCTAAACTTGGTCAAACCTACTGCTAGAAAACATTTCTAAAAACTCCAAACTGATACAAGAACCACAGTTCAAGCACATGGTATATCCAAAATTGTGTTATCACACAATGACCTGGGCCGCATTCCTCCCAAAATGCATTTTAAAAAAAGGAAGTGGTGTACTTTTCTTCAGTCAAAATCTCTTTGAGATCAGGTTATACATGCAATATGACAAATGTAGAAGATTCCTGATAAGGGGGAAACTACAATAGCACGAAACAATCTATTTGCTTGCAAAATGTCACTAGTTAAACCCTCTTAGAGCATCAAAGTCTGGCATCACTTCAGTCACTGGAGAAATTCTTTCCCTTTTCATCACAAGAAAATTTACTGATTTCAAGTTTCTCCTGGGAAGAGCCGATTTCAGCTAAGGAACAAACAACACAGCAGGAGCCTGGGGGTAACTGCTATGCAGAAACCCAGCTGAAAAAGCCTGGGAAGGAAATGCCACACAGAGCCTGGACACAAGCAATTCATGCATCCATCCTACCAGGGGTGCATCATTACTTACAGCTGTTGAGTTGAGCAGGGAGCGCTGCTGGATGTGAGCTGCCCCAGAAATGTGTGCCAGGGCTGCAGCCAGGGCAGCCACTGCCCCCTTCTCATCTATCAGCTCTTCAGCTGATTTCCTGAAGTAGTCTACTGCAGAGGGAGGAACAGCCTCCAGCAACCTACATAGTTACAAGATGGGTTTAAAGAGATAAGAAGAGGCCATTGTGAAGTGCAAACATGTTTAAGACATACCCTAAATTGGTTATTTCTGGAAAAGGCAGGCGGAAAAAAATGAGACTAAGAACAGCTACTTCTGTAATGCTGTTTCTGGTACAACAGCTCCCCCCATCATTTTTCAGTACATAGTGAACCCAACACCATGCCCATCGTCTGCTTTATACTGGTCAAATCCTCACTAATTATAATAATCTCCTTCAAGGCAATTTCCACCACAGGGGCAGCAAATGGAATAAAAGCCCACAACCCTCAGAAATAATACAAAAAAACCCACAAGCCAGGGCTCAAACACCCTCACTGCTGCAGAATAACTCCTCACGATACCAAATATTCATTTTTGTACACTGTTTCCAACCACATCACGTGAGCAGACAAAATCAGTTTCCCCTCATGCCAGCAATTCGCTCTTCTGTCACTTATTTCTGGTTTTATAAACAAAGGTTAATTTCTTGCAAAAACTTAGAGAACATTATGTTCTAGGAAATGGTCTATGTTCAGCTACCACAGATTTACTGATACCATCTTATGTTGTCTATACACAAAGCAGCTGACTTCTACAACACAGGCAAAGCCATGCTCACATACAGGCCTGATCCCTTAAAACTTTGCATTAAGCTCTAAGCATCTAGAGCAACAACATCTCTAAACCTTTTTTAAGAACAGGCAGATAAACTTACTTTTTGGCATCACTACTTGAAGCTTTAATTACTTCTGTAGCAGAGGGAACGCCTACACGCTTAAAGGTAATACCCTGAAATCAAGAAAATAAATTAAGGGTATTTTCAGCAGTCTACAATTCAATTCTGTCTAAATCACATTACTGAGATCTCTACTTACTGTTTGCAAGATCAACATACTCTTTTATCTTTACGAAGTCAATTCCAAAGCTAAAATAAAGCTTTTAAGTTCCCAGCTTTGTTAATCTGGAACTACTTTACTCCAATGTACATGCAGATTGATGCAATGCTGGTCTGCCTCATGCATTCCTGTCCCAGCCTGCCTGCTGACATCCACAGAGGACTGCCAGCATGGGAAAACTCAGGCAATGATACAGAACCTGATACAGAAGCATTTACAAATACCAAATATCAGCACTTCAGGCTTACTAGTCTAGACTCCACAGGAGAGTCCCATCCTGGACTCAGCAAGCCATTACTACCAAGTCTAAGAGTGGCAGGGCCCTTTTAGGAGCTGATTCATTTCCTGAACTAGGGGACTGAGGTACAACTCACTGCTTTGTGCTCCACTTGTTTCAGAAGATCTTCTTCTCTTCTCTGAAACAAACAAATGCAGACGCCGGTGCGGCCAGCTCGACCCGTGCGTCCAGAACGATGGATGTAGGAATCAACATCCTTCACAAATTCAGATCAAAAGCCTTATGTTATATACACTGCTGACATTTCACATTAAACACAAGCTGAATTCAAATTCAGAAGCCTAAGGAGTGACTCATTATGTGTTTATACTCAACTTATAACTACACATAAGCCACTCAGGTTTATATGTGATCCCACACCCAAAGTATGCTGCTCAGCTTTAACCAACACTGCTGAGACATTTCAATTTTTTAAAATAAAGAAACTCCACTGGAGTTTTGAAACATGGAAAAGGCAGCAGAAATATTTTAGAATGTTTATGAAACTCAGCAACTTTCAGAAAGAATCCAGAAGAGCTGCACAATGTCAAAACTATCTTATGAGTTTCCAGAGCAAACAAAACCCAAGACTTCAATCAAAGCTCGAACTATAAAATTATAACTACAAAATTTTAGGCCTGGTATTTGCAAAAAATTCACCTAACTTGTGAACTGGAACAGAACATACTTCTCATGAAGCAGAGAAATAACCATTCTTGCCCCAAAAAACAAAAGTTAATACAATTTTAGTTTCCTCTAATGACTTACTTTTGGTGGTGAGCACTGTATTACAAGGTCAACCTCAGGAATATCCAAACCACGGGCAGCTACATTTGTTGCAATCAGCACTTCAAACACCCCGTTTCTGAAGCCTTTTAATGTAATCTCTCTCTGTTTCTGTGGAATGTCACCATGCAAGGACTGGGCATCCTGTCAATGCAACAAGACATTAGCAAGACATTTAATGGGAGTCTAAGCTGCAGCATCTAAGGATTAACTGCAAACACCAAAATGCTGTGCAGAGCAACAGAAAATAATTACAGAGTTGATACCAAAGGAATATAAAGCATCCTACTTTGTTTGATCCTTCTCTGGGATTTACTGTGAAAGCAGCATGGCCAAGAGGCAGAAATTATTGCTGCAAGTTTTGAATGTGGATGGTATGTGAGATTTCTGTTACTAAATAAATCATGTATTCCCACCACTGCTTGCTCTACATAAATCAACATTTAATATCAAACAGGATTTTCTCTGAAAAATATGCAGCACTTTTCCTCACATCCAGAAAAAGGGCAGTAATTCAAGCAAGCACAGGAGATATGGTCAGTAGATCACCTGCATTCCAAAAAAACCCTTGGCAAACTTCCCAAGGGCAACAAGACGTTTCTGCCATATTAGTTGGATTTTCCTGAATGACTGTTCAAAGACTATTATGAGATGGGAATCCAAAAAGGACACTAATATAAGATGGGACATGTCCACTAGACTAGCTTCTTTCTTACAATTATTTCCTGGTCATTCAGCATAGGCTATTGATCCACGTCCTGCACTACTTTAAAGATAAAGGAATAAATTCATAATCTCTGTTGAGAGGATATTTTACCTTCAAAGTTCAATTTTTAGAAACAGCTTTCACAAGTCTTAAAACCACTCAGGGAACTAATTTTCTCCACACAGTTGCAACCTCCTATTTATTCAGGGCTTTTAACTCCTGGCTGCTCTCTGCTCAGCCTCAGTACCTGTTTGAGAGAAGCATTCATAGCCAACTCATTTGCTTCCTTTTTGGTCTCACAAAAGACAATGGTCCGCCCACGGCTGCCACTGTAGACCTGGATGATGTCCCCAAGAACTCCTGCCCGATGAGATGAGCGACACTGTATAGCCAAGTGCTGTTTGGGACAGAAACAAGAAACTTATGGTCAATCTAAGCCACACTCAGGACAGACAAAAAAACAAACAAAAAAAGCAGTTTAATTTTTTTTAAGTTCCCCACATGAGAGCTTTGCCTGCAAAATCTGTGTGTCAACTATGTGAAAAGTCATTCCATACACCCATTTAAAAAGTCAATGCATAACCCATTTTATCAAGGCCACTGCTGCACTGCTCTGCAGCAGAATAACTCACTTCCACAGTTGTGGCTGTCCTTTGAGTCTTCTTTCCAATCAGGTCAATCTGTTCATATTCATCTCTCATGTATTTTTTTGCTACATCATAAACCCATCGTGGACAAGTTGCAGAAAACAGCAGTGTCTGTGGATTGTTCTCAGAGCCTGGAAGGAAAGACCATCGACTTTAGACAACTCAACAGATCATGACACTTGAGAAGTGATAAAAAAGCAAGAGGTGCTCTCACACTGACAGCTTTCTATGTGCACTAAGTCTCTACAAGACGTGAAGAAACATTGCCAGCCACCAGCTTTTCGTGGCTTTCAAAGCCATAGTGATAAGTCTTGCTCTTAGTAGTTGAGATTTCTATTTCCAGTAATTCAAGCCTTTTCAAAAATTCTGGCATTAGTGAAACGGGGCAAGGAGTTCTACACATTAAAATAACCTCCTTCTGTGCTGTACCTGGTATCTGACAGCTTTGCTAAACACCCACTACATCAGAAAAGAGCAAATACTCCCTAGTTGTCAGCTTTGAGTGGTGACAAGTGCACAGACAGACCATAACTCTAACCCTCTGCTCAAGTCACCTCTCTCAGGATGAGGAACACTAGGGATTAGGGAGTTGGGTTTGCTCTTTTCCTTTTTTTTTTTTCACTTCACTCCTTCCTGAGATGCCATTCCAGCTCTTCACCCTTCTGTCACCTCTCTCTGAACATTTTCCAGTTCCACCTTGCCCTTTTCTAGCATCACACAAAGAATTTAAGTTAGAGGTGCACCAGGAGTTGTTAAAGCAGGATAGCTGAGTTCTCTGCATTGCCCTATATTCCTCTCCTGATGTCAGAGCTCACCTTTCTTGTAGGAGGATCCCAAGATTTCTTCCACTTGTTCAGCAAAGCCCATGTCCAACATATGATCCACTTCATCCAACACAACATGCTTCACAGTGGAAAGTTCCAGCTTGCTGTTCTGAATGTGGTCTTTGATCCGGCCAGGAGTTCCCACTAGGATATCGATGCCACTTTTAAGCTGATCAACTGGAAGACAGAAACAAGGACAGTGTCAGGCTGCTAGGGACAGCATGATAAAGAGTTAGCAGCACACAGCAACACTTCTCATTTTAGGAGCAAAAAGCTGCTGCCCTTTAACCTCAGAATAAAGCACAACACCCACAGGTAACAGACACAGAAGCTAACTGCAGTCCTGGCTGCTCTGTCAGGAGTACCAGCCAAACCTCACTAAATGTACAGAGAAATACACCAATTTCCAAGCAACAATCAGCTGACATTAGAAACCTTCAGAGCTTCACTACATGGGAACACTTGAGTTCTCCAGCTAAACTTTGCCAGTTTTCTCTGGAGACACACAGAGCTACAGGCACACACACAGCTCTCACACACGCGCTTCTCCCCTTTCCATGGACTGTCATCTAGTCCTGGTCTACGTCCACACAAAATAAAGAAGTTATCAGGACTAGACATTTCACAGAACTACAACCATTCTTTTCCATAAAGATCTGCTGGAACAAAAATAATTCAACCCATGCTGTCTGCTTCCTTTGAAAGCCACACCATTTGAGTTCCTGACTGAACTCAAAGTCTGAGGGCGCAAAAACACCTTTTTTATTTACCGAGTGCATTTGGAGAAAGTCAGCTCCAACCCATTAGTAATTCCTCAGCAGTTACTTACGCTGTTCTTTGTATGGACTTCCTCCATAAAAACAAGCAATCGACAGTTTCTTGGTGAAATTCTTGAAGTCTTTGGCTACCTGAATGGCCAATTCCCTGGTTGGAACAAGAACCAGCACCTGAAGGGAGAAGAAAACAGACAAAAATGCAGCTGTGCTTGGGAGAAGGTGTAGGAGAAAAGAGTTTACATCATGTCAAACAGCTTGCACTCCTATCTTTATTCCACACTTGTTGCTGAGGTGCACACAGCTTCCCACCATCCCAGCAATATTAACATTCCCTGCCTCCTGGAGGGAGAGGAAACAAGGGAAAGTGCTACAAGATAACCGAGAGTAGAACAACAGTAATTTTCCTTCTTATGTTAAAGCCAGATAAAAGACATATCAGCAACATTACCAGGGGTGTAGTAAGATTTTAAAAGATACACAGCATGATGCACTCCAGCCACACATGCTTCATTTTCTCCACCAACCTGTCTTCCTCCATAATCTACCCTTCCCCACAACATTTTATTAAAGAACAAAACAATAAAACAAAGAGCTGAATCAATCTTTTAAAATCTTTCAGACAGTAAGATTTTCAAATTTACATTGCCTTTACAGTTAATAAAACAAAAGGATAAAGCAGGCAACAAATTTGCAGATATATATATAGTTATATATATATAGTTCTGGGGTCTAATGATAAATGTATGCACTGCAATGCACAGGAACAGATATCTGTTTACCAGTTCCATCTCTGGTAAACACCACTTGCATCTCTTGAGTATCCAGACATGAGAGGGAGAAAAAAAACCCCCAAAAGTCTTCAGTTATCACCAATTTACAGCGACAAACAAGCTCAGCAAACAGAGCCAAGTGCAGGTGACTCAAACATCACCTCAGAAGAGGCAGAGGACTGAACCCCAAAGCTGCACCCTACGTGCCCAAGTGCCTGGGACTTCCCAAACACTGCTGCAGTGCCCAACACAGCCACAGAGGACCCCAAACACAAAATCTGTCATTACTGTGATGCTGCAAAAATCTGTCACACTATCCTGATCTCAGCAAAGTATTCAGCAGTACAAAAACCTGTAAAGGACAAAAAAACCCAAAGCTACAGTAAAATCACTTTCAAAACCTGCCATGCTCTAAGATTTTGGTGTAAACCCTTAAGTGTAAATTACTTTTGGTGCACGGCCTCTTCTGCCATCCAGTGGGACACTCTGGAGTTTTTCAATCAGTGGAAGAGCAAAGGAAAGGGTTTTCCCAGTTCCTGTTCGAGCTTGAGCAATTAAATCTTTGCCGTCATATATGGGCTGGAAAGTCTTCACTTGCACAGGGAACAGGTATTTTACACCTCGAGCTGTAAGATAATTGAAAGAGGTTTCACTGAAAGGTGAACTAACAATTAGAAGCCCTCATCTATAAATTGCCCAAATGTGAAGGGCACACCATCTCAAATCCTGTACGCAACAGAAATTGCAACTTAGAAGAAAACCATGTGTCTTTGTGGTTTATTCCTACCCACAGGGTGAGTATCCACAATGAAATACAGTCTTCTTTCAGATGTACAGTTTAAGACAACAGGAGAGGAAGGAACCCAACGTGTTTTTTCTGATATAGCTCAAGATTTTGTGGTAGCTGGGTTTTGAAGGCAAGAAGGTGATGGGAGCTTGTTTCAAAACATTCTAAAACTTCAAAGAGTTTTTGTACAGTGGAAATGAAACAACCCATCCAAAAGAAACTTCAGAGCAAGCAAAACACAAAGCAAAAAGGAGAATTTTTTCTGACCAAAAAGAACTGCAAATCTACCCAAGGAGGGGACAAGAACCCTACAGAAATTATTTCCTCAACAAAATGACTCACATTGAGATATGAAAATGCCCCAAACTATGAGGATAACTCCAGACAATCTGTTCACACAATGCAAACAGTCTTCATATACAAAACTTAATGAGGCTTGTCTAAGAAGCAATATTGTAGACAGCAAGCATAGAATTATATACAAAAAATGATGCTGACAAGAAATGTGTCTCTAGAATGTGTATATAGGAATAATCACTCCGTGAAGAATAATCTCATCTTAAGGCATCTGAAATTGAACAAACCAGAAGACTTTTGTCTACTAACAACAGCATATTCTCTGAATGCAGTGACTGGTTATGTCATTCTTTCCATACAAATGTGACACAATTTAGCACTATTTACCCCTGGCTTATGCAGGTAACAGAGCCCAATTCTGACCAAACATTTACAGAAATGTCTTTTACCACATGAACTAACCTGTGAGAAGTTTGATGGTGTTTTCTGACAGAGGAAAATTAGAGAAGGCGCCTTCTTTTGCTTCTTCTGTAAGCTCCTAGTAGGATAAAACAAAACAAAAAAGACTAAGTAGTCCTCCAAGATGAGCATAGCACATACCCTACACAGTCACCCAACAAAAGCTGTGCATTTGCTTTACAACCACAATTTAACCAAACACGGTCTTCCTATTAAATGACAAAGAAAACCCTTTTGTTGTAGGCACTTGTACATGCAGGCTTGACAAGACGGGAAATGGAAAAATTTGTTAAAAATCTTACTTAGAGTCCACTGAAAACATGAGAAAACTGTTTTGCACAACAAAACATATCTGGCGTCACAATTCACTGTGCAGAGCAGGATTTTACCATGCAAAGAGCTTTGACTTTATACTTATATATTTTATACTTAAAACCACAAAATTTGGCTTTTACTTCAGAGATCCAACAGGTCACATCGTTACACCTGATGTACAAAAGGCACTCTCTCGATTCATGTTCCCACAAAAATGCTCATACAGGGCTCCCTTGCACGTTTGTGTGAGAAGTGGGAATTAATGAGCATTACAGAGCACTTTGCCAATACTTCCTCAAAGGTGCTGCCAGCAGAGAAAGCGAAATCACAGCACAAAACACGGCACGTTTCTGGGACCGTGGCTGCCTGTGCAGCAGGGACAAACCTTCGTGGGACAGAAGCTGCGACACGAAGGGCAGGACATGAAACGTTTGGAATTTAGCGGGACGGGGAAAGCACGTGGAGAGCGGCTCCCACGTGTAAATGCCGAGCGGGATGAGAGGCGGGATGCCCAAGCACATCCAAGGCAGACAGCAGCAAAACGTGTCCAGGACTGAGCCTCGTGCTCCCACACTGTCTCGCAGCTCAAGTCTCCACTATTAAGCCCACTAATTACTAGCAGAACGTTAATTACCCAAGATAAAGGCTTTGCTGGCAGAGCATCCCTACCTCGGCCTCGCTGTGCTGCGCTCCGCTCTGGGCAGCCGGGGATGTCCCAGCGGAGGATGATTTCACCACGTGCTGGGACGCATCGCTCTCTCCCACCAAACCATTGCTCTTCTCCTTGACTTTTTTCGTCTTCTTGGCCACGGGGGGCTCCAAGTCGCCGTCCCCCAGCCCGCTCTCCTCGGGCTGCGCCTGCTCGGCCTCGGCCTTACCGCGCCGCTTCGCCTTCACCTGCCGCTTCACCTTCTGCTCCGGCGTCTCCTCCTGCAGCGGGAAAGCCGCGGTCACACGGAGAGGAAAGAGAGCCGCGCTCCCACGGAGGGAACCCCTCGCTGCCCAGCTCAAGCCCCCCCATGCCCGTACAAAATGGCCGCACCCGCGGCCGCACGTGGCGCTCCCACCTTGACCTTCCTGCGGCGGCCGCGGCGCAGCGTCTCCGCGGCGGCCGGCGCCTGGGGCTCGGCGGGGCTGTGCTCGGGCTCGGCGGCGGGCATGGCTGCCGGCTGCTCCCTGGGCAAGTGCTCGGCTACCACGCTGCTGCTAGCACCGGGGCCGGTCTCGGAGCGGCGGCCCCAGGAGGCGCGCCCCGCCCCGGCGCGCAGGAAGTGAGGCGGACGGGCCGGCCCGCGGGGCAGCGCCGCCAGCAGCACCAGCGGGCCCGCCCCGGCTCCGCACAGCCCGGACAGCCAGCGGCCGCCGCTGCTCGCCGGGAGCGCCGCCCGAGCCGCCGGGAGCCCGAGCTGCGCCGCCCGAGCCCACACGGCCCCCATGCAGCCGCCGCGCCCTCACTGCCCCGGGCCGCCCCTTCCGCCGCCCGCCCCTTCCGCCAGCGCCTCCGCCGCCATGAGCGCCTCGCGGAGCTCGCCTCGCGGAGCGCCCCTCGCCTCACGGAGCGCCCCTCGCAGCCCGCAAAGCCGGGCTCGTTCCCCGGCGTGCCACAAGCCAACAGTGACACGCTCGAGGGAGGCCTCATTGATTTCACCGCGGCACAATCCCGGCTGCTCCGGTGCAGCACCACCGCTTGTGAGGGCTGCGGCTGTGGAGCTGCGGCTTCTGGCGCCGTCAGTGACACACGGAAAGTCAGGGCTAGGACTTTCACGAGGCTAGGGCTTTTCAGGGCTAGGAATGTGCCCAGCATCCTGATCGGGATTTTCCATGCAAGTTAAGTAATCCTAGCTAACTTCTCCACGTGCTTAGGAGAAGGGTCTTGACCCCCGAGGTAAGCATCTTTCTCAGTTGTAATACTAAATAGGATGCACGGACCTTGAAATTTTTGACACGTACATCAACATACTGATTTACTTCATCCTTAAAGCCTGTCAGCTCCAGGATGTCCTTGAGTAAGGGCTGCTGCTACGTGTTCCACTCATCAGGCTTGAAAACAGACCAAGATCTTAGACTGAAGAACATCCTCACCTATGAAAAGGAGTTAGTTCTCACTTCCCCTCTTGCTTTTGGAAACTACCTTTCCTACCCCCATTTTTTAGGGAGTCACAATTTGGAAAGAAACTACAATCTAGTTAGTTTTATGGAAAGAAGGGCTTCATTACAAATCCACAAAATAAAAACGAAATCGGATTTATTTTTCTTTCAAGGGCTCCTGCTGCCATGCTCCTCAATCTGGCACCTTCCCACATCTCCACCTGCAAAATACTGCTTCAAATACGTGACAATAAAATATGAAGTTGTAAAATAATATTTAATTTCATCAGAAAATGTACAGGTTTGAGCAGCAATTCAGATCTATGTATTGTACAGTGAACCAGGCTACAGTTTTGAATGCAACAGACATATTATGGAAAGATTCAAAGAGCAATATGAGGAACAAAAGAAACAATTCTTTTTTTCTTGCAGATTTTATGGGGTTTCTTTTCTTTGCACTCTTTTTTAAAATGAACAGAACCTTGTTTATGAGCAAAGTAGTACTGACAAAAAAAAATATCTTAATGAAGTATTTTCCCCAATGGTACAAACACACAGAAACGGCCTAGTGTAATGTAATATAAAATACTTCAGTCCCGTTTTTTTTCTCACTTCTGGATTGTTGAAGTTAATGTTCAAACGCTCTGCTGAAACTTCGTTTCTGGCCTCTGCCCCTGAATCTGTTTCTCCCAGAGCCACCACGCCGCCCATTCCTGGAGCTTGAGAAGCTTCTGCCATTTCCTCCACCGCTCCCTCCTCCTCCTCGTATGGATTCCACCAACTCGGGCAATTCAGTCGCCACACACAAACGCCAGTGTTTTGAATCTTCCCACCTTGCCTATTGGAACAGGGCAGACACAGCAAGTTAAATTCTAGGAATACAAGCACAGTGTATGCAATAATTACTAAATTTGCTCAACGAAAAGGTAAAATGTGGGATTCAAGCTTCTAAATGAAGGGATCAATAATTTTGGTGTGGTAATGCTAATGGCTACCAAGCAAAAGATTGAAGTTACTTTACTGTGGAAAGAATTCTGGGTGAAAACAAGAGGTGGGGAATAGAGAAAAGGGGAATAAAGCTTGCTGCCTAGAAAGATGAATCCAGCACCACTTTTCTCAGTGCAAAAGTTTCAAGTTACAGAATTTTGGTCACAAGGGAATACCTTAGAAAAGAAACAGTGTGAACTTGTGTTCTTCAGTTCCTTCCATGTCATCTCTTTTGCCATTAGGAAAGGCAGGGTAAAGGTTTTGAGTCTAGCCAGTTTTATCTTCAGCCTGCTGTACCCAGAATTTGCAATGAACTTACCTCTATTTCTTTTTGGTCTGCCACAGGAACATCAAAGCATACACCCTAAAAAAAAAAATAATAATAAATAAAGAGTAAATTTGAATGCATACAAGGTAAGCGTTTTAAATGACTGCAACGAAAAACAACAGAACCCGCAAATCGACACCTGAGAGGCAGACACTATCAGAACTGACTGTCCTAAATGCTCTTCTGCTTTGTCATTAAGGCAGAGTTAAGATGCCTCATACCTTGTACCTGTTCTGCTATCCCCACAGCCATGCATTATCCTACCTCCTGAGCATATCAGCAGAGCCCTAAGCACTAAAAAAACAGATTGAGGCCCATCATCAACAGTGCCTGGAATAGAGGAAAAGACCAAATAGCTCCCCTGACCATTGCTAAGGACAGGCTGCCACCAGAAAAGAAACAAAACAAAAACTTACCATTTTTCCCTTGAGGAAGCACATCCCTTTCACCTTCCGCTCAATATCATCACCCAGCACTTCCCGCAGCCTTCGAGAGGCATAGCTCATGGTGTTTATTTCTTCGGAGCATCGAAGTATCATTGTAACAAATCCCTAAAAACAAATGAGGCATGTTCCACAGGAGCAGAGGAATAAGCTTCAGCACATACATCAGACAGGAGCAACCTGCCAGTTTACAGCTTATTAATCAGATCTTCGAGCAGGTACTGTTACATCAAGTATCTTTACAGCTACTATTTTGTTGCTTTAACAAAATCAGTAGATCCTAGTGGCTTAAGTATAGTTCTCTAAATGGTCAGGAGACAAATGATTCTCTGTTCAGACAACACAGAGGTGTGCTGTTTCTTTTCAGTTTTAAGGAAAGCATTAAGCCATAGCCCGTCCCTTACCGCATCCGAGTTCAGCAGTGAGCGCTGCTCAATGGAAGTAGCCCCCGAAATATGGGCCAGAGCTGCAGCCAGAGCATTAACTGGTCCCTTTTCTTTTATTAGCAACTGAGCAGATTCTCTGAAATACTCAATAGCAGTCTGAGGAACAGAATCCAGGCACCTAAGTAGTTAAAGCAAAAAAAAATTAACAACTTATACACCAATAGGCTCTGGAATAGAAAAAAATACCCCAGGAGACCAAGATTTCAACAGTGCTCAGAAAGTTCAAAGAGGCAGTAAAGAATAATTTCAAACAGTTCTTTTGAACTAGGAAGGCAGGAAGATGCAACAGGGGTTGAGTCCCAAACACACCTCATGGCATCTTTGCTGGAAGCCTTTATAATGTCTGTTGCAGTAGGAACACCAACACGCTTGAATGTAATGCCCTGAAATTCAGAAGGCAAAAGACAAATAAACATTGCAGACCATAAGCAATTCAGTTCTAAAGAAACAGCATTGAACTGCAGTACAACAAGCATTTAAGTCTAATTTTTCTTCTTATTTTCACCTTTTAATTTCCAATTTTTCTTAGTGAAAATTGTAAGGTTAAGCTTACAGGAAAATAGGTACCACTTAGAAGATTCTTATGCATCAGATCAGTCTAAATGATTCAGTGACCTCAGATTGAAAACAGAAAACATTTCAGTATATTTCTGAGGAAAATATTCCTACAAATTCTAAATTACTTTTAGTCTGATAGATTTGGATTTAAGGAGAAATTACAGAGCCTTAGTCTAAATGTAACACTGCTTTCTGTGCCAGTAATAAACCATCTCATTACAACCACATACTTAATTGTCAAGGAAATTACCATATCAAACACTGCCTAAAGTGCAAAAATGCAAGTAGCAGCTCTCAGAGAAGCAGCACCTCTGCACATCACTGATCAGATGATAGCCACGGTGAACCCTACACTGAAAAACTGAGAGTTTTTTCTCATTTCCACATGGACAACCTCACGGGCATTTGCTGGAAAAGTGTGGGCGTTAGAATGTGCAACGCTCTCCCTGCTCCACAGTAACTGACACTGCACCCACCCTCCTCAAGGCACCCAAACATCCTCTGGGTGCTTTATAAACTGCATTCTGTAATTGAACAGAGTCTTGCAATTAGAAGAAAACTACTTTACCGCTTTTTGTTCCACATGTCTTAACTGATACTCCTCCTTTCGCTGATAAAAGCAGATGCAGATGCCAGTGCGCCCAGCTCGGCCTGTGCGCCCAGAACGATGGATATAGGACTCCACATCCTTCAGAAACAGAGTTCAACACAGCCTCATCAGTTACCTAACTCACTGTCATTTCATCTGTTCATTGCATCACAGAACTTGTAGAAGCCATTACAGGTAAGCCTGAACAATGCACAGTAACTGCATCGTAACATTGAATTAGAAAACATTGTGTCACTAATACTGACCAAATGTGCTTTTCCATAATCACCTAAAAATTATGGCTTGAAAACCAGAGCCACGAGCATGAATCACGTTTTCTCTATGCACCACCACGCATTTGGAGTGTGTGTACATCCACAGCAGTCCCATTCATTCTCCTGCACATCCACTCGAGTGTGGATACTGCAGTATCAATGTCGCATTCACTGAAATATTACATTGTTTCTTTTAAACCCTCTCAATGTCAGCCTCAGCCAAAGCTCGCAGGGCTGGGGTCCTCATCTCACATGCATTCCATTCAGAGAATCATTCTTCCCCTTGCAATCACAACACCCAGCTTCCAAGGGAAAGCTTTCAATAGACTCATAAGAAGATGTTTTCAGGAAATAATCTTTGAACATATGAAGGACTGACACACTCCCAAAAAATCCTGTAAGAAACTACTTCTACGTATCTGGATGTTTCTCTCCCTTAAGCACAATGCTGGTGAACTCTGTGTGGTCAATGCCATCAGCTGATAGCTACTACAAGGACACCACTTGAAAACAAGAGTACAGATTATTTCAAGACATCCAACCTAACAGTCTCCTACCTTTGGTGGTGAGCTTTGCACAACCAGGTCAACTTCTGGGATATCCAAACCACGGGCAGCAACGTTGGTTGCAACCAGAACTTTAAATGAACCATTCCTAAAACCCTTCAGTGTGATCTCTCTTTGCTTCTGAGGAATGTCACCATGCAACGACTGGCAATCCTGGAAAACAGCTTTATTTTAGAACCATATCAAAATCCAAAACAGTGCTTCATTTTGTGGTCAGTTTTGGGTACAGCATCCTGGTATTTGATAGGTACTGTGTGGCAAGATACAGAAGAGGAACTGAATTACCTGGGTTTATATTTTAGCTGTCTTACAATATGTACTCAGTAATTCTTATTCATTTACCACAAAGGCCTTTAACAACGGCAGGAAAACAGAACTGCAACGTGTGTCTCAGCTCTACCTCTAATCACTGTGACATATGAAAACTCTGCCCTAATTTGCCAGCCACACCATCCATGCAATGCTTGGCTGTTTCAAAATAATAATCTACAATTTTTGTTTTATGTCCAGGAGAAAGAATAAAATCCTACCTGACCACACACAAAAGCCTGCCCCCCATGCACTTTGAAACTCTCTCTTTAAAACTTATTCAGCATAGGTCTGACAGGTTTTGTCACTTAATACACATGATAAAATACCTGTTTGATTGAAGCATTCAGAGCCAGTTCATTTGCCTCCTTTTTGGTCTCACAAAAGACAATGGTCCTCCCATGGCTGCCACTGTAGACCTGAATGACATCTCCAATAACTGCAGCTCTCTGAGACCAGTGACACTCTATTGCCAAATGCTATGGAAAAAATTCCTGGGATTAGCTTATATAAAGTTAAGATTCTTTTAAAATACATTTGGAAGTGATAAATATAGAACTAGTGAAGAATTATGTGATGGGGAAAACGTGCTAACTCACGATCCTGGAAGGTACAAAATCCATAAGGTTCGACCACAATTGTTTTAATGTTCAAAAAAATTACAGTAAGAGCAAACCAGGCCTCTAGCATGTATGTATTATAATCCTTGCTGTGGTATTTTCTGCCCAGCAAGCAAAGGCCTACTGAGGTGAGATACTATATGAAGTTTGAAAAAAAGTATCTTGTATACAGAATACCTGAAGTCAACTGTGATGTCCACGGAGATTGAACAGCAGGCTGATATTAATGTGTGCCTTTTGCTAACAATTTGGATAAATTCAGGTACTGTTTTTCCCTGAAAACCCACAAAACTGATGTGTCTTGGCTTGCAAAGCAGGATGTAACCAAAAATATGCATTTTATCACCATCTGTTGAAACCAAGTGGGGCAATTGGTCCTTATCTCCAGAGGGGGATATCTTCTGCTAATCTGTCAAAAGCAGGTGGGGCAGTGTTCTTTATCTTTTACAATACATCCTTCCTGCAGGGAGTTCTCTTCTGCTCATGGCCATTGAGTGCCACTGTGGCACTGATAAAATTACTGCATCCCATGGGGAGATGGGGAGGAGCCAAGCATTCCCTACCTAGATAAAATCGGATACATCAGAGCAGCCTTTTCCACTGGATTCCAGAGGAAAACCAGACCCTTCCACATCATCACTGGACCTTTGGAGGGAAACTGCCCCTTGTCCAGGAGCACTGCTCCAACTGAAGCACATCTGTCACTGCAGGAGGATGCAGCCACCATTGAATGGCACTGCTGCCAACACCCTGACTGACTGACGAGTGTCAGCTTGGATTCCGACTCTGTCAGGGTTTGGGGTTTGTTTGTTTTGTATTACTGTATTTTTATTTTAAGTTTTTTCCTGCTAAAAAGGAAAACACCTGTTATTCCTATTTCCATATCTTTGCCTGAGAGCTCCTCAATTTCCAAATTATAATATTTGGAGGGAGGGGGTTTACATTCTCCATTTCAGGAGAGGCTTCTGACTTTCTTAACAAGCATGTGTCTTTCAAACCAAGGTAAGAAAATCCTCTCTCTACCTGCGATTTGAGAAGACAGATCCTAAACCCAAAACCAGCTTGACTAGCTGTAATGTGCCTTATGTTTAGAAAAAAAATCTCAAAACAACTTCCAACATCATTGTGATAATGCACCTTACGAAGGGATGCTTTAGTAGCATAAAAGCAAAGGGAAAAGCCTGAAAACATTTCACATGAGATCACTCACTTCCACTGTTGTAGCAGCCTTCTGAGTTCTTTTCCCAATAAGGTCAATCTGTTCATATCTGGATTTCATGTATTTCTTAGCCACATCATACACCCAGTGTGGGCAAGTTGCAGAAAACAGCAGTGTCTGGGGATTGTCTTCAGAATCTTAAAAAAAAAAGCAGAACAAGGCTTCACAAACTTCATACATTTCACCTAACAGATGTACACAGGTTGATTATTCATTAAAAATTAAGTTAAATATCAGTACCTAACATAAAGAAGATAGCTGAGCTTTTTTAATTTATGCACTACCAACATGTGGAGTAAAAAATATTCTAGAAAGTCTAAATAATTTCAAGATTATGAAAAAATTACTATGGCCAAAAAAACCAGTCTGTTTTCAAGCAGTGAAAAAGGTAAAAAGCTAATTCCTTTTAATTTGAAGAAATCCAAGCACAGTTTGAAGACAGGTACCAAAGATAGTTATATACAGACCCCCAGATACTGAACTTACAGCTTTGCAAAGGTTCTGTTAATGATTCCCACATATTCAGAAGATATAATATTCACTCATTTCTAAACAAAGTCACCTTCTACCTGAATTTTAGCAAGCTAAATTATCACTAGTATTTCCTACTACTTGTTTAAATATTGAGATTACCCTTCTTGTATGCAACTCGTAAAATATCTTCCACTTGCTCAGCAAATCCCATGTCCAGCATCTGGTCAACTTCATCCAGTACCACATGTTTCACCTTGGTAAGGTCCAGCTTGCCATTCTGCAGGTGGTCTTTGATTCGACCAGGTGTGCCAACCAAAATGTCAATGCCACTTCTCATGAGATCAACTGGTTGACAGGGAAGACAAGAGTCAGCAGTGAACTAGGAAATATTCACTCTTTTGTTATGGTAATAAAAAAACTGCTCTTCCTGAAGGAAAAAACAAAACAAAACCACCTTAACTCCCTCCCCTCTCCCTGTGATTTAAAGTAGCAAGCTCTTCCCAGACTATCTACTTTAAGTGGAAACTTAAAAAATTTATTTAACTATCTAAATTATTGAAATCAACTCCATCCTGAGGTTCTGCAGTGGGAAAAAAAATCAGGCCCAATGTCTTAAGATGTATCACAATGAAAAAGCTCATTTCATTCTTTGTTTACAACCACCAAGAAAGTAAATTATGCTGTCATAACTATTTCCTCTTCACTTTACAGATCCTCTACATATCCCTTATCACATGAAAAAATAGATACCCATGACAGCTAAAAACTAGACGTTTTTGAAGAAAATAGGTTTGCAAGAATCTAAATCCAGATACTGTGTGTATACTCTGTTTCATTTTTGGTACACGAGTAGATGAGTAACACCAAGAATATAACTGAGAGCCTGTTTATCTCCATAAGAAGATGCATTTTGAACTGTTGATTTTCCCATGACTGATCTCCAGCTCTTGAACTATAAGTGTGTGTTTGGAAAGACCAACTGCATTTCTTAAATATGGCAGTCAATCAGTATTTCAATTATTAATCCTAGGAGTCACTTACCTTGTCCATTATAGGGAGTTCCTCCATAAAAACAACCTACTGTCAGCTTCCTTGTGATGTCCTTGAAATCTTTGGCAACCTGATTTGCCAGCTCTCTTGTTGGACAAAGAACAAGAACCTACACAGAAAAAAGACAAAACAGTTGTTTTCTCAGCATGGCTTCTGCCAAGAAACCACTAGACCTCTGATCATTAATTTAGATCTGACCCTTTGTAAAATTGAAAAAAAAAAAAAAATCTGTTTTAACTAATTATCTAAGCAAAAGCTGGAGAAACACACTGCTCAAATCTCTTGTTACATCATTAATTTCCTTTGACATGGACTCGTTTAGGACAAGCTAACTTCTTTTTAAACAGGCTATGAGAGACTTAAATCTTATTTAACTTTAGCTCCTGAACAGACCAGCTATAAGTCTTCTTCTACATGTGCATAAGCTGTTTGAACACAAGAGTGAAGGATGTGGGTAACAAAAGCTTTTTGCACCCGCTCAGTACTGCTTTCACAGCCCTGTGGGAAGGGGCAAGGAAGAGCTAGCAGCTGTTTCTCAGCTTCCCTGTGGCTCAGAGAAACATGTTCAGCCTGCAGAGCTGCTGTGCTAATCCATATCCCTGCAGAGGCAACCAAGGAACCATCCTCTCCCCCAATATGCAGCCCTCCCTGCAGGCAGGTTAACAACTTAGAATCCTGGAATCCTTTAGAAGGTTATAAAGAAAGCTTTTCTCCAAAAAACTCTACCAAATCTAGAGACAGAGTTCCCAGTCAGCCAAACAGTGTGATGGGCAGATGCATACAAAACTGCTAGTACTAGTTTTGGAAGGCACTTCAGGTAATCTGTGAGATGGCTGACAAGATGTAACAAACTGACAGAAATTATTAATGAGGACATGCTCACCTTTGGCCTATCTAAATTTATTCTGGAGGCACTGTAAGAATTCATTGAAAAACCACACGTGGTACTCCTTAGCAGAATGAACACAGAATGAATCTGCATTCTCTGGAGCAGAAGCTTCAACATTTGGTGGTGCTCCTAGTGAAAACTATGTATATTTTTAGAACCTCCCACTGTTTAAGTGTTTTAGAAAGAAACATGTTTGAGCAGACAGCTTTTATCAAGCTGTCAAGTTACGATTAGCAACTAATCTGTTAGCATTTAGGAGGAGAACAAGCATCCAGTAGCCAGTGGCCTTGAACTGGTAACTGGAACTGGTGACTGAGCCAAATTAAATAGGAACACATTGACCTGTGGCAGAAAAAGGAACTGACAAGTGGCTAGAGCTGTTAAGACTGTTCAGCCTTCATCAGAAGCTGGGAGGCAACACAGGCTGCAGGCAAAGCCCAGCAAACACAGCTTTCAAATCACCTTTAATGTGGTTTAGCCCTGCACAGGCTTGAAGAGCTTCTCCAGCAGCTGAAACACCTGAATCACTTCGATGCAAGACACAGCAAAATTACCATTCTAGCCAGTTACCTTTGGTGGACGGCCTCTCCTTCTTTCCTGTGAATCTCCCTGCAGCTTTTCAATTAAGGGAATAGCAAAAGAGAATGTTTTTCCTGTTCCAGTTCGTGCTTGAGCAATGACATCTTTGCCAGAATACACCGGGTTGAAGGTCTTCACTTGCACAGGGAACAGGTACGTGACTCCTCGAGCTGTGACAATTTCAAGACATTCCCTTAATATGGTCACATTACAAGTGTTCTTTCATGCTCTTCAGTGGAAATTATTCCAAGGAGAACTGCCATCAACTCTAAAGTAAGTCAGGACTCTATCATCACCTCCACTCATTTATTTGATCAGATGAGTTATTTGCAAAGAGTGCCCGGGGACTGTCCGTTTTATTCTCCCACCTCACACCACCACACACAGTGCTAGGACAGAGGAAGTTATTAGCCTTTATTTATGCAATACTCCTCTCTCTGAAAATCTCTTCCTTTTAAAAACCACATATCTCAAAATCCCTTCTGTTCCTTTTTTAATTCATACTAATTAATGTACAAACAAACATCAAAGATACTAAATATAATTGGTTTTCCTTTATTCCCATCAAAATAACCTTTAATTGAAAAATTCTCACACACCATTCTTTTTTTCCCTTGGCTCACGTCATTTTGAATTTTACTATAAATGCTGAAGTGGACAACACTGCAAACAGCACAGCTTGTGTTCAAAGGTTTATTTCGAGCAGGCAGTCAATGTCTTCTGCACAGCATCCATGCTTGCATGGGCACAAGCAGAGCACATCTCGAAGCTTACTGATGCAGAGTGCTGAGCACAGAAACACCACAGATCACTGACATTCTATGGTCACACCCTGCCAAGAAACTTACCTTGAAGAAGCTGGACAGTTTCTTTGGAAATAGAAAAATTGGAGAAAGCACCCTCTTTCTGTTCTGCAGTCAGCTCCTGTTAGGTAAACAATAACTCAGGTTAAGATTCCACATGAATATCACACAACTGTCAGTAAACTCAAGGTATTTCAAGTAATTCAGCATAGACACTGGTGTCATACTCTTCAGTGACACAGCGTCACAGGTGCAGCTAAAGAGCCTTCTTTACCATCTTATTTCAAACTTGGAAAAAATTAGCAAGGCTGTTTCATATCTAACAGCACAGTTAATGCAAAACCCTCAAAGCAAAGCTAAAACCTCTTAATCAGAATCACAGAATATCATGAGTTGGAAGGGTCACACAAGGATCACCAGGTCCAGCTCCTGGCTCTGTACAGGACAACCCCAAAAATCACATACACCTCATGATGCTGAATCATATTAAAGCTCCATCTCAGTGCAACTCGTCTGTCCAGCAGCAGCAGCCACCACAGCACCAGACTGCTGAAGCGAGCAAACTCTGGTGCACCGATCCAGCACTCCAGGATTTTCATAGCCCCAAATTTCTGCAAATTCTTGGCAGACTGAAAAATTCACTATTTTTAAATCTTGGAAATTTACAGCGTTTTAGACTGACTAGGAAGGGGGGAAAGGGAATGTAACCCCTTCTAAACGTGGCCGTGTTAGAATGCAGGAATTAAGGCCACATCTCTGTAACTAAGAGCAGTCATTAGCTTTACCTGGTCCTGCTCGCTCTCACTCTCGCTCTCGCTTGACGTTTCACTGGAACTACTGTGTCGGCTTCTGCGGGAGGATTTGCTGCTAAAGGAGGACAATCTCGACTTCTCCACGCTTTCCTCTTTCGTGTGACCGTTCTGTTTACTGACACTCTTTGATTTCTTGGGTTTCGGGGCATAACGCTCCTCATCCGATTCCTCGCTTTCATCTGTCTGAGTCTTGCCCCTCTGAAACTTGTCCCGGCGTTTAGATTTCTTCTCCTTTTTCTCCTTCTGGCAAGGCACAGAGCAAATGAAAACACACGCTCGTGGATCCAAGCGACACGGAACAGAGAAGAGGGCGCAGAACAGTTAAAGCTTGAGGTGCACGTTCTAGTTATGACGGGGGCGGTGGCTGACACAAGGCAACAGATCCCTGCCGGCCGCCGCCGCTCAGGAGACACGTTACCGACCACGGGCCTTCCTTTCCGGGGCTCTCCCCCGCTCCGGGAGCCGGGCAAAGCGCTTCCCGGCCGGCTCCGGCAGGCCCGGCCCGTCCGGCGGGGCCGCCCCGACACGCGGCGAGGCCGCGGCCCGGCCCGCCCGCGCACGTGGCCGCCAGGCCCGGGGCCGCCCCGCGGCCACGCCGCGCTCACCTCGCCCGGCCCGCACCACCGGCGCTGCGGGTGGCCGCGATCCCAGGCCGGACTCGCCACCAGCGTGCGGGCGCGGCCAGGCCGTACCCGGAGCCCTTCCCCGGTACCTTGTGCCGCCGGCGGCCGCTCTCCGGGCCCGCCTCGGTGTCCATCGAGCAGTCGGAGCCCGACTCGGCCCCGCTGCTGCTGCTGCACCGGGTGGCCTCGGGCATCTCCGCTCGCCGCCGCCGCTCCGCCACGCCGCGCTCCGCACCAGCCGCGCGCCCGCCGCGCGTCACGCTCCGAGCGGCCGAGGCGCCCAGCAGCCAATGGACGGCGGATGCGGCATCGCGGGGGCGGGGCCACGCTGTCCAACAGCCAATCGCCTGTGGCCGTCGCCGTAGGACCACAACTCCCGGCGTGCCCCGGGGGACAGCGTGAGGACTGCAAGTCCCGGCGCGCCCCGCGCGCGCCACACGCTGTGAGGGGGCGGCCGCCATGACAGGTCCGCCATGAGGGCCCGGCCCGCTGCTATTCCCAGGGCGCCATTCCCCCATCAAATCTCCTGTAGCTTTACAAGCTGATGACTTTAGTTCTCCGTAACTACCGCGGCGAAGTGTTTAGTGGTGAAAAGTGTAAAGTAGGAAAGGGAAGTGTGACCAAATGGCTAAGGTTTAAAAGCCACAAGCCTGTAGTGATATGCAGCATGATGCCAGCATAATCAGCTTGTAGCTAAGGGATAAATCAAGAGGAAGAAGTCAAAATTAACCTTAGGATGTAAAATCTGTGAAGCAATCGTGACAGTTGCCAGGATGTCAATTCCTTATGGAAGTGGAAGGTCAGGATCAGAGCAGGGCCTCTCCCACAGCAATGGCACCAGCCTTGCCTGTTGTCATCTGCCACCAGCAGGTTTTCATTATCAAAGACTAAACCCGGCTTGACAGATACAAACACACCAAGCAGACTGAGGATAGCTGAGTGTGCTGCAGGACAGTCAGAGAACCTTGGGACTGACGGAACTTTTATAGCATCCAGGTGCGTGTCTAGTTCATTTGCTTTGATTCCTAGCAGGGAAGGTGAAGCATGCGCTAATTTCTGTGGCACCAGCAGGAAACATTTTCCAGAGTTACAGTGTAAAACAGCCCTGTCCAACTGCAGTTCCTGTCAGAGCAACACAAACCTTTTGCAGGTCAGTGATATGGTCTGAACGAACTCCAGTTCTCACTTTTATTATCACAGGAACACACAAAAAATTAATTAAAGATGATGGCAAACAAAATGCACATGAGCTCTCCAAACACTACTGTCAAAAGTTTTAACTAACAGCTTTGATTTAGAGTCTGCCTCGCTGATTTGAGCAGCTGCATTTACAGTATTGTTACAAGGGGAAAGTTTACTGATCTCATTAGAAAACAATAAAATATTCATGACCAGAGTTAGATGAAGAAGAGAAGGAATTAGAAGGAATTTTGTTGCAATTGTCCTTTCACTCATCCTCCTTTTTGCATTGTTATTTTTACTTTTAGAATTTGGTGGGAAGCTTCGTCTTCTTTTCAGTCCACCTAAAATAATATAATTATTAGAAGTCAGACTTCACATTCCAAAAATGAACCAAGTAGTTTTAGCTTTTAGTGCCACAGGTGGCATCAGTACAAACAGTCAAGATGACCTTCTGAAATGCATTTTGCTAAAGATTTCAAGTCTCCATGTCCAGATAATACATGGAAATATGTTTGGAAGAGTTCAGAGCCAAGAGCTGTTCAAGGGAAAGATGAACAATCAGCAGGATTCCCTTAGACACTGAAGTTTGTGTTTTGTTCCTTCATACACTGGCTTCTCAAGGTGACAGTACCAATGGTTTAATTACATTTAAATACCACTCATTTAAGATATTAAGAATATGTGTTGCTGTTAAAAAAAAAGTGATTTTTAACCTAGGTTCTTGCCAATTTAGCTAAGTTTTGGAGGTCTCCATGTAAAAGATTTTCCATGAAGGGGTTTTTCAGGTGTAATTACAGGCAGAATGTACACTGTGGAAGCTCAGTGATGTACACATCCTGTCTGTTGTAGGCAAGTCAAGAGGTATTTTCTGCTTTCAATTCCTACTGGATCTCTTTTCTTCATGTACAGCTGGAGAATCGATGACAGTGTCTGATGTTACATGGGGAGATGTGTGTGAGCTGAACCTGCCTGCTGACAGGAGCTCATCAAACACCAAATGTTTCTTTACATTTCTTGGTCATCTCTACCTGCAGGACAGGGCTCATGCTGTTTTCCTGCCTCATGAAAACAAATGCCAAATACAAACAGCAGCAGTTTAGTGAGAATGTTCATGTGAAAAGACTTAGCAGAGCTATCCAGTCTGAGTATTTCTGGATCATAGTGCTGAAGTTAAAATAAAATTGTTGGGGAAGGACTTGTGATCTGCTGCAACATTTCTGCCTAAGTCTGGCGGTCGATTTGAAGGTAAAGCATCTAACTCAGTGTCACGTTTTCTTACCTTGGGGAGTCAATTCCACTGTCTCCTGTAATGCTGTGGTTTTCTGTCCCTTCCGAGTGTTTCTGTTCTGGGATCACAGGACGGGTGTTCTTTAAAAGCCACTCTTTTTTTCCAGGTGGGTTTCTCACTGCTTTGATCCGTGAGGCCGCAGCACAGCGTGCTGTTCCTTCGCCCACCTCACGGGCGGAGTTGTGCAAAGCGCCAGCATCCGAGTCAGCCTGGGCAGCGCGGCAGGAATCGGCCATAGCTGAGCCCTTCCCGCTTTCAGTGAGGCCGCTTTCTTCATCCTTGGTGGCACCTCTAAGAAGAACCTGGGTGCAGAGGCGGCTTTGTTCCGTGCAGCCTGGTTTCGGATGCTCCTCTGAGCCATCAAGGCTGGCACTTCCCTTGTATTCCTGCTCTCCAGAGTCGCGTTTATTTACGGTCGCATCGTGCTGGGCAGGACGAGCCGTGACCTCACAGCCTCTTAGGGACACGGCTCTACTCCAGTCCCGTGTGTCTGAAAAGGCACGGCCAGGGGACAGCTGTTCAGGATTCTCATCCAGATGTGACGAGTTACAGGTGTCACCAGCATTTTGGTACAGAAGATGGAAGTTGTCAGTAAACCCCTCACTTTCCAGCTCCGTTGATCCAGGATGGCTGGCACAGGTATAGTTAAATATAAGTTCACCCTTTTTATCAGTCTTTGGTCTGTACTTCACACCATTCTTTTGGGCCAGATTAACACTGGCCATGTACTTTGAAAGATGGACATTTTGAAATTGACTGGCTGTTTGATCTAACAGCTCACATACAGCGTCGCCTTTGCACCTGCAATGCTCATCATTCGCATGGAATGAAAATTTCACATCTTTGCACACACCTTTATCTTCAATGTAGGAGCAAGGGGCCTTTTTTGGTACTGTTCTTTTGTAGATATTTTCTTCAGAAATATTTCTCTCCAGGTAGTATTTACTTCTGTTATCTATTTGCAGATTACTGCTTTGTGGATAACCACCACTTTCACTCAAACTGCCTTCCTTTAACTGAAGATCAGACCTACTAGCACAGAGCAGGTTGTTTTGCTTAGCTTTGCTAGCCTCACTTTCTGCATCCAGCCACTCAGTTTCACAGCCAAGGGGTCCTGAGGAGGCCAAGGACCTTTGGAAAGCCCTCCCTGGCTTTGGAGTCCGGCACTTCAGCTGGCTGGTAACCACACCTCGGTGCCCTCTTGTGTGAAAGCTGCGAGGTCTCCACGGCAGATCCTGGAAAGGATTCTTAATCTGCTTCTTATAGATCCCCTGGGATCCCACTGCTGCATCAGGTGGCTCTTGGGCTTTGATGGGCAGCAAGAAGTTCTCTTCTGGCTTCACATTTTGGGATGTTAGCTTCTGTATGTGAGATGTCCTGCAGCTCCTGCTCATCTGCTTTTCTTTCTTTGGTTTGGTTTTCCTGGTGTGTTTTGCTGTTTTACTTGGTGCCTTTTGAGCACAATCCTTTGAATGATGGTTTTGCCTGACTGTTGGCACTCCAGCTGAAGCACTGTTCCTGATGTGTTTTTTCTCTTTACTTTTTTTCTGCTCCTCAAACTTCTGCATTAATATTGTGTGTTTAATCAAGTTATCAACTGTAAGAGCAGGGTTAATACGCTTGATGATTTCGTGTTCAATGTCACGTGGGATATTGTCTAAGTCATCTTCATCCCTGACTGGCCACTCCTGGGGAGGAAACTGGGCTGAAAAGGTGCAGTACTCCTTCTTGTGTTTTTCTTTTTTAGAACCACTTCTCCAGAAAAAGCCAAACATTTTGCTTTTCAGTTTTGCTCTCACAGATGTCAGGGATTTGATCTCAGCAGATGTGGAGGTGCCTTGGGTTCGAATTGAAGGCTTCAGTTCACTGCAGCCTCTCTTTCCCTCGCCATTACATTCATGGCTCCTTGCCTGCCCATGTCTTTGTTCACAGAGCATATTTCGCTCAGGGAAACAATGGCAGGACCTGTAACGGGATACTGTAGCAATGTTTTCTTTCACTAGGTCTGCACAAGGCTTAATGTTTACCAGGTAAGTGATGGAAGGTGATGAACAACAACAATTCTCCTCCAACAGGATCCTTCTGCTGTCCTCTAAGGCACCATTTGTGATAAAGTAAGTGTTGGGAGTCACAATGAAATATCCTTCTCCTGTGTGATAGATTTTTCTTTCCTTAATTAGAGTGCCAAGGATATTATATAATATGTTGTGGGAGGGCACTGCAATGCCTACAACAGACACAGACAATTCAAATCAGAAATAAGTTTTCAAATAAAATGGGTGCTGGCCAAAAGATATCTCTCATACAACAGCCCTGAAATCAACTGAAAATTAAATACCCAAAGCATTTAAGTAAAGGTCAGCTGTGGTTGTCACTGTGAGGGAGCAAAGAAGTTGTCTTTGTGTCTGTCAGGATATGATATTCATGAGAGAGACTTTCTGCCAGGTACAAACCAAACAAAGTCTTGTTCAAAGCATTTCCCTCCTGGCATGTTATCTAACGGGGGCTTTCATCGCTCTCTGAAGTTTCTGGTTTAGTTTTGTAATTTATTACCTCACTGAGACTGGTCTCAGCTACTGCACTTTCAGTATTGTTTCCAGCTACTGTGTTACAGCTGACCTCCTGCCCACAAAATTAAGTTTCTAGCAAGGTGAAAGGACAGCAAGAAATACATTCAAGACCCTACAAACTTTGGGAATGCTACTTGTGGCTGACCTGCAGATTCTACCTTATGGTTATCTCAGTGCCCTTATTGACTGCAAAACATTGCTGGCATGCTTCTGTGCCAGTTTGTGGGATTGGATTAATATTTTTCCCACTGGTTAAAATGCCTACCAGATCAGCCTACAACATCCACAGAGCTGTAAGGGTAAGAGGACTCAAATGCAGCAGCTCAGTATCAAACAAAGCAGCCTCCTGAGAGAACTAGAATGAGTCTCTACAAAATCTCAAACACAATAACACTTTGGTACTGCAGATCTAAGGGAAATGGGACATTTTTCAGATATACAGAAAACATTTAAGGGAAGTGGGCTGCCAGCCCATCAGAATCACAGAATATTCTGAGTTGGAAGGGACCACAGGGATGATCAAGTCCAACTCCTAAGGGAATGGCCCATATGGGAATCAAACACACAACCTTGGCATTATTGGCACCATGCTCCAACCAATTGGGCCAGAAATGGAGAACTGAAGGTGAATTAAGTAAGTAATTTGCTTTCAGGAAGGCAAGGGCTAGAACATGACCAACAAACCTGAATTTGAGGCTGGGGGCTAGACTATGACCAACAAACCTGAATTTGAGGCTGGTTATATTTCTGGATAGCAAACACCAGATGGAGACTCGTAGCCGGTCCCTTTGCAGTCAAAGCCAGCTGTGTTCCTGTCTCTTAAAGGAGGACTTAGAGTCTCTGTGAGCCAACAGTCTGTTTTATGCTGTTCCATATCCAGCACCTAAATACCACTTCTGTGCTTTCCCACCCTCTAGAAAGGGCACACTCTCAACACTCAGTTCCCTCTTATTCTCAAAGAGTTATTAAAATGTGTGGAGAGGATTCCATCCAAGTCAATGTAGTGACACTCAGATTGATGAGAAATATGCACATTTTCATGTGTTCTACCAGTTGCCTGTTAACTTATACTCCTTCTACCTTGTCACCTTTGCCTGTAAACATTCCCTGATTCCTTGTCCAGTATCAGAAGCTCAAGTTTGGTGATACAGCCACTTTTTAAAGGAGAAAAAGTTACCTGGATAGTTTTTCACTAGCTTCTCCATTAAGGTTTCCTGAGTGACCGTGACATGATCTGCATTCATGTCTGATATGGTCTGGCATATTCCTTCTGCCAGAGGAACTGAGTGCAACTGCGAGAGAGGATTCATGACAGCAGGGCTCACCTAAAAGAAAAGAAAATTATCTGAATGGAATATGTTTCATTTTTTCTATTAGCTGTGAAAGATTTCCACAAATTCCCTTATCCTCAGCTAATTTGCTTTGGAAAATTACACAGCAAATATTTCTGAAAGGAGGGAAGTGGTGCTAGCACTTGTCAAGAGCCTTTGTAATGAAGGAAACAGAAAGTGCCTTAAGCACATTAGTTTGTTTGGTATAAAACTCCAGCCAAAGCCATCATTTAGATTAATAAAGAGGGACAGAGAATTATTCCTGATGATTGCTGATTTTTTTAGCAGACTGCTCACTGTTAAACCATGCAGAACCTGCATTTCTCCAAGTAGCTAATGGGAAAAAGGTCAACATCCAATGATCTAAGTACAAAATATCTTTGATCCAGAACACAAGGAAAAAAATACAAGTAATAGGTTCTGTCCCTTGTCTAGCATATAAAATTGAATAGAAATGGTAAAATGCCTCTTTTAGACTCAGTTCCAGAACTAGATTATATAGTATACTGGGTAGAGAGCAAAAACTCTTATCACAACTGCATGCATTTTTTAGGTTACCTCACTATCTGTCCTGGTAAGAGACAAAAATATTCTTATTCTGCATGACAAAAGTTTGGAGAGGCCAAGAGCGAGGCCCATCTGCCCCAGTAACTCTGCAACCCCAACCCAGAGGGCTGAAAAGGGTCTTAGTCCTTTACCTCAACTCCCCCATCCATGAAACACAAACTCTGACCTCTCCCCTTCCCAAGGTGGCAGAGCCAGCAAGGACAAGCTCAGCAAGTACTTCTGATACTGTACCTGTCAATGATGCAGCTGAAATATTTTTTTCCCTGACATTGTTGATGACAAGGCACGAAGCAGGGACTCACCTGAGGTCTGTGCACACAAGGAGCTGTCTCATACACATTCTCAGACAAAACAGAAACCAAAAACAAACAAAAAAAAACCCTTTCCTCTCTTTTTTAGTTAAAGGAATGGTCTGTTCCCATGAGCGGGTGATGTTGTGTGCTCCCCTGTTCCGTGCTGCACAGAAATCCCCTGGCTGTGCCCAGCTGCCAGGGCAGGCAGAAGGCAGCAGGGACTCCTGGTTCCTTCACAAGGCATAATCCAGTGTTAAACACTAACAGGAATTGTCAGTAAAAAGTGACGTTTTAGATTAAGCTGCGTTCACGTTTAACTAAACCACAGTTGTCTATTGGGTGGCACTGTAACCCAATATTTATCCTCTAGGCAGAGAGCTACAACACAAACACTTCTCTGAGTAAATGTAATACACAACATTGCTTTGAAGAGTTTGAGTTGCTCTTGACCTTTGTTTTACAACTGTGCTATATTCAACAAAAAGAACTCTGAAAAGAAAATCCTGGCATACAGTTCCCTCAGTGGTGTTGCTAGGAAACTCCTTGCAGGTGCAGAAACCATTGCAAGCTTTCTTTTACTGTGGGAAAGGCCATCAGCATTCAGTAATGACTCTAGTGAATAGTTGGCTGTCTAAAATTTCTGCTGTGGGCACTCCATGCTGCTGCTGATTTCACCATTTGTTCCTGCAGAGCATCAGGCTGCTAAGGAGTAAAATACCAAGTGTAATTAAAATTTGTTGATTATAGTTATTATCCTGCTGTTGTTTATCTCTGTTTTGCAGCATCAAATCCAGTGTCTCCATTCAGGGAAGCTTGTTTCAGAATAATATTTAAAGCATTAAGCAAAAGCTAACTTGATACTGAAGGAATTGGAAAAAATCTAAAATCATGCTTGAACACAAGTCTAAAATGTTGCAGAGTCAATGTGCACACAGGCTAACAACATAAATATCATTCTCTCCTGACTTTGAAATCAAATCTGAGAGAGGGAAAGCAAGAATTAGATCATTGGCAACACTGATAAGCAATGTGGGTAAAGGCCCAAGCAGCACCCCACAAGTGTCTATCATGTTCTTATTAAAAACTCTCTAGATTTACTTTGTACAGCTAAGTAACTGTTGGTGCACTTCAAATAGTCTCCCAGGTTTGTTGGAAATTCTTAGAAGCTGCATCCCTTACATTTGCACGTGGAGAAGACTTACCAGTTTGTGCAAGCTGTGTCTCATGAGCCTGATGCAAAATCACCACACCATCATGCTCATTAAAGCTCCTTGGTATCTGTCCCCTTACAGCTCAAACCCTGTGAGAACGCCCTGCCCACTTCCCTACTGGACATAAATCTGATTATAATCCTCTTCATAGTCCTAGGAGGGCCTTGCTTGCACCTTTGTGCACCTGCCAGCAGTCATGGGACTCAGCTTCTCCCTTGCTGGTTTAAATAGAGCCTCCATCCCTTCCACACTCTGCAGGTTTTGCAGAACCACATCAGCTAAAGCCAATCTGGGCAGCTGGCCAGGGCTCAGGCATTCTTACCCTTCAGTTTGCTTTCAGGTCTGCTCAAACTCTGCTCATTACCTGGACACCTAAAACCCAAGAATATCCTTTTTGGAGCACTTACTGATGGCAGTGTGGGAAGTCATCTGTAATATGAGCATTGGGCAACAAAACTCAGCCCACAGAAATGCCTCTGGGTGTTCTTGACTAGCACAAAGTGATTTTTGTTCCATCTCTGTAATGTGAGCATTATCATTTTTCACTGAGTTATTTAACAGTTGCTGAGTTTCTGCATCTCTGGGCTCTTCTGAAAAATTACATATAAGACAGGTTTATCTGAGTGAAACCCAGGCTAATCCTGGGGAAGTGAAAGAGAAGCAATTATTACAACAGCACTCCATTTACTTCTTAAAAGTTCAGGTAAAGTGTTTACAGAACAATAAAGGGCTAGGAGTAAAATCCATTCCAGGAAAAAATGTTTATTTTTTTCTCTGTTGGGCAGAGAAGACACAGTATGTGAGAACAAAAGACTGATGTTTGTGTTTTGTAGTTGGGAGAATCTATCATGGAATGGATTATACAGAAATGCCACAGATCCTGTGCCTCTGCACAGGAGCCTTGGCTTGTTTGATGTAATTCACTTCTCGTGAATTGTACCAGGAAGATCATAAGCAGGAGCAGTAGTGCTACCAACTTCATCTTTTCTATAGACTAGAGGGCATCATGACCACATTTTATAGCAAAAATCACATTTACAAAGAATTTTAAGGAATAAAATGTCAATAAGAACATAACAGGAAGTTGGGAACTCTAGCAAAACCCTTTCTGAACCTTAATGATTTTACAATATATTCTTATTAAAGAATAAAAATTGTATGTAAATTATAAAGACAGTTAAGAGTAACATTTTCAGTTGTAACTATATAACAGAGACCCTGTTTTGGCACAAGCACTCTGTGTTAGGGCTGTACTGTTTTCAGAAACATCCTTTTACTGAAGCAAAGAGTAAATAGTTCAGTTAAATGAAATGCTAGAACTTGTAATGTGTCTACTCTACTATAGAAACAAAGAAAAGCTCTCAGAAACAGCCAACAATATCTGTTGCTTGATTATTTTGTACAACTCTCAGAGCCACAATTAAGTGTCAGTTTAAGGTCACCCACGCTTCTTCAGCTGACATCAAAGAAGCTACAAACACATGAAAATGTCAGATTTCTGTACCTACTGATTCCTGCCAGGACAGCCACTCCCAAATCAGGACATTTAGGCAAAGAGTGCCCTCCATTAGGTCACAAGTTCTGGTTTTTACAGTCCTCAGATTTCTATGATTATCTAATCTTTACCAAGTTCTTACTAACTTTATAGTCCTTAAAACTTTCAAAGGACAATGCCATGCAACTTGATAAAACGTAAACAAACTCAACAAAAACCAACCACTTTTTCTGCCTTCCCAACAACACATAAAAGCTATTCCCAAATGCAAGTGTTAAGAACTTTTGGAAATACAACCTCTAAATGAGGATCCTACCCAAGAGCCATCATGAAATCCTTACTCTAATCTTAGTGCAAATGGCAACCCACAGCACTAATTTCTTTCACCAGCAATTAAAACCCCCAGAGGCAGATATGGTGAAAACAAAGCAAGATTGAGGAAGAATAGGAAAAGCTCTCTCCCAGCCTCTGTCCCTGGATAGGAGCAAGGAAAGTCACACAGACACCAACACTGAATGTGTACAGTTTTCCTTAAACTGAGCACTTCAAGTGAGTCAAGTTTTGCCATTGAAATGTGTATCTGACCTTCAAAGAGTTGAACCTCTTCAGCTCTTGCCAAGGCCACTGATCCATTTGGATACTCCAAGAGCATCTCAGAGCAGGTTTTAAGCTCCAGAGGTACTGCCTGAACACACTGGCAGCTCCAAATGCACCGCTCAAGAGAGTGCAGCCCAAGGTGTGCAGGGATCTGTGCTTCACCCACAGCTGGCACAACAGCCAACAAGCAAAACTGCATAAGCACATCCACCTTTGGGACATTCACTGCAGAACTGGCAGAAAAATTCATCTATGAGCACTGAGGATAATTATTTTTCATATCGTGTAGCGTGCTGCTGGTTTTAAAGTCAATTCACATATGCATTGACCATACAGAGCACAGCTGACAGCAAGGAAGGTCATCTTTAACCATTCCAGCATTTAGTGTCAGGCTTGGTGGTTGATAAAAGATAGATGGATTCAAAATGTTCATTACAAGGAGATAAAAAAATAACAGAAAATTCAACAGGCCCAAGCAAATTGGAAAACAACCACCACGGAGCCAAACAACAGAAGAGGAATAAAGAAGCCACTGGCAGTGACTCTGACTCCTTTAACTGTCCTGAGGTGCTGCCATCCACTGCTACAGGAATTTGACACAAGCACAGCTTTTCCACTCGGCCTCATCCAAAAAATCCCCTTTGCAACCCTGGCATTTCCCCACTAAAAGTGCTCTGCCTTTTCCCTGCTTGCAGCTGTGCCCTCTCTTCTGCAATAAATCTCAGAAATTCAAATAGCTCTTTAATATCCAAACCTTTTTTCTGAGCAGCCAGCAGTAAATGGGGGTTGGTACTTACCTCTAGAGTGAAAGACTGGCTATAAAAGCATTGGGATGAAGCAGTGCATTCCTGTGCCTGTCCAGCTAAAGGTCAGCTCCAACTGCTGCAGTATTCCTGCTGCCTCCTGTGCCTGGAAGTGTGCTGTCACCTAACAGGCAGACATGGAAAGCACACAACGTAGTGCTTGGAAGTAAGCTATACCTATGGTCATGTTTCACTTCCCCAGGACGAACAGAAATTCACTTTGCACATTCCCTAGCTTCAGCTCACATACACCCCAGCCCAGGGAAGTCACATTCTAGACTTAGAGAGGAGCAGCACCCACAGAGCTGTTCAAAAGAGAGCACAGCTCCCTGCAGAGGTTTTCCAGGACAGCTCACTCTCAGGCAGCACCTGCCCCAATCCCAGCTGACAGAGAGCTTGTGCAGTGCTTCCCTTGGAGCGAGGACAGGAACCACCATGACACAACACAGTGGAACCAAGCAGGCCTCACATTTGTTTTAGGACAAATCTCATTGCAAGGAGGTATTTCATTCAGCTGAGAACAAAAATTTAAATTCACACCTGCCTGGGATGTTGATGGATGTGCACAGCCACTTTTCCTTCCACTATCCTAAATGGATATCCAAATTTAGGGATGTCTCCATTGCTACAAAATAACTTTCTGCAACCTTTCATTAGGCTGCAATTTATGGTCCACAGGGAAAACCAAAACAAATCAGTTTAGAAATGAGAACCAGCATGGTTACCACCATAAGAGGCCTCAGAGGAGTTGTTTGGACGCTGCACATTAAACAGCACTAGTCTGAATTCAAGGACTTCACTCTGCAATTCCCAAACCCGTCTCCATGGCTTTAGTGCTATAAAACACCCTTTCCAAGTTTCAGTTCATACAAATTTCAGCCAAAATGATGTCACAAAAGACCAACAGTGCAACCAAGCAACTCCACTCTATTACAGGAGACTCAGTAAATGTTTTTCAAAAGCCAGAACCTTTATAGTGAAAACACTGGGCTGTTGAATGCCACAGACCAAGGTGAAGCCTCCAAAGGAAATTACAGAGATGTGCATGTGTCTGTGAGATGTTGAAAATGTAGAACAATTTCAGGGGGAAAAAGAAATTATACAGCTGTAGAGCAGTGTGCCCACAGAGCTTGTGCAGTTCCCAGGCTGTGACTGAGCAAAGCCCAGATCAATCTGGAGTGAGCCCAGAGCTGAGCCTGCTTGGAGCAGGAGGTGGGATAGCAATGAAGAAGTGCAGCAGGCATCTGGTTCAGATGGAGCTGGTACCTGCACTTCCCCCAGCCACCCCGACCACCCTGCTCTCTGTAACCCAATGCAAGGGCACCTTTGACCTCCCCCAGCTGTGAAATTTGCTGGGTTACACCAAGTTAAAGAAACAAGGTTACACTGTGCTCATACAGGTAATGAGACCATGCCAAACAGCATCCACATGAGAAAACTCTTGGTTTTCTCTTCAACTCTCCAATAAATGGCTCCTGTATTCATAATTGAACTCCAGAACAGGGCTGGTGTTCTCCAGAGCAATGGAGCGGACCTGTGCTAAAGCAAGATGGCAGTATAGAAAAAGCTAAAAGTAGCCTTGAAATGAAGTCTCCCATTCTGCTGAGCAGAAGCACTACAAATTAACACAATTTATTTAATTAACTTCATGATAATAACACAAACTACTGTCTTTTCTGACACAGGAAAAATTAAGCCTCTTCAAATAATCCTCATTCTAAAAGAGCATTCAGGCAGTTAAGATCTCTCTTTCGTGATGCAAGGTGCAAGAATTCAGAAGACTGAGGATACAGCTCAGTCAATTTTCCTGAAATTTTTTCTCACCCAAAAGACAGAAGCAATAGCTTTTGCTGCCTGAGAAATACACAATGCTTACCAAGTTCTTCTTAGAGATTATTAAAAAAAATCAGAGCAAATTAAGTTGAATGGATCTTATTACAAAAAATTATACACTTCTGTTCATTGGTGCTTGCTAAACAGTATGATTAGAAACTGCTGCTGGGGTAGTGTGAAAAAAACTGCATGCACAATTGCTTTTACAGATTACACCTTTAAAGTAATTCTATCTGAGCATAGCTGGTAAATGCATCAGGATTCTGAGGAACACCACAGGCCCTTGCACCTTGCTGCTGTGAGTTCAATCACTAGTTTGAGTATAGCATTTAGGGTTATTGCAAGGCATATTTTACTGAGAAAGGGCTTTTATAATGCAGGATTAACACCTCAGTAAGGATTTGATATAGAAATGCATTAAATGTGCAGGGGTATCATCTGAAGTCAGTGGTAAGGGCTAAATGCCAGCTAAAATTAGATAATAAACATTATGAAATAATGTAATTGAAATAATGTAAGTTTTACACAAGCATTACACAGATAGAATTAGATTAAAAGCTAATAATAGCAAGGTAGATAAAAAGCTCCTTCAAAGAGCACAAGTGTTTTCTTCCCTTTTTCCTCCTTAAAATACATCAGCAGAGTCACCACTGGAACAACTGTGAAAACAGGTAAAACCCAATTACAACAGAATATGCAAGTTAGTAAGTTCTGAATCAAGTACCTTACTGAAAATAACTTTAAAAGAAGTGTTTGACAATAAAACAGAAGTTCAAACTGTTCTTTATGTTTGGCAGCATAGCCACAACAGTGCAAAGTAAAGCACCATTTTAGGTCACCCACACTTTCCAGGCCTGATAAAAATACAAAGACACAGAATTCTAAATAATCCTAACCAGTTCAATGCAAAGCATGACCACATGCTGTGACTTACATTTTACAGAAGCCAGCACCATTGAACTACAAAATTATTCTCCTTTGACTTGCAAACGTCCATCCCTGTTTGTGAGGCAGGATGAAAGACACTGGAAGAAAGGGACTCAAAAAGAAAGGAATCCCATGAGGCACATCCCCAGGCTCTTGCTGAGCTGCCATCCTCATTAAGGTTGTGTGGTCTGTTTGTAACTGCAGCGCCTGACAAACAATATCCACTCCAGAGTCATGACCTTTTATAGGCCAAACAGAAATCACCTATTCACAAGGCCATAGTTTCATCTGTGACTTCAAAAATCATGCAGCACAACTATGCTGATACTGAAATTAATTGCTGTGAACAAATTTAAATTAGTGAAATGGAAACAAAACTGTCCTAAAAGCTTGCCAGGTAGCTTGGGGACAGAAATTTGTCTCTCATTTTAAGCAATGTTGAGAATTGTTGATTAGCAGGAGCTGCTCACATACCCAGCTGCAGCTGGAGCCCAGGTGTACCAGTGCCACTGTGGCATTTCAAAACTCTTCCTGAGAGCTGGTGCAAACATGCAGACAAGCTGAGCACAGCACCTCCACACCAGGCAGCCAGTGCTGAGCTCCCTAAATAACTTCCACCTGGGAGTCACCACCAGGGAACTCTACAGCTGTGCCAGCTCCTTGAGAGGTTACTACAGCCCACAAGTACACTGGAAGTTTTGCTCCTTGCTCCTTAAGCTAAACATTTTCAGGATATTCAATTCCATCCCTCTCCTGTCACAGGGATTCTAGTTTAGTATCAAAGGAGCTTCAGGGACTATCTGCCCATTTTTTTACTGCTTCTCTTCTCCTTATGTTCTGTGGGAGAGTCACACAAGGAAAAGTGAGGAGCTAGACCTATCAGATTACTCTACAAATGCACAAACAAGAACACAATTCTGATTTCATTCCAGTTCATTCAATACCTCCAGAAAAAACGTAAAAAAAATTGACACTTCACTGAAAAGTGTTTTGTCCTTTCAATGTCACTCTGCAATAGGATATTTCCCAAGGAATATAAATTTCCAGCCTGCAGCAGAGCCCTCATTGGAAAAGGTGACCAGTATATTAGCAAAGCCACAGTCTGCATGCCCATCCCAGCTGCAGCCTAACTGGAAAGGACATGGCTTTCTTAGCTTTCCTTGTGAATAATTTGTAACTCTGCGACAGAGATGATAGACCCACAGCAAATTCAGTCTCTAAAAGCTAAGCGAAAATATTTCATTAGGTATTTTCTCTTCTATCTACAGGAATCACAAAGGAGTCGGGCCGTGCAGGCACAGGGAAAATGCTGCTGTCACGGGAGAAGACAGGCTGGGATGACAGAAACCAGCTGGTGATGACCAAGGACAACAAGCCAGCAGCTCCTGAGATGCATTCTCCTGGACTGGCACTCTCTCCAAAGGCTCAGGTCAGTACGCTCAAATCGAGTATTTGCAATTGTGTCTGATGTCAGCTGAGAGTTCCCCATCTCTCCCAGCAGCATGCATCCCCCCGGGCTGTGCAGGAAAGGTGGGAGGGAGCAGTTTGCCCCTCGTTTGGTGAACAATTGACTGAACAACTCAGCTAAGCACAGGAGATGGTCCACAGAGAGATGTCGGCATTCCCACAGAGTTTGCTCAGCTATCAGGTCAAAAGTTTTTAAAATTAGCCCCAGCTTCACCCTCTGAGGGAAGTTTTAATTGCAGTGGTTTTCCCCTTCGTCTCCCAAGGAGAATATAAAAGCTCCTACCCAGTCCTGTGTGTACCAGATCCCTGAGATCCCTGTCTGAAGGGACGAGACATTTTGGATTTTATCTGGGAAGAAACACAGCAGGGTAGTTTGTGTTAGTTACAAAATTTGGGGACTGAATTTTCCCTTTATTTAACTAAATTTCCCCTTGCTTCTCATCTATTGCCCAGCAAACAAGTGGTTGTCGATTTAAAAGGAAAAACCTCAAAAGCATTGGCTCATTATTTCCATGAGTCTGAAAATTCATTCCCAACACTTTTTGTGTACCACAATCAAGGATAAATATACAGCAGGCTAAGTGACTCCCATCTCTGACACCTGGTACACCCAGGTATTTGTGAAATTTCACCAAACGCTGCTGAAATTTGCAGATACTGCTGTTGCTACACGTGCAGGAAATGTTTCCTAAAACCACGTTGCTTGGTCCCCAACATCCCAGCCTTTAGTCAGGAAACATGAAAAACCCAAGTGGCTTGAATTTCTCATTATTGCAAATAGTGACATGAGAGCAGAGAGATTAAAACGCAGCCAAATCTCTCTATGTAAAATACAGGCAGCAAAGCTGATACCAATAGCTTCATTTTTAAATATTGTCTTTTCTTTGTGAAATATCCAAAACCCAAGAAAACATTGTCCTTTGGATTTTAGTTGTGTAACTTGCTTCTTGCTTTTCTAGAGCAAAATATATACAATAGGAGAAAAGTAGTAGAGAGCAGAAAACAGCCATTATGATGACTTTTGGAACAGAAGGCATCGAGTATATAATTTAAAATCAGAAAAATACCTAAATAAAGACATTAAAAGATTTTTTTTTCAGTTAAGCTTCCAGAAATTCAAGTAAAATCATGAAAATGTCACTTCAACATCAATTGTATGAAAAAATGAAATTCACAAAGACAAGTGAGAGAATTCTAACTTGTAAGAAACCCCTTTGGCTGTTACTGCAGCAAGAGGCGGGACAGTAGGGGAAAAATATAATTAATTTGCCAAAGTAACTTACACTTGTATTCAACTAGCCATCCTATGCATCAGAAAAGAGTTGACTGGGAAGCAAGGAAGTCAAAAACAATGGAATCAAGCTCTCCAAATCGTCCCCAGGAAACCAGCAATAACATAAAATTTTTCATCAGTGATTTAAAAACTTAACTACAGCAAGAGAGAACCATTCCCAGCACACCTTTAGATGTTACTGCTTTTTAGGTAGAGACCAATAAACTACTCCTGCTCCTTATAACCCCTCTCCTGGATTAAGAGGTCAGTGGGTTAATTTGTGATTGGGGAAGATGAACTCCAGCTGCAGTTACCAGATGTTACCACTTCTGTAAAGTTATCAGAGCACCCAAGGAATGACTAATTTCTCTCTGAGGAGAGAAATTTTCCTGTCAGAAAATAAAGCTGCAACAGGGAGTGGCTATTCTATACAAATTATTGGGAAAGAAGGGTAAATACCAGAAACAGGAAGAAAAAAAAAGTGATTTGAAACATAATACAGAGATTGAGCTGGCCAAGGATAACACATGCTAGACATCAGATATTGTCCTGTTAAATGTTTTGAAACATAGAATTAAGAACTCCTCTGGTCTTCCAAAAGTTGGCAATTTCTTTTGCTTCGAGAAAAAGGGCAGTTTTAAATTCTTTCTTGAAGAGTTGCTAGTCAGCTTCAACAAAAAGCTTTTATGATCCAAATATATCCAGTCCTGCTTGAAATGAGGTAAAAGACACTTCTAGCTTAAGGCACAATTAATCCCTAGACAGAGAGGGTTGCAGAGCTACACTCAGGGAAAAGTTAAAATAAACATCTCAATTTGACAGCTATGAAAATCCTTACTAACCTTTGGCAATCCAACTGAATAGGGATTTGTTTGCACCTCATCAAGTACTTAGCAGTTACTAGGAGCTGAACAGCTGAATGTCTCCACTGCAGCATCTTCTGGCCTTTGTCAGCAGCATTCCTGCTTGGATTGTTACTGCTTCCTGTCCTTTAGTGTTGGGAAAGTTAAAGCACAAAGCTCTTCACATGGAAAGGCTGAAGCTGATATCTGAGCTGCCACAAGGCAAGGACTGCGCTGCTCGGGTATCGCTTACTGCATTAGGCTCGACAATTAGAACTTGGTACTCCTGTAGTGCCTTCCACAGACAGCAATCCTCAGCAACCGTGCCCAAACCACACAGACAACTGCAAGAGCTTGCACAGCTTCCTCCCTCTGCTAAAGATCCGTCAGGCAAGAGTCAGAGACACTCCAGGATTAATGACCCCTGCATAGCGAAGTCTGCTCCCCCGGCAGCAACCGCAAACAGGGAGGGATTTCCTCACCAAAACCAGCGCCCCGAGTGAAAACTGAGCTGTGAGGCAGCAGAAGTTTAATCTGACCCTGGTGGGTGTATTCTGCAATCACATTTCAGAGGACTTTTCGTGGCAAACTTGCATTAAGAACACTCCATAATCGCCAGCTGTGCTTTCTGTGTAGACAAGACTTTCATTGCAGCCTGGTTTCTTTAGACTACTGAGGTCACTAGCACAGTCAATCGCATATGTACTAATTGCAGGTAGCAAATGAAAATCATGGCTAAATACTCACCAGTGTGATGTAGTTAAAATTAATGTGAGTAATTAGATATTTAGGGTAGCAACTTGAATGATGAATCTGAGCCTGATTCCTTTTTAGATATTTCATCATGTCCACTTTTATAAATTTTTAGAAAAGGTTTAAAAGATCACTTTTTTTGCTTTTCCCTCCGTGTGTGTGTGTGTGTGAGCACTTCAGAGATCTAAGACTAAAAGCAGCTGCTGATTTTCAGACCATCACTCAGTGCCTTCCCCGGTGGCAGCTGTCAACCCACCCACAGTGCCTGACCCTCCACCTTTACCTCCTCCAGCAGCAGCACGTTCTGTAGCTCTTCCTCAGGGGAATCTTTGTGCTTCTTCAATCCATAACATCCAGCGCTTTTTCCAGTGCATGATGCTTGCCTTTAAACATCCACGAAGAATGAAACTAAGTCAGTCTTCCCCCGGTTATGAATGCACCTTCCAGTTCATTTCACTCCCACGCTCCAGACTTGTTGTATCCAGCTATTTCTTCCAGGAAACATTACCTGCAACAAAAGGTACCTGCAAACCTGCTTCTTACCACATTTTTCCTAAACACCGAGTGCCCAGTCTGCCTTGCAGTGGACTCACCGGGTCACCACAAACCAGGCTGTCAGCAAATCCAGTTTGCCCCGGTGTCTGATGGGGAGGCTGTGCCTTTGGAGAAAGCTGTGCTGGTGATGCTCGCCTTGCTCGCCACTTTTCTGCTGGCCTGGCTACAGGATTTTTGCCTGCCAGGATTTACTTGGCCAATCTCAAAATGCCAGAGGCAGGAGTTAACCTGCCCTGAGAGAGTGGTTTGGTACTGACAGCAGCTCAGGCTACTCTGCTTGACTCAGCCAGCAGCTCCGCAAAACACAGGATGTCACCATCGGGATCACACGCAGCAACGCAGATAGGAAAGAGTCAAGATGGAAGCAAATAAATTCAGGAGGGCTCCAGCACTGGCTCTGTGCCTCTGCCACTGTGGATGAGCCTTGAGCCTTGGCCCAGCTCTCTGCCCCTGTCCCTGTAGCTCCAGGGTGGGGCACTCTCCCTCCAGAAAATCCCACTCTGGGCTAGAGGAACCTGACTCTATTTTGCAGTAAGATTTCCCAGGGACAAAAGACTCCCTCCCCCTTCTCCCCCAGGATCAGGCTCTTGCCCTCTCTCAGATTACACTTCCACGGAATGAGGGCTGGCAGAGCAGGCAAAGAGGCAGCAGTGCAGGCCTCGCTCTAGCCCTGCCCTGCTCACTGCTTACAGTCACTTGCACAGGTTGTTCCCATTCTGCAGAGCTCTCTCATTCACCCTGCAAAACCCTTGACAGACAAGGTAAGGGCACAGCTTGCTTTAGGATCCGCTGCTCCCAGAGGGATCTGCTGTCCAATACAGTGTACTATTTAGGAAATTCTAACAGGTTCTTAAATTCCCTGTTGCATTAGAATAAATTTTTCAACTGCCTTAATTGAAAATCAGATCTGAAGTGGATTAATCTTCCTTCTCTTTAAAGGGTGAAGTAGATCACAACATTAATTCACCGCTCAGAACATCATCTGCACAGCCACCTCTTATGAATCCTACATATTCTGAGCCACTACTACCCAAAAGTCACACTATACAAATTCTGCTTTTGTCTATGGACCACCAGTATTGAACACTCTATGGTCCTCAGATGTCCCCTCCCGTACTGTCCATCACTACATGCCCAAATCACAAGACTGGAAATGCTGACTGCACATTCTTTACTAGTGTATTACTGGATCCCATGGATGGTCTGAGAATTTATAGATGTGCTGCCATCCATACTAACCAGTCCCATGACTAACACGTCTTTATCTTCTTGTTATACTGAAAACATCACCCCCTCAACAACAACAACAACAACAACAACAACAACAACAACAACAACAACAACAAAAAAGGATGGCTTTACTTGATTTCAAGAAGAACACAAAAATCAGGTTCAATACTGTTAAGCAGCTAATCTATATTTTAATCTGTACTTTCATCTGTCACATTATATCTGGGTTTCTTATACCAGAGGGGTTACCTGACAAAGGCCAGATTTTCTCTGTTTAGGAATACCCTGAAGTTGCTTTTGGAAACTCTTCCCCAAGATTTTACAACATAACATGAATGTTCTACACTTAATGTTATGTATTTAATGAAGTATTTCACTCAGCTGAATAGTACTTGGATAAAACAAGGCAAGAGGAGACAAACGGAAAAGGAAAGTCTTTTATGGGAGATGCAGACCATCTGTGATACAGACTCCAGATACTTAAGAGAACTTCCAAGAATTCTGTCCAAGCTGGAAGTGTAACAACACATCTACTCAGTATGTACCTGATACTTAGAGAAAAAATTGCCTGCTCTCTTTTAACTTGTTTTGTCTGCGAGATAAGTGTGGTTTTGAGACCAGCACTGCAAGGTACTTCTGTCTCCAGCTGCTCATTTCTACAACACATGTGGCAGCAATTTTTGCTTTTTTTGATGCTGATCTGCTGGCCACCGTCCAGCCCTGCTAAAAAGGGACCAAAAATGAATGCTGCAATTCTCCAGCTGTCTCTGCCCCTTGCATGATAAATCAGGAATGTAATTGCATGACCCTGTGTCAGGAAAACCAAAAAGATTTAAGCAATACGGGGAAAAAACCCCAACTGACACCCAAAACAAATCCTGTATACCACCAAAAGAGTTGCAACAAAATAATAAAGAAAATTAGTACTTGAAAAATATGTGCTGAAAAGCAGAGTGGGGAGATTTCAGACTGGGATTCCTTGTGGTTTTTCCTCCTCCCCACTCTTCCCCTCTACCCAGCTGTTCGTAATAAAATGTGAACAGCATCCTTCACTTGTGTCCCTCAGTAGGCTGAGGGGAAAATAACCTGGGAATGAATTTCCTGTCAGAACACCCTGCATTGGGAATCTGTCACCTTGGCTAGAACCCAGCTCAGGAAATTTCTACAAATAAATATCAAACTGCAGCATGCAACAAACAAAGCTACTCAGCAGCATTATTCTGCTGTCTTTTAAAAGAGAATAATAGAGAGAGCTGAACTAATATTTAACTATATATAACTTGCAACATTATTACATCCTGTCTGCAAAGGTATTGGTTCTTACACCTACTGTGGGGCACCTGATCCAAATCCTCCAACCAGTCAGAATTCACTTGTTAGAGACAACTTAAAACCAGCAGGATACAAGAAATCAAAAGCAGCATCACATTTTCAAGACAAGTTCAGGTATTAGATACCTAAAAATTCAAAAGCAACATTCCGAAACACAGTTACAACACTACCAATCACACAATGTCAGCTGAGATCAGGTGTGTTCCAAAGCTCTAGTTTATACTCTGTATTGTGATGCTGTGGATTATATAGAGAATGAATAAATAAGGGGAATTGGTTTTACTTGAAAGCAATGCATTTTGCTTTTCCAGCTTTTTACTATAACAGCTTTTGTGCAATACATCAATGAAACCCAGTGTGCAGAAACATGGAAGCTTGTTGGGAAACCACTGGCAGTTTTGATAGCTGACTAAAAGTATCCATAATTTATGACAGCTTTCTTGTCACACTCCTGGCAATATGCTAGTCCCAGAATATGCCTGGCCCATTTCTGCTTTCTGGAAGGTACCAGTGTAAGTGTAGTGACTATGCTACCTACACATCTTGCAATGTACTGCTGGCTGTAAGACTCAGTCACTCAAAATAATGATTTTATCTTTTATATTTTAAAATATAAACTGCACTGAACAAATGCATTCAAGGTAAGAACCTGACCTGGGTACACAAACAGTACAGAAAAACAAGAGGAAAAAAACACATTTTGTGCACATTCCTGACAAAATTATCAGTGAAAGTTAACGGTTACATAAGTCCAAACATATTCACACAGCACATTACTCAGCAGAAAGATGGAGTGGAAGCCATTCCTCTCTCTCAAAGCAGTTAAACATTAAAAAAGAAGTTATGTTAAAGGACCAGGCTTTATAATGATAGATACTGAAAGAACTCAACTGTAAAAGCTGGATCTGTGGAAACCCCCAGAGAGAGAATTTCAACTTCTCCATTGTACACTCAGGGCATTCAAGTCTGAGGCAGAGGACAGGAGACAAAGCAACAACTGGGAAGTCACTGCAGTGCAGGAGTCCTGCAGCACAGCCTGGGCATCAAGCACTGGGTGAGTCAAGAAAAGCCTGGGTGCCTTCACTGTGGCACAAAATGCAGCAGTGCATGCAGTCCTCAGCACTGCAGAAAGCTGTAAAACCTCACCATTGCCACTGTTTCTACATAGCCATGAAAATACACACTTGTGTCTCTCCACTGCCCTAGCAAAAGCAAAGGGCCTCAGGAGAGCCTGTGTTACTCTAGGTCAGTCTGCATGCACACAGCACTTGGCTCTTTCTTCCCACTTCATTCACAGACATCCATGGGGATGAATATAATTTTGTAGGGGTTAAAATCATTAATTTGCCCTCACGAGACAAAATAGCAAAGGGGAAGGAAATAAATCTATAAAGAGAAATCAGATTCCATTTATGGGCCTGCTGCAGCAAGGCTTTCTCTACAGAACAAAGCAGCCCAAAATTTACTACTTTCTATAGGGCATCTGTGATGATTTAGAAGTCCAAAAAAGTGGGATGCCAAGGCTCACTTTTAGCAGCCTTTTGCCAGTAACTGGGACAAAAATGACTCAGAAGTGCAAAGACCATAAGGTGGGAAATGTGGACATGAAATACAAAAACTTTGTTCATAAATCAAAACAGACACGAGATTGCTTCTCCAAACCTCCATTACTGATCCTCCATTCAACTTTCCTTAGAATTAATTACATTTCTGGGAATAATACTAAGAAGCTTTAGCTGATACGCAGCATCAATGTGGGTAATAGGCAGAACCTTGTGCTGTTTGCTCCAGCAAGTCACACAGTCTGTAAGAGGTGCCTGTTCTTGCTCAGATTATTTGTGCTTCAGGAGACTGGTCAAGCTCTGCGGAGGTTGTAAAACTTCTCCTTGTTTTTGTTTTTTTTCTTTATTCTTTACCCATTTAATTTCCTTTCCAACATAAACGCACACTGTACATAGCATCTGAAACACTATTACATCAAATCAATATAGAGAAAGATACAGTCATTCTAACAAATATTTTTTCTTAAATATTGTAAAAATCTGTATCACCTAGCAACTGTCTCGCAGGGCCCCTTGCTGAAGAACAAGATGAGGAGGCCTGCTTGTTTTAACAACTGCTTTCAGCTCAGCAGTTTAAGGTAAAAATACCCAAGCAAAATATTTCAGACATTTCAGTGTGCCTAAAATGTCGTTATGCTAAATTCTAGGCTCGTTTTCTTGTATGTTCACACGTACTGCTGAAGTTCAGGAACAAAGCATTTCAGATGCAATTCTTTCAAGTCCATTTACATAAATGGTGCTCAACGTCAAAAATTAAACATGCCATCAACAATCTGTACAAAGGTAAAGGTGAAAAATAGAATTTGATTACAAAAGAATTTAACACCATCTGTACACCACAGATAATGCTTTTCATAAGATAAATTTATCATCATCCTCATTCAATCATTCTGAGATGTTATCTCCCAATTTCTAGAACATGTATTTTCTGTGTACTTATATACAATTAGTTTTTTTATAGTATTTCCTACTCGACTGTAAACAGTTCAGGTATTATACAATGACTCAAATGAGATGAATGAGGGGGAAGCTTATGCACGTTACTTGAATGAAAGAGATTTCACTTGTCTAGCTCCAAAAGAGCCAAGAAAGGTAAGTGATAAAAGCACCAGCTTAGACTCTTTTGAACATAAATTCAGGCATTTTAATGTTTATCTCATGAAAGCTACATGAGTTTCCATGTAGGTTATTCATACATATTATGGCACTTGGACTTTCCTAACAGGTATTTAGTTACCTAGGACATCTAGGCTGAAAAAGAAAACATCTGCTAAAATTAACCATTTCTGTAAGAAAACACTTCTGTCCCAACTTTCAAACCCTTAATTTTCCTGCAAGTTGCACCAAAATACAAGTGTTGATATTTCACATTCTTTGAGTAAGTTACCTTTGACAAGGAAGTCACATGAACTCGTGAGTGATCTCTAGGGATTTGTGAACACAAAAGAAAGGCCATCTTACCCATTCTCAACAAAAACCAAGTAGTGTCCTGCTCCTCTGTAATTACAATATGCAGTATAGATACTCGTGAATGCATTTTTATGTTGGGCTGAATTACAGTAATTCCACACTTGACACACTGGCAGCTTTTTCCCCATTTAAGGCATTATTCTGATATCTACTGCCCTGGCATCCAACCATACATCTTGATACACTGCATTTGTTATTAAAAAGGAGCATTTATATTAATCCAAAGAGAAGAACAATTTAATGAACACAAATGACACACATTTAAAACAGGCCCATGTATTTTCATATAAATCTCACAACCCTACCAGTATTTTGGTAGGTTTCTATTGCTTTCTTAACTCATCCAAACTACTGTATATTACAAGGCTTTAATACAAGCAGCTTTGGGGAAGAAAGTTATATTGAAAGGGAAAAAAAAGTTGTAACAAGTGAAAACAAAACAAAACAAAACAAAAATCCAAGAAGCTTTTTTTAAAAAAAACCTTTACTTGTAAAATTAAGCAGCATGCTATTTTGTGATTTATATTTGAATTTAAAAAGACTAATTAGACCAAAATAAAGACAAAAACCTAAAAATGGCAAGTCTATAAATAATGAAAATTTTGATTTCACTAGACTTCAATGAAAAACATTTGGTAATTAAATACTTGCTACTGTTCATTACGTTGATGAACTTTATTAGGGTTAAAACTATAACAAAGTTCATCCTAAAACTTTTCCCAATGCAAAATTATTTTCACTCGAGGAGTGTCTCAAATTGAATGCTAAGAATTACAAGCAATCTTCTGGAGCAGACACTCCATTCATAAAACTTTATACATCTTTTGGAACTAAGATATTTATACTACTAAAATCAAACATGCATCACTTCCCATACATTCTGGTATCATGATTTATATTACATTATGTAACATCATTCTTCTCAACAGCAGCAGTTTATCATACGTTTGCTCCATTTTCTTTGGATTTCTGATCTTTATCTTCGTTCTTCACAATGTCCTTTGAAAGGAAAAAGGGAGAGGATGAGAGGAATTGTAGAAGCTGGAGTTCTCATGTGAACTGTAAAGCAGCATGAGACACAGATACTGCACGCATCTCTAAAGTACTGTGTGAACTGGTATCCTGCTCGGTTTAGTTATAACCAATTCCAGTATCTTCCTCAACAACTGAGGGGTAGAAAGGCTCTGGAGATTGTGTTTTGCTTAAAACTCGTTTTACTGGGATACTCCCAACATGCTGAAATAGTTGAATTCTGCCTTGAAAAAGTACTCTTGTCAAGTACTCTTGTTCCACTCCAGTCACACAGATTAGGAGATTTGGACTGCTGGGGATGGTCAAGATCAGGACAGGAAAACATTCAGATTGTTTGAGATCTACATTAATATTTATACCTTTTTAAAAACACTGAAGTCAGGAACATACGATGCAAGTTAAGAAAAAAAAAAAAACAACAACACATTAAATTTACTACCTTTAAATAAACATTAAGGATCTTCTCTATGTATGTTAAAATACTGCTGCCCTGAATTCATGTCAAATTTTTTATATTGAGGTGTTTGTTCCAATAGTAAGTCTACAATAATAAAAAAGTGGAATTAAAGAATTCTAACCTGTTTAAGAACACTCTGTATTTCATCCATAACAGTAGCTAAATTTTTGATTGTCTTATTCAGCTGACCCTCAAATTGCAACTTTTTATCATCTGAAGTCTTCAAATTTTCTTGCAGTTGGCCAAGGTCCTTTTTGACATCTTTCAGCTCCGCAGACAGACTTTTGTTAGAATTCTCCAGCTGTAGTATAGTTTTTTCATCCTCATCTTGGGAAGGGAAGGAATGAAAAAGTCAAGTCACTTCCAATGCTAATACTCTATTTGTGTGCAACACCATAATACTAATTTTTAAAGAACATTAAAAACTGCATTGAATTACTTAATTCTGAGTACATTTAAAGTCTTGCATTCAACATGAATAAAATTTAGGTCACAAATATTACCCAAATTGATTTATCTCCTTAAAAACTCTCAGTGTCTTGCACCCCTGAGAGCACTGCCTTCAGAGTAACATCCCACCTGTTTTTTCTTCTAGTAGCTGCAGCTTTTGCTCTATCTCTGCCCGCACCCTCTCGCTCTTCTCCAGCTTCAGCAGAAGGCTGCCCACATCCACCATGGCTCCATTGTACACAATGAGCCCCACGTTCTCCTCCACAGCTTTGGATTCCTGCTTCACAGCAGGGGATGGCAGCAGCAGCCGGTTTCCTGCATTGGAGAAATAATCACAACGTCATTCTCTGGCCACCAACCCCAGAAACTGCTTCAGACAACAAATACACACTCAGCTTTGCTGTCTAGCCCTCACACTTCCCTCCTTCCCCCTGCCAAAGAGCAGCGTTCTCTTTCAAAACATCATTCTATTCCTCTTCCTAGTCTTCAAAATTCAGGCTCTATTAACAGCTCTGAGCCTGACTTCAAAACTAATGAGAAATGTTCTTCATCAATATTGAACATTAACCTCTGTCCTCTTTGCTGTTTCAAGATACCAAGATTTATCCTAGAGTTGCAACATTATGTGTTGGAAGCACAAAAAACCCTGTAACTTTGGAACTGCCAAAGATTTACTTTTCCAAAAAGAAGCTCAATTAGTTTCTGCAAGAACTCAAGTACCTCTGAACTCTCATTATGACACAGAAACAACTCTCTGGAAGTTTGTGGCAAAAAAAGGGAAAAAGTTACCACCTAACATATCTTCCTGTAGCTCTTCAGACTCTTCTTGGTTTTCTTCATCTTTAGAAGTATCTGTTAGTCTTCTGTAAAAGCAAGATTCTCGAAGCACTACTTTATTCAGCAGCTTCTTGACCTACAACACATGGGAAGAAATAATGGTGTTATTTAATACCCAGACATCCTGGTACCTAAACAAGAATGGCTTAGCTTGGAAAAGATTAAACTCTTGTTTCATTGTAAATATGAAGTGGCTGCATAAAGGTAAGAGATCAGGTACGTAAGCAAAGCCTTTAGAAGCTAAATTACATTTCTCCCACTTAAAACATTCCTGTAACATTTGGAAAGTTTTTTTGGTAGTATACAAAACCTGAGCACGTGACAGGTGTAGTCCAAGAGTGTACAGGATCTCTTCCATATCCTTCTCCAGAAGGTATCCACAGTGACTTTGATCAAAATAAACAAAAGCCATCAGGAGATCCCTGTTAACAGTTACCATCTGGGTCTTGTCTTTCTCCTACAGAAAATTGATTATGGGATCATTAGGGAGTTAAAATATAATTCAGAAAAGACACCAACTTTTCACATTTAACAAAAGATTTTTCTCTGTTCATTTTATTGTTCCTTTCAGTTAATTAATTAATATTACTAGCATCTACCACTTAGATCACATTATTTAATACTAATTTAAGCTATGTAAGACAAGTAATCTTTCAATATTTAAAAGAAATACACTACAATGGATAGTAATAGCTGGTAGACACAATTTCCTTTTGTTCATGCTAGTATGTACAAAAATGGTCACAGAATTAACCTGTGACCAGAATTAACCAACTATAAAATAGGAAACATCCCTTCTGCCCTCAATCATTTATTTAACAGCTGTTTTCAAAGGGAAAAATGGGTCTTAAATAAAAATACAGCTAAGTTGTAATTAGGACACCTCTAACAAGGCCTATGCAGTTGTTAAGAAAGGTGTTAATTACTTTATCTTTAGACGCCCTCTCTTTATTTTGCTTATTTCCCTCTTTTCTGTCCTCTCGTTTGTTCATTTCCTCTTCATCCCGGTCTGCAAAACAGAAAGAAAATTCAACATACCCACAGCAAACCATGATATAACCATTACTAGAACACATGTGGCCACTAGGAAAGTCCACATAAACCCCAAACATCTGCAACATACTTCCCTGAAAAATAATAAAAAATGCATTGAAGTGAGCCCTGTTAAATTCTGATTTTATTCTAGTCTTATTTTAATATAAGCCATTTACAGTTTTTCCCTGTGCTTGTTTCACACACAGGACAGAAGAGCCGAAACAAATGCTAACTAGGCCAAAATGAGTTCTGCCAACATCTCCATCTATTTAAGTGCTGTGCAGGAAATTACCACATTTCTCCCTAATGAGGCTTGGCAGAGTCTGCACTCAGCTATGGTTATTCCTGTTCAAATTCAGTATTATTTACTCTCAAATATTTCATATAATAAAACCCACATAAACTGTCCAATTAAAACCACGTGTTTATACTTGTATTTTGAGTGAGAGATTACTCTTCCTGTAACTTAGACGCTCCAAGAAGTTACAGATCACATCACTTCTTAGATGTGAATTACAAATGGCAGGTTTTTTGTCTAAAGGTAGGGAGTACACTAAAAGCAGACTGAAAGAAAGGGATGAAAAAACTGCTGGGATGGATTCTGGCATGCAGCTCTGTACCTTATGTGCAAGTCTTGGGTCAGACAATCATGTGCCAGGTTCAGCTTTAAGCTCACCTTTCTTGGGGGGAAAACTTTGGAAAAAACTATGTATTACAACACTTGGCTTATTTTACTAACTCTTTTCTGAGAACCAATCGCTTTCCCCTGCACCTCCATGGCTTGTTGGGTTTTTTCAGCAACTCCTGACTGGGAATGGCACAAGGACAGATACAGATGATGGGAAGCAGCAGCTCTTGTACAGAGCAGACAAGCCCAGGCCACCCTTACAGACAAATTATAAGCAAATGGGAGTTATTCTGCAAACCACAGATTAGCATCAGTTTCGTAAGGCTGGTGCAGTTCTTTGCCAAAAATCCAACTGAAAATGCTGGGACTGCAGCATCCACACACGCCCATCTCTAGCAAAACCTCTCTACAGAAAGGCAACTTTGTACCCCAAAGTACAAGCCAAAGAGCACCCAGGATGTTTTACACCTTTCTGAATCTCTGAGCAGGGAAAAGCTGCTGCCATTGCCTGCAAAGTCCTCCAGACCCTTTCCCTGTTTCTTCAGGCTAACACAACTCTACCCAAACAAAAACCAACTTCTTGTAACATGGGCTGAAGAGCACCTGCATTCTGCCTAACTGCATTCTGTCCTAGCTAAGACCAGGATGACTTTGCAGAACTGAGGAGTAGGAAGTTAGGCATGTAAAAGTGGCTTGGTTTTTCAGAGGTGCTGAATACTCACATCTCCTACTGACTTCAATGGGAGCTGCGAGTGGTCTGCATTCTGAAAAAAATAAAACCACTTCTATATGCATGCCTTACTTAGAGCACCACAGCTAGTTTTTATTTACTATGTTTGTAACAATGCCTGGCATAAAGGTACTTACATTTTACAGGGACCTGGTCAGAATTGCGAAAATAAAATTAGTTTAATAATGCAATTTAAATTGTGTAGTTCCAGGGCGTTCTCCAGCTTGAAAGAACAATCAGTGATGATTAAAAAAAAAAGTGAAAGGTCACAAAATTAATAGTTCAAGATACCTTCATCTTCATCTTCAGCTTCTTCAGCCTCCATTGGATCATATTCTTCTTGGTTATTGTCCTCTTCTGCTTCTTCTTCATCTTTAGAATCATCTTTCCTTTTATCTTCCCTCTACAACAAAAGTTCCTCAATATTTATCTAGTCAGAATTATAACTCAGCAATGTAAAAACCTTACTACCAGTCAGTCAAAATATGCCTACATTTATGGTTAGTCACCTAAGAACACAGATACAAATCTATGTGATATAACTGAATGTTAACACTCCCAATACACCTGCAAAATTTTTAAATTACTGAATATCATTGAAGCATATTTAAATAGATCAAAACGTCAAATCAATTAACTGACATTACAAAAGTTGAGTTTTTGAATGAAATAATGTAAAATTAAAATAGAAACACTTGAATATTGCTAACTGCAGACCTTCTTTTCATCTTTTTCTTCTTTTTTATCTTTATCGTCTCCAGATTTTCTTCTCTTAGGTTTTGGATCATCCATTTCATCATCTTTCTCTTCTTTTTTTTCTTTTCTCTCATCTTTTTTGCTTTTTTTGTCCTTTTTGTCCTCTCTCTCTGGGAGAGAAATCAGTGCTTTGTAAATTCTGACACCAAAATCTCTCTGAAGCATTTCATTGAAGAGTTCTGCAAATAATGATACCTGCACATAAAGAAGAAAGAAAAGAGAAGTGACACAAGTTTTAAAGCACATATTAAAAATGTATATAATTATGATAAAATCACTATGAGGTGCCATCTTAGCAACTTTCATCATGTCAGAATTTTCTAGAGTGTCAGATTGCTCACCATCTGCTTTGAGTATGGAATCCTTAAACACCTTTACAAATCCCATTCCATATCTGCAAACCTGGTATTCTGCTGGATACCATGCAGTGACTATATTGCTGTCGTACCATGTACCAAAGACTTGGCAAGTCACAAACTGAAACTTCAATTGAAAACGAAAAAGAAACAAGAAGATCTAAGTGTAAGTGGCACTGCCGAGTTACCTCAAAGGAATGTTCTTTATTATCTTCCAATCTGTAGTCCAGGAGCACGCTCAGGGACATGATGCTGCAGTCAAACTTGCCGCTCTTGGCTGCCCAGTTGGGGTGCACGATGATGGCCGGCTCATCCGGCAGGATGTAGCGCCGCTCGCGCCGCTGACGCTCCAGCTCCTCCTGCCGCTTCCTTTCCTCTTCCTGAAAAGGGACAAAAAGCCAACATGAAGCCAAAGATGAAGTTACAGCCTCTAGTTCAGTTTTCAGGACGTGCTGCTCTGAGGAGCTGCTGAAAGCAGTACAGCGAGAAAGTCTTCCATACCTCATCTCTCCAAAGATAATCAACACAACTTCAACAATTACCTTCAACAATTACCTCCTGATTATGGGAACTGCCATCTCTGCAGACATACCTGATGCAAATGAAATAAGGGTTACATCTTACTGATTGCCAAGAGACAAATACTGAGGTCTGCTGACTACAAAAGAAGTCATGGCAGAGCTTGTGCTTTATAAAAAGCCAGCGTGATCACAGCTCCCCTCCAATCCTAAAGAAAGCTGTGGCAAGAAACCCAAGCTAGTTGAACCCTATCCAACCTGTGGGAGAAGGAAGCAGCAGCTGATAGAATTAGTAAGCACATGGCCTGTCCTCCTGCAACAAGGTTTACAGATACACATAAAAATATAAAACTTCCAATCACTGCATACACATTAGCAGACAACACAAAAAAGGCAGGTTTAAAAGCAACTAAAGCACAAGCCATTCTCCAGACATTTCTGCCCCTTTTCTGTGGTTGAGCTTTGGCCTTACTACACAGATTTTGTTTATCTTTGTGAAATAGCAAACCACTCTAAGCACTGCCACTACGAACTGCAAAACTGAGAAACTCCAATACACAGCAAATATCCAAAAGTAAAAATTAAAGGTTCATAATAAGGGAAAACAAACCCAAGCAAACCATCTGCCACATGAAAAAGCTGGGCTGTGAGACACAAAGGTCAACACAACTAAGCAACTGCTTTTCATGGAGGTTCAAGGAGTTAAGTGTGTTCACTTGTCTTGAGCTCGGCTTTTCTCAGGAAGCTTGGATTTGTTTTTCCTTACATTTAAGGTCAAACATTAATTCAGACACCCTCAGTGCAGTTGCACATTTAAGCTGATTTGGCTGATACAAACTAATTCAAACTGGCCAAAACTTCTCCCCAGTTCAGCAGCCCAAGGTACAGCAAGAGTTCCCAGTGCAGTGACCTGAGAACAACAAAATCCCAGCACAAGTAGGCACATGCCTTTACTTTTTATATTTATACAAATGTTTCATATATTTAATGTAGTCTTAGAACTTATACCAAGTATGTCCAAATCCTAACCTCTTTATCATCTTCAGATTTCCTATCCTCCTCCTCCTCCTCTTCCTTCTCAGACTTCTCTAGCTCCTTTTGCTCTTCTTTTTGTTCCTCTACTTTCAGCTGCTTTGTCAGTCGAGCTATCAGCTGAGATTTCAGTCCCTTAGAGCTAAGGGTTCGGCTTTCTAATTCTTTGCGAAGGTCATTTACCTGGTAAATAAAAGCTTTGTGAGTGGTACCAAGCAGTGACATCACAAAACATTTGATTAGTAGAGAAAGTGAGGTAAAAATCAGCAGCACTGAAAAGCCAACTGTATTTTTTTCTATGTGCTGAAAAACACTAACAGCTACTGATACAAAAAAACGTGATGTTTAAAGTGATGTTTTCTACAAAAAACTTATCATAGAGGCAGGGAAAGGATTTTTGAGGGTAAAATAGTTTATTATTACTATTACTTTTGAGGAAACTTTTTATTATGCTTCCTGACAATTTAAAAAGGCAGTAATTGTACAAAAATGTACCATTTAAGTATTTTAGATCCCACATTTATTCATGTAAGTAGTCATCTGGCTGATTACAGCAAAACACAGCAGAACAGTTTTCCGCTTAATGCATCATACATTATATACTTTAATTGTATAAAGTTCAGAATAGATTCAACTAGCTGTATTCTCTTCCTACGACCAGGGGTCATCCCTGCACACTGTGATATCACTTCCATTACATATAAATTCAGCAAAACACTACTGAAGTTTTTTTGCTCAGTTAAGAGAACATACAGCTGCATATCAGGTCATGTCTGAAAAGTGAAAAAGTACAATGGAATCAAATTTTAAGAAGAGTTTGTTACCTTCATTGTTTTTGGATCCAGTTTAGACCAGTGTGTAGGCGTAGAGATCTCTTTAGCTTCCCCATCGTCCTTTTCCTCTTCATCCTGACAAACAAAATTTAGAAATTATCATTCAGAAAGCTTGAAAGCATTTCAGTTATTTTTTAAATTCTGTTGCTGATCTGTGCAAGGTCACAACTGTTTCAGATAGTCTTCTCCTAAAGTTATTATTTAGACAAGTTCACACACACATTCTACCACTTTATAAATGATCACAGTGCCACTCAGCCAATACAAGCCAGATCTGTGGAACACAAAAGGGTGATAAGCAACACCACAAAGGATATTGGGGTTACACAGACACTGCTGGTCTCCAGTAACCACACAGTGGGTGATCTTCCCCCACATTTTAAATCCCCCAAATTACTCTTTGTTCATTCAGTCAGACCTTCCCTTATTCCAAGATGTTCATCAGCCACATGGCCTGAAATTCAGATGTTTCAGACTAGTGTTTGTTCAGTTTCAAATACCACAATTAGAACTGGCCACAAGAGAGAATTTAGAAATTTCAGAAAATGGCAAAATGTTTAAAGACAGCTATTTCATAAACTGAATCTCACTCAACAACTGGTCCCAGATTCCAGCAACTACGTCTACGATAAAAATTTTCTGCGCATCATAAGCACAATTTAATTCCATTTGTGATATCAGCATACACATTTAAAGTTAGTGAACTAGCTGAAATAAAAATAAAAAGCAACATTCACTACACTGCTGAAAGCTGGTTTACCAGTCATTGTTACCAGTTATGTTCCTCCTGTGTATGTATGTTGTGTAGTATGTGGTGTGCATTTTGTGCCTGTGTTCCTGTGCCTGTGAGAAGCAGAAATAGAAAAAGGGATTAGCGTTCAGTGCCTGTTCTCCATCAGCCTCCTTGCGTTCACCCTGAAGCTTCTCGACCAGCTGCTGCTTGTATCCTCGGGAGAGGGTTTCCCACTCTGAGCGGGTGGGAAGGCAATGCCAAACATCCGGGAAAAATAAAACCACTGTCTCCACATGAGCTGGAACTGTACGCCCCTTGTGGGTCTCCTCAGGGCGATGGTAGCGAATCTCTGCAAAACGGTACCTGTTGCAAGGGAAGAAGCATGTTGGAAAAAAAATTCTACAATACATTTTAAAGAGCCTAGATCACTTGTAGCACATCAAGTAAAGAAATTTTGCTGCAAGACCTTGAGGTTTGTCTAAAGAAAAAAATTATGGAAGCCATATTTTCTCTTTCGGCACGCTTGTAAAAAGGTATCGCAACTGAAAAGGAGGAAAACCAACAAAATGCTGTTTATACAACTTGTTGTTTAGCCCACGTAGGTTTTATGTGCAAATAGAAGTTGTTGAAGAACTTCAAATTTAGAGTACAATAGGCTTTCCTGGTATTAGTACAACTGCAGTGAGTGCTAACACAGGACAGAAACTCATCAAGAGAAAATATGGCTGTATAACAAACGGCTATTTATTTGTAACAAAAGAACAATGAAATGAAGTTCTCTTGACGATCCTCTCCAGCTATGCACAAAATGAAAAATATTTTCAACACACGTTCATTAAAAAAATTACAGTGTAACATGTCAAAATAAACCCAGAATTTTTAATTCGTTCTTAATGCAGTATTCAGTACAGTTGGCACCAATCAAGCTTATTACCAAACAGAACATCCTTTGAGTAGTTTACCTGAACTACCAAGAGTAGTTGACAAAGAAAAAAGAGGTTTCCAGCTTTTTTTTCTTTTTCTTTTTTTTTTTCTTTCTTTTTTTTTTTTTTAAAGTCCTGGTAACAGACAGTAAGTATTTATTTCTACAGTGTACTTGGCTTTGCAGTGCAGTACTTACCATTGCGTGCACACACTTAAGTCAATCCCTGTAAGAGCCTTGCAACAACGAATTGCCGTCTTTATCAGCACCGAGGGGTCCTTTTCTGGATCAGGTCCATCCAGTGATGGGGACCAGTGTCCTCCAATAGCCATAGCTTCATCTTTGCCTTTCATACCCACTAAAAACTAGACAAAAAGAGTCTTCTGAATGTTCCCCTGCTAAGGGTAAAAAGTCATTTTCCCAAAGTGCAAAGAATATTTCATAGAGCACACACACTGAAATCCGTGAGTAAACCGTCAAATTATTTTGAAATCTGAAAATGAAAATCAGTCAAGAAAGAGTTCAGTTGTTTTTTTCCACAGATTATTTCAGCAATGGAATAGGTTGAAAACATCATCACTCATTCTTGCTTTCAGGATTTTCCATCAGGTTTGTTTATTGGTACAGGCTTGTTCCTTTGCAATTAAAAGTTTCTTACCCAAAAGACAGAATTTAAATGGTGCCTTAATGCTGACAGACATTTATAGATGTGCCTGCTTAAAAGTGATGAAGAAAAGCTACAAAACATGACACCACAAGAGCATCATACCTATAAATGAAAATATTCCCATGTGCAGTAAGTTAGAATTTAACTGCAAAAACCATCTGTTGTCCTGAAACACCGCAGCACTTACAGCTTGTTCAGTTTAATGGTTAAGTTTCACTTAACAAAACAGCTGCTTAACTGTTGCTTTGTGTGTATTCTCCTCACATCTGAGCCCTTACAAAAGAAGTGCTTGTAAAAAGCAGTTAACAAAGTTAATTGTTTAATTTGAAAAAAAGCAGTAAATGTGAAGCTCCTAAAAAGTGGAAAAAGAATTGACATATCAACTAGGTCTCTTCAGAGGAAAAATGAAGTCATCATTCAGCTGTCTACAAGCTCCTCTCTTATTATCAGAAATGGTAAAGCTCTATAACCAACCTTTATTGCCAAAAGTGGCTGGCATTGAAGCATATTTACCTTTACAAGTCTAGCAGGATGCTGAAATCCATCACGGAGTTCTTGGGGATCCTCAGCCAGAGCACATGACTTGTGGTAGAGATCTTCCATGCTAGGACTGGCCATCAGCATCACCTGTGGTGCCAAAGTCAGAGCAGTCTGGTGAAGGTCTCACTATGACTGACCAAAACCTGACAAGTGACTACTGACTGTTTTGAAGCTCAGCCTTCTAAAAGGCAGCTCTTGCTTTGTACAAACACACTGAAAAACCAGCATGTCTGATACTCGAGCAAAGGCTTTATGGTTTTGGTACACAGAAAGTGAACAAGTTAAGTCTGACTTTATCTGAATGTCAAAATATGCTGCATCGAGGGCTGCAATCATGTATAAAAGACCCCTTTATCAAAACATTTTCCTAAACCATTTGACTTCTGTCATTAATATAAGTCTGAGATTTTCAGGGCAATCTGTGTTAGTAGTATTACATGTTAAAGATAGGTCTCAATCTACTTCAAACAAAACAAGAAATATTAACAGGAAAAAAGGAAAGAAAATACCACTAAATAGAATAACACAAACTGCACAAAAAGTATACTTGAAGGAATAAAAAAAGACTCCATTAACCATTCAAAATGAATTGCCTAAGAATCATTCAGAGACTTTGCAGGAGCTGGCTTTCTTTCCTATAATCACACCACTGCAACCGGGTGCAGAGAATGGAAGACCCCTCTGTAAACACAAGATTTAGCACAGCTCTAGTAACAGAAAAACAAACTGAATTTCAGTCGTAATTTTTTAAGCTCTACATACTAACTTTTCAGTAAAAAGTTTAAAATTTCACTCAAATGGCTGCAGAGTATTTTCAGTTCAGTTTTGCACTCTATTGATAAAAAAACTTTCTAATGAATAGTGGTATCAGTGAAAAAGCACACAAACCTTAGCACTGTAGAGATGATCAGCATCAGGTGGATCAAGGACAGCAGCGTTCTTATCTATAGGATCTACTTCTCTATGCATTACATAGAAATTACAGTAGTTTCCCAGCTGAAATGGTCTAGACATGGGAAAAGCATCCACCCATGTAAACTGAGCATCAAAGAAATCGCTCGGGATATACAGGTTCTGGTAACGCCTCCTCAGCTCCATCATATCACAGCTACGGCTGAAAGACACAGCAAGAAAAACCCATTAACAAAGTACTTCATATTAATTGGCAATACAACCACTGTGTATCTGATATTGTATATATAAAATCTCAGGAACACTACATTTGAATATGGATGAAGTTTAAAAACAAGTAACTTTTAAACACTCTTCCAACTCAGGTTTCTGCATGTTAGGGAATATTCTTATAACAATGCTGTAGAACTATTTTGTAATAGGCTTCTAAAGTAACAGAACCTCCAACAAGTTTATCATATGAGGTTCTTTGCCATTACTTATTTGATTCTTGCTTGAAGTGGGGATCATCACTCAACA
>VRYO01001366.1:25194771-25315703 GCA_009812075.1 Sialia sialis
ACACAAGGTTTTGCTTCACTCAGTGCTGTCTTTGTCCCCTGTCAAGTGGGGGCTGGTGGAGAAGGAACATCCTTGGAACAACAGAGAGTTTAATCAGTCATATAAGGGGACTCAAGCTCTCTCCAAGTCTTAACAGGAAGGGTTTGTGCTGCCCAGACTCAAACTGCCTAGAAGATTAGTTTATTTTATTGTCATACCAGCTTTTAATTCACCGCAGAACATAAACAAATCATGAGGGGCACCTATGCACAGGCTATGCCTCTGAATAAGGTATGCTCAAGACCTGCAGATGGATCTTTTGGGTGACAGAGAGCCCTGCAAAATGCAAATCTCAGCAAAAACCTGAAAACTTATCTGGAAACCTGCTCCCTCTTTGGCAGGACTTTTTCAAAAAGTTATCAGCAGCTGCACGATCACATTTCACTTCATTAAACTACCAGCCTAGTCCACATGTTTAAATAAAACCAGAGAGACACTCGGCAGAGAAATATACTGCCAGCAAAAACAGGTCAGCCAGCCACCTTCAGAACTGAGCAACATTCAAGATTAACACAGTTCTTCTCTCTTCCAAAGCCATCAAAGACACACAATGGAATGAGGAACAGATTTACAGAGTCTGTGCTCCACACTACTCTTACTGATGCAAAATGAAGCTTCCATTTCTGATCCAGGCATGCACTAAAACACTGCTTGTAGTTGGTGACTGTCACCATAATGCTGTACCCCACACAACAGGTCCTGAATAATGTAATCCTTCCTAGCACACCGCCCTTTCTGGAAGAGCAGAGTCTTTGTTGATGGCACTGATCATCTTACAATTCTGGAATGAAACAGTAAAGAAATAGAGCAACAGCACTGAAAAGAAGTGCTATCCCTATGATCTATATCAAATATTGTCACATAAGCATTCCAGGAAGTAACAGCACTTTAAAAGTGAAATCAAACATTCTGCAGTGTACAACATTTAATTAACTTTGTCCCCTTGGAAAATTCCAGAATTTGCATTTCTTTAGAAGCCAGCAAACAAAATTTGAGGCTTCTCTCATGACAGACTCTCCATTATCTTGATCCTCTTGCCTCCTGCTTGATCACCAGCTTCAATTTGAATGTGCGGTTTGGACCATGCAGAAGGACACCCTCAACTGGATCCTCACCAATGTCTCACATTACATGCCTTAAACAGACCTTTAAATATCATTCAAAAGCTTTGCTGCTGCATCCTGGGACAACTTTCACTTTTCTTGGCTGTGATGCTTTGCTGGCTCAGTCAAGGCAAATAACCACTGCACTCATCTTTCTCCTCTTACTTCCACATGCCGAGCAGAAATTCCCATTAGTGCAGAAATTCACTGCACACTGCTGCCTTTGAACGTGTGTGACTATGCCAGCTATTCTCACTCAGTCTGAAGTTCTATCCTAATGTTGTTCCAACACAGGGGGATAAAGTTGGGAAGCATGACCAAAAGCAAATTTCACAAGTTTTCTCCTACTACTTGTACCAATGGTACCCACAAAAATGCTTACTCCCACACCACATCTTGGGATTATTCAGCTCTTCAGTTTCACTATGGCAATTTCCATATAAGCATAACCCAGGATTATCTCAAACAATTCCCGGCCCATCCTAAGACTCTTATCCCATTTTCTCAACTAAGGAAAAATGGTAATTTTTTTTTTTTGCCATCTCTACTGTCACTTTTTGAGCATTTAATATTAAGTGGGTATCTAACATCTACAACACTGCAGACCAACTTACTAAGAAAGGGAAAAGACAAAAAGACAGCCAAGATCCTCTCAAAGGATAACACCTGTAGTAACAAGTTTTTTCAAAGCTGTATCTTGTTCCTACAGATTTGCCCTGAAGTATTTCCAGGACTTTCATCTATGTACTCGTCTTGGTCAAACAGGCTCCAGTTAATTAGGCAACTGAGTTTGCATTACTAGTTAAAAAGAAAAAAAAAGAAAAAAAAGAAAGATCAAAAAGGAAAAATCACAGAGAAAAACAAGAGACAGAGAATGAATCAGACTGAGTCTGGAATTGACATCTGACTGCCATATTATTATTATTGGCAACAAGCATCTGCAGTGGCAAACAATAGCTTCTTAGGCTTTGTAATGATCTCAGTAAGTACAGTGATGGAGATGCCTTCCTTCAAATGCAGTGCAAACAACTGCCACAGGCACCAAACACGGCATGGCACTGCCAGCTGAAAGGACTCAGACAGACACTGGGCTCCTAGGCTGCAGCTCTGGCTTAGGTAGTAAACATTTGTGTCACAACAAACACAAAGACAGTATTTAATAGTCCCTCTTCCTACTCCTAAACATCTCTAAAAGTCAGAGAAACATCTTCAAAATACACAGCTACACATGTCTCCTTGGTAAGTGCACAGGTTAATTAGAATTACAGTAAAGGAGTATCCTGTGCAGGGCTTGGGACACTTCTCACAGCTCTCAGAACTCACAGTCACATCCTTGGGCTTCCAAGTTTCTTGAAGCTTCACACACTTGCAACACAAACACCGTACAACCTATTCTAAGGATACTCCTTTGAACAGGCATCAACTAGAGAGCAGGCTCAGGGTATTTGCCATGGGACATCTGTTTACAGCAAGCCAGCAAACTGTACCAGCTACTATTCCTCAGTGGCTTGAGACTCCCTGCTCTTGCACATTGCTTTAGTCACCTCACAGGGGCCACCAGCAATAACAAGACAGAGCTCCAGCTCTCATCAGCTGCACCGTTCTTCACTCCAATGCAATTAAGTCTTGATACAGCAAAGACAACACCATCAATCAGGCAGGACACAGCAAAGCCAGCACCACAGTTCTATAAAACCTGAGAACAGCACAGGGCAAGCACTGTGACACAAACCAAAGAGGTGTCAAAAAAGAAGAGCTACAGAGGAGGAGGGAATTCTCCTTCGCATGCATTTTAGGAGTTTGCACATCATTATGCAAGTTGTAAGTAATTTTCTGTAGTCGGCATGATTTAATTTGTGCTTTAACAATGCTTAACCAGCATGGTGGGGGCTTTATTCTGGTTTTAGTCTTGTGATGCATGAGATGAGGAGTAGACAAAAATTCACTGTAGGAGTTTCTCTTCACACATCGATCTCTGCTGGCTTTGCTGGCCCATTTCTCTTCTAACATCACAGGCACAGAGAGTAATTAGTAAGCCCTCCCTCCAAAGGGATCACAAAACCCTTCATTACACAGCATGTCAGTTTACAACTAGTGTGTCACACCTTGATAATTAAGAGCTTTAACTCATTCAGATACTTCTTCACCAGGGATGGCAAATACAGCGTCCACATCAGAATTACACAAAAAAATCCACCAAAAAATCCCCAAACCAAAACTATGAAAAACAAAATCCCAAGCCTCATATTACCTTTTCTGCAATTATAAACTGGGTTTCTAACACCATCACTCACTGCTTCTGCCAGCTTGAAAAAAACTACATATCATACTGCTTTTATTAAAAAAAAATCAAGACCTCTTTCCCTCATACCCAAGTACCTCAAAGCTTTGCAGAAGGAACCTGACACTTGGATAAAAACAGCTGGCGTGCATACATATATGTAACAGCTTGCGCTAACCCTTTGAAAGTATTTCTTTAAAATGAATTTACAAGCACTGAGATTCACAAGGGTAAGCCAATATTCACAATTTCTTGGGCACCACACAGGTGAGCAGCAGCTTAGGCTGGTCAGCACACGTCCTCCTTAGGAGAACAGCCTCTCTGGAAGGGGCCAGTTCATCCACACACACTGTTCTGCAGCTCCCAGCAGTGCCAGAGCATACTGCTTACCTTCCAAAAGATGCTTCTGTGCTCTGTATTATAAACCAATACAGCCAATTAAAAAAGCGAGGGAACAAGTGTGTACTAAAACAGCAGAAGAATCCCAGGGACTGGATTCCACAGAGCACACAGGAAAAAAAAGATGCAGACATGGTGAACTGTGCATTGCAGCAGGAATAAGAAAGGACACTGCAACGTGAAGAGGTCACTGGGAACGTGAAGGAACGTGGAGCTAGCACAGGAAGATGGTAGAAGTGCAAAACCAAATTTTACAGCTTTAATGATTCTCATATTTGAGTCAGGTCAGAAAAATAAATCCCTGCAGATTATTAAATCCCTTAGTCCTCACTGAGCAGGTGAAAAATCTCTCACAGCAACTGATGCTGACCATCCTATCCCAGTTACACTTGCACTTCATTTAAGGAGGCTCAGAGGCAGGCTGGCCCAGGCAGAGTCACGAGCATAAGAAAATGGGTAGAGGCTGATGTATGCTCCATCCACTCCTCCTCCAGGGCCCTCTCCTGGTCCTACTTCAGACAGCTCTGACTGCCAGCTCCTCCCCTTGGCAGGTTCAGTGCAGCTTTCCCTCTGAGACAGGACATGGAGCTGCTCCTCCACCTTCTACCACTATTTCTGATGCATTAGCTGTCACATCAGCAAAGCCATCAAGAGCACTCCAGCCTGGGTGCTCCCATTCTTTGACTGCTTCAACATCTCCCCTAGTCTGACATGAGAAGCAAAAGCAAAGTTTGTCTCTCCCACGTTCCTAAACCTTTCCAGCTGTCAGGGATTTTCTTATAGAAGGAGATAGTGTCATTTGGATAAGGGAAGTGTGAGCTATTCAGAGGAACAGTGAAGAACTGCCATGGGCAGCTGCTTAGGGACAGCAAGAGTTTAGGTAGGGAATGGAGCAGAACAGGCATGGAGGAAAAGGAAAAGGAAAAGGCACCCTGGGACCAAGTGCTCAGGAGCACATGGTGGGTGGTCACTTCCTGAGGATACACAGTGTGACTGGAGCAGTGCCCATGGGAAAAACTGGAGATAGAGGATTCACTTTGGGAAACAAAACTGAGGCAGGAGAGGAGAAAGATTCCCGCCCCAGACATGCACCTCCAAAGAATGTCACGCATTCCCAACCTCTGCCAGACACAAAGCCACTGAACTTCATTTCAAATCAGAGCCACTGCAGAAACCACACATCCTGAACCCTCCACGTGCCACAGCTTTGCTGTCTCCTCACACCCCACAACCTAAATACATTTAATTAACAAAATATCTCTGCTCAGGAAAAGCAAAAGGCACTCCAGAACTGGAAATGGCAGCACCAAAATTCCTCATGCATTAAGCTGCACCTTTTGTGCTGTAAACCAACATGAAAATGGAGCCAGTTATGTTTTTAAACAGTGGCTTGCAATTAGTAACACCTCCTAGCTAAATCAAAAGAAACTCTACCATTATCAGGGCAATACCTCTGGTTATAGGGACCTTTAAATTCTAATTTAGCATTAAAGAATAAATACCCCTCTTCTCACTCACGTAATAGATTTCAGAGGACTTTCCACTATGTGGATTATGTCTGATCTATTAAAAAAATAAACTAATAAAACAATTTGCAAACATTGATTCAGACTGCCCAGGAAAGGAAACTCAGGCAGCACTTAAAAAATCTGTAATGCCTGACTTGAGCTGATATTATTTTATCTAGAACCATGTAATCTAATAAGAGGTAATCTGATTTACACATCATTGGATATGAATAACTTGATATGTTGTTTATTGACTGAAACAATCAATACAAACTCACCTGGGATTTTACTCACACCCCTTAAGAAAACCAAGTAACAAACAAAACCAACAGACAGTGTTAGGCAAGGACTTTTAAAGTCTCTATTGTGGGAAAAAACCTCCTGATTTAAAGCATTTAAATAGACTTCAGATAAGTTAGTTAGCATCGTGCCACTCTGAAGTGCATACCCAAGTATGGAATCTCCAAATCTACCAGATGTCAGAGTTCAAACATTGAGTGTAAACTGACCTGGCTGAGACACCGCAGTGGCTGTAAACTGAGTAGCCCAAGGGGGATTTTTCTGTCCTCCAAACTGAGCCATGGCAGAAGGTAGTATCTCCTGGATGTCTATCTTCTGTAACTGCAATCTTTGAAAGAAATATCGTCAGGCTATTTTAATTCCGGAGAAAGAAAAAAAAAAAAACAAAAAACCAAAAAAACAAAAACCAAAAAGACCCAAGCAACCAAAATAAAAAACCCTCAAAACCACAAAAAAAAAAAAAAAAGTGTCTTGAAATTTTAGTTTTAGATCCCTAAAGCCTGGTAGGCAACATGCGTCGCGCATGGGAAACAGAGAAAGTTGTAAAGCAAGTTATTTTATTTCCCTAAGGCACAATCTCCATCTCCCACTTCTTAACAATGGGACCAGGGCGACTCAAAACGCAAAAACGCACCCCCATTTGCAGGAATAAGGGAAAGGTGACTCTGCGGAAGCGGGGATTTACATTTACTCCGAGTTTTCCCGGCTGTGTCCGGGCGCCGCGGGGAAGCGCTGGCGGCGAACGCCGCTCGCCTTCCCCGGCCCTTCCCGGCTGCGCGCACAAGGGCACGGCGGCCACGGGAGCCCGGCGGCCACGCGAGCACGGCCAGGCCTCCCTGCGGGCCTGGGCCCGCGCCCCGGGGCCCGTCAGAGCTCCTTTACCCGCTGGGCAGCCTCCGCTCCCGGCCGCGTGCCCGGGGCCCGCCGCACGGCAGAAAGGCAAAGGCAGCAGGCGGCGGCTTCGGGCCGGCCGGGCGGGAAGCGGGGCCTTCCCGCCTCTTCCCTCCTCCTCCTCCTCCTCCTTCCTGCTCTTCCTCCTTCTCCTCCCTGTGTCCCCGGTCTGCAGCGCGCGCTCCCCGCACGGCCCGGCCCCGCTCCGGGGCAGCCGCCGGAGTCCGCGCGCCCCCGGCCCCTCGCGCCGCGCCCGCGGTACCTGCGCGGGACCGCGCCGCCGCCATCGCCGCCCGCCCCGAGCGCCGCACCGCGCATGCGCCGTGGCCGCGCCTACGTCACGGCTGCGACCGCGCGAGGCGGCGCGCGCCCGGCAATGCCGCGTGCAGGGCCCGCGCGGCTCGGGGGAGGGGCCGCGCCGCCATCTTGGGCGAGGCGGGCGCGGGCGGGGTTGTGGAGCCGCCATCTTGCGGCGGGACCGCCCTGAGGGAGCCGCGGGGGTGGCGCGGTTCGGGCCCTCTCCGGGTCCCCTCGCGGTCCCCTCGCTTCCCGGGAACGGCTCGTCAGTGTTCAGGCACCCCCAGGTCACCTCACGGTCCCTGTAGGACAGGCCGCCCTCAGTCCACAGGCACAGACGTTCGGGCGGTTGTGTGAGGGGAAAGGGGTCATCTGAGGTGAAGGCAGAGCAGACGCACCAAAGACGCGTCAGAGCCCTTAAGATGCTTTGAAACGGAATTGCAGCCAGGATCAGTGCATTGAGTAGTTCAGGACTTCTGGACAAGAGAAATAATTTCACTTCTTTCTTAGTCTGAGTTTGAAAGAACTTAAAAGGATCGTCGAGTCCAGCTCTTTTTAAGTGAATGGCCGATTCCTGTAGGCGTTGATTGAACCCATGACCTTGGCGTTATTAAAAAAGCTTTCCGTCCTATAAATAGATTTTTACACGAGTTTGTTTTGAAGTGAAATAGACACATGAATTCCTGCCTACATTTGAGAGTAAGCTAAATGAAAACACGACTTTGAAGTGTTACATTGTCATTAAAACCAGAAGTTGGTGATGGAATAAAATCCTGAGAAGCAACAACATCAAACTCCGTGGCAGTGAGGTGGATTACGTTATAGGAGGGCATCTAGATAAAGCAGCAGTTCGTCAAGGGCAAGTTAATAATACGTAAAGACAGATCTGCTTTTGCTGTTTAAAAAATATTTCAAATTAGATGAGGGTTTAGATGTTTCACACTCAGGTGGCAGTGAAAAAATACACTTCTACTCTTATGTCTTAAAATAATTCCAGGCCCCCAGACTATCTTTTAAGTGCACTGGAGAATTTAATGCAAAATAGATAAGTCTACAGTACATGAGTTTTCTATAAATTACCTTAAAATAATGTGGCTAGTTGAGAAAAAGACACAAATTAGAAGGCAAAACCCATAAAGAAAATTGTTGCTTCCAGCTTTCTGGGTGGTGATATTGTGGGTAGAAATTATCGTTTTTAGAGTTTATAATCAAAGAACAGCAGCAGGTATTTTCCTGCACCAGGTAGAATGAAACTAGTTTAGGTATCTTAGATATCTGCTATGAAGTAAAAAATGCAGAAGGAAATGTGGAAAAGGTTTATTTTTGGTTGGAAAAAACCCAAATACCCCAAAAATTTAATTGTATTTGTATTACGCATTTTGGGGACAGAATTGGAAGATAAATGACCTAGTGAACATGTTTTTGATAATCTGTGCCTCTGACAAGACACAGAAATCAGCGTTGCACACCCAACATGAAGCTTCTGGACAAAATGTGAATGAAGATGTCCATCTAAATGCCAGGCACAGGGAGATGGTTACTTCATTTTGGTAATGAAAAATCATTATTTTTTTCCATGTTCTTGTTGGAAATACATTTCCATGGATCCTGTTCAATTTCTCAATTAATTGGCAGATCTAATCCCGTCACTAGAACCTGCTTTTTGCAGCTCTTGATGGTGTTGTTTATTTATTCTCTTCACAAGGCCAGAAGAGATCATTCAGAGAGAATCAAACACAGTTTTACCTTTCTAGATATGAAGGAATGGTAACAACAGTCCAGTTAATGGCTTTTTGGTGTTTAAATTGTAATAAAGTGCAGCATGCATCTAAGCAAATTACCATGGATTTTTTTGGTGCACAGAAATTTATCTTTTTGACTGCAGTCACATGTACTTTACACTTTGCCAAGTGTGTGACACAGTCAGTACTGAAATTTAATAATAAATATAATAAACAACTTTATTACCTACTGCTGGACAAAGCACTTAAGTGTTTCTGAACTGGCCAGACCCCTCAAGAATGCAGGACATCACAGAATTAAACCAACCTGCTCAGGTTTAGCTGAGGGCAAGTAACAATTGTTTCTTTCTTTGTTTTTAGGAGATCCAGGATAAGAGAAGCTTTTGTGGTCTGCTATATTGCAATAAAATTAAATGCATTGAGAATAGACTTCGGACAAAGTTTTAAGTGAGTAAAAATGTTGTAGCATAAATAAAGTAATTCTTAATTATTTTGTAGGTAACAGACACCAGAAGCAGAGGGAAAATTTTTCCTCTTGATAAAAGGGAGAAATTTATTTTCAGTTAGAGCAGTTGAGAGAGTTCCCATCACTGGAAGCTCTCCAGACACCGCTGGGCAGGGTGCTAGGAAATGCACCTAGGCTTTCTTTTCCCCAACCTGGGGTGCTGTGTGAGCATCACAAGAAAAAAAATGTAATCCCCCTTGCCCAGGAACCACAAGAACAGTGGTCTTCCATAAAGTCATGGTTTGTAAGGATTCCTTTTTTCTTACCCTGACTTGGATTCAAGGCCTCGGTACCTTCAGCGTCCTGAGAGCTTTGTGTGCAGCAGGAGCCCAGGAAAGGACAGCAAAGCAGCACAACTAGAACTGCAATTCCCGATCTGTTTGCTGAGGTGCAATAGCAGCTGAATATTAAGGGAATAGTTTGGGGGTTGAGCACTCCACACACAACACCCTTGGGGTTTGCTTTCTAAAATTTTTGTGAGGACTGTTCTGCAGTGACACACCTGAACCATCACAGCCTCTTACCCTCCTACAACAAGATAATCAACAAATCCCACCCTTCAGATCTGTGGGAGCCATAATCCAGGGGAGGCCTTACGAGGCTTTCTGCTGTGGAAGTGAGTCAGGATCCAGCACTGCAGTGATTGCTTGATGGCTGCTCCAGGCTTAGTGCTTCATTTCCCTGAAGGGATTTTTCAAGTGAAGGGAGTCAGTCATGCTCATGCAAAAAGAGAATCCGTGTGTAAAACAAAGTGGTCACAAGAAACTGAGCTGCTGACTTTTTACACCACAGGAAACAAAGGTTTTGCTGTTCTGAGCTGAAGAAAAAGCTATGTCATGCCCCTAGCAGCAATTTAGGATCCTCTGGGATCAAAGAGCAGGGAAGGATTACCCAGGTATGTTACAAATGGAGATGGACACATGGTACAGCAGGACTGTAAGTCATTTTTGGCCTGGTGTAAAAAACCATTTTCAAGAATTCAAGCACTAAGGATTTTGTGTTAGTGGTATATATCACTAAAGAGTATCCAGAAGGAAACAGACTGGGCATGGAATTGGAGGGCCATCTTGGGAATTGTGTTCCAGCCAGCAGTCACTGAAATAGCTGGGTTTAAATTTCCACATTTTAAATACTTTTTCAGTTTGTCTAAGATGGAAAGCACAGATGGGGATTGCTGGTATTTCAGACTATGTAGGCCATGTGCTGAACCACCACCACTAATTAAACCATTACCTTGCTTGTGTTTAAATAACATTTGAATATGTTGCTTGTTCTGATACACAGAGTGCACAGAACCCCCAATATTTTGATAAATACCCTTTTGAATGTAAACTGATACTCTGTGTTAAATATTAACTACCAACGGCAGTAGCCAACATCACCATTGCTGAACAGCAAATTCTGGCTTTCTATGACATGCAGCAGTGTAGGAGCACTACAGAAAACTTTTAGCTGTGCACCAGCACAAAAAGCTTATTTTGCAGCTTGATTGTTAACAATTAACACAATTTCAGTAGGCATTGCAAACTAAGGCAACCAACTGTATACATCAATATTCTATTGCCTTGTATAATGTGTATCAGAAATCCAGGCTATTAACAGAGCACTAAAGCCATCTCCAGGTGGTAAACTCATCTTTGGCAACAGGGAAGCTGGGGCAGGTAAACATGGTTTGGTTTTGTTCCCGTAAGGTGGAGGTGAAGCTGTGTTTGCACACCTCTCTGTAACACACTCCATTGTGTGTGAGGGAATGCAGCTGGGACTGGCATCCCACTGCCCGCTGGCAATGCCAGGGTGGTCCCTTGCAAGGACCTGGCAAAGGTTTCTCACTGCCAGCTCTGCCTCAGGAATGATGTTCTGTTCTTGGCCGTGCTCCAGGGCTCGGGGTGCTTTTCAAAACCCATGGTTGTTCTTGGGACACCTGTGCTGGGGGCTCCTGACTGCAGTATCGAACGTTCAGCGTGACTCTGCTGAACAGACTCAGCGGTGCAGCTCAGAGAGAGGGCCTGGGCAGCTTGGGAGATGGTGCTGTAAAAGCCCAGCACTGATTATCCTCTCAACAAAGCAGCTTAGACAGGAGGCTCAGGGCCTCCCTGTTGCATGATCACATCCATCCCCCCGGAATTAGATGTACCATCGCACACCATGGAGTTTCCAGGGCATTAGTGAAGCCAGAGGATACCAGCATTTCTCTGCTCTCTGGGAGATTCCAGTTACCTGGAAGATTAATTTTGCTTATTATTTTGCTGCTGCATGTACTGGAGAAGGAAAAGCAGCAAGTATGAGCAGAGCTGTGCTCCTCCTCTTCTTCAGATCTCAGCAACAGGGATTCTGCATAGTGGTGTTGTGCACTACAATGTCAGTGCAGCAGGCTAGTGCTGAGGTCTGTTCTGAGAAAAAACCCAACCCTGCCCCCTCATTTGCAGCAAATAAAACCTGAAATATTTCCAGTGGCTGGTAATTAAATGCCACAGTAAATGATTCCCATAAGCTTGCTCTGCCAGACAGGTATGTTCACCAACTGTTTTGTCCTTTTCAGTCAGGAAATGTTCAGATTTTCCAGCTGCTTCTCCTGACCTGGATTTATGTCTGTCCCTTTCCAGTGCAGAAACCTGCTGACTTTTTGGGTGAAGCCCCTGTAGGTCCTACTGGTAATTGACAAATACACTTCTACACACGACAGTGGTTATTGCTAAGAGCAGGAAAGAAAAATTAGACCACTAAGTGCAAAATAGAAGTATAAAATTTATTTAAAACCACCCACAAAGTTCTGTGTAATCAGGAATGATACAATTTGTAATAGTCTTTTTAAAAACTCATGACAAGATTTAAAATATATTTTCAATTACAGTATTCATTTAGCCTTATTCAGTTAGGACAATAAAAAAAAAAAAGAAAGTTTACGTTCTAAACAGATGAGACACACAAGAAAAATAGAACAGAACAGACAATTTCCACAACAACAATTTTTACATGTATGTTTCAATACTAGTATCAACATTTCAATGCATCTTGCTACATAAACATGAAATCATGTACAACTGCTTGCACCAAAAAACATAGCTTAATTAGATCTTTCAAGTAACATGCAGTCACAACTCACAAGTCTTCAAGTACTGCTGGTAAGGGTTCCCTTGTCTGCAAAGAAGATTTTAAGGTTCAGTTTCTCAGCTAGCATAACTCTGCCCAGCTCCACCAGCCTCAGGGAGCTATGCTCAGTTATACCAGGCAAGAATCAGGCCCCAAATGTTTTTCTGAGAAAAGTAGTAATTTTTACACTTTCTCCTGTAAATACTGTGACATAATGAAGTGCTTTTTCTTTCTGATTTTTTTTCTCCCTGTACATCATCTTTTCCTTAAAAATGTTAGTTTTATGTTCAGATTTCAATACAGTATTTTGGTAACTGGGAGTAAAATCTCAAATTCAGAGTTGAAAAATAAATATCTAATGCATCCCAAGGAAAGAAAGAAAGATTGAAAATAAGAAGGAGAGAAGAAATAAACCCCCATGACTTCTTTTTCTTTTGCTTTGGCATATTACTAATCTTTTATCTTCCCAAATCAGGAAGGAGTTCATTAGCCATAGCTTTCAGTACAGCATATCCTCACATATTTATATTCTTAATGACAGCAAATTCTGATCAGTACTTGTGACCTGGAGTGATACTGTCACATCATGAAGAGCTGTCTCTCCCAACCTGAACAAATAATTGTAGAATAGTTCACGGGTAAAGACTGAAATGTATAGATGTTTGCATTGGTTAGAGCTGGCTTTCTCTTAGCAGTACTGGGATACCCCATTTGTTCTTCTTGACTACAATTATTTTTTCATTTAGAGGACAAGAGCTTCATGAAGTTCAGCTGCTGCCTTTGGAGTTGCATGGATTAGACAGAATTGGTATAAAATCTGTTCTCATTAGGCCCTGCAGTATCATTGCAGTGTGAAAATTTCAGAAGGGAAGTATATTTCCTTTTCCTCAAACTTTTTTTGAATGAGAAGTTGGCATTGCATAACAGCAATGTACAGGGCTGTTGTTTGCATGAAACTTCCAGGGGCAGCAAGGGGAGCTCTGCAGGACTCAGGCATGCAAAGCAATGCCAGGGTTTCCCTGGCAAGTAGCACCACAGTCAGGGAAGGCAGAAGGTGTTGGCTTTAACTCTGTGTCCCCAAACTCACCAGAGTGTGACAACAGCACGCAACACTGCACGCTTTGCTGGGTGTGAAGTCAGGACAGAAGGGAGTTCAGTAGATTGTCACAACCCCAGTTTATATCATCAAGTAAAAGGGATCCAAGTTATGATAAAGGGTAGCAAGTATTTTAAGAAAAACTACCACAAAAATAGCATTTTTGACAATTTTGTGAGATTTCTGGGCAGAGGTACAAATCTTTTACCAGCGTTGGGTAAAGCACAGCCAATATAAGCAAATATTTTAAACCTGGTAAAACCCAAGCAGATCTCTCTTCAGCCTGTATTTCTACACTAAGAACAATCTAGATGTTACTGGCCAGTATGTGCACAGTAAGGATACCATGAAACTCATTTCAGATGATTGTACAAATCAGTAATTTGGGAACTGTTTTGATTTATACTACTGACCTTCTATACTCTGATGAGTGTGATGGGATACTCCAAAGGATGAAAGCTGAAGTGACATCCTTCCAATGCAATGGACAGCAGTATAAATGACAATCAGGGCCTCCATTCTTACTGTAAGACAACTCCCAAACCACAGACCCTTTTTCCATTACAATATAATAAAAATACAGATATACATGTAAAATACTGATCAGGTCACAAAACTTTCCACGACAGCATTAAAACGTTCTGTGGCAACAACTGCACTACTAAACACCAAAAGGAGCAGTTCCCTGGCTCCACTGCAACAGCACTTCTTTGGAACACACTTCACCTACTGTAACTCTGCAGTTTTAGTGCCAAAGCTGCCCTCCCTAGGTGTGTAGTTTTTGAGGTGTGCAGTGTGCTCTGTGAGCAATGTCTGCAAGGTGTGCCCAGTGTTGGAAAAAGCACCACTGAAGTCACACCCAAGCAAGTCGCTGTCACGTTATTTAGCACCACAGCCTTGCATGCAATGCAGGTGTGCTGATGGAAGAGTCTGGCATTTGAATACAACTGTGTGTGGAAAAATGCCAAGATAATGGCCCAGCAGAAGAAGAAAGGAAAATACACTGCCTGGAAGAATTAAGGATACAGCAGCAACACGCATCTTGTATCTTTTAAAACTGCAGCTCAGCAGTACATGGTTAAACACCAGGAGCAATCGTTGGGATGGTGAACTGGGGAACTGTACTAGAAAAAGAACCCTGAAGTCTTTATTCTCAGAAAGACAAAGAAACAGCAATGCTGACACCTCAATACCCTCCAATAAAAGGCATCAACCATCTTAATTATTTTCTTCTCAAACTCCTTCAATTCCATTTTTTGCCACAGATGAAGAATGTAGTTTTTCCAAGCAGTCTTGTGTTAGCTCAGGCATTTAGTAATACTTACATAATACTGGAATATCTCACAAAGACTGGTCCAAGATTAAAATAAGATGCAAAGAAACACTCCTGCTCTTCAATCATGCAGGGGCTGCAGCAGCTGTCTGATGTCAGGAATTGAGCACAGCTATTAAATGTGACTCAGAAGACAAGAGGACACCGAGATGCTACCAACGTGAAAAAATCTTGTACTCTGAGAAGGAATGACTTTTCCTTCTCAGGGGATGATAGTTTTCTAGTCTTGCAAAGTCCCTTTTGTTTGGCTACTTGCAGATACAAGAACAGATTGTAACTACATAAAAAAAAAATCTGAAAATTAACTGGAAAACTGATAATTTGATTAAAAAGGTAAGAAAACAGTGATTGTGACAGATTATGAATTGTCCCTCTCTACTGGACTTTTAAATAATCACAATGTAATATTCTAGGCTCTTATGAGAAAATGTGAAGTAAAACCCCCAAAACTGTCACATACAGAACACGAGATCAAGGAATCAGACTGGTTTGGGTTGGAAGGGACCTGCAAGCTCAACTCTTTGCAACCCCCTCTCCCCGTGCACAACACCAGCTTACTTCAAGCCACCTCCTGGGACACTTCCAGGGACGGGGCACATCCACAAGCTCTCTGGGCAGCCTTTTGCAGGTGGCTGGAAGAAATGGATTTCAGAGGAGAACAGCTTCACCTGACATTGCTGAGCTGAAGATGAGCAGCAGGTGACAAAGTGAGGCAGCACTAAGTGATGATGCAGAAAGAGCATGGAGTGAGCAAGCTGGCTGGAGTATCCAGCGTCACCTGCACAGAGTGATACCTCCTGATCAGCACCAGCCATATGCAGTGTTTTTCAGGGCAACAACACAGCATCACATAGGACTGAATCTTCATAAGTTAGTCAACTATGTGACAGTATTAAAAAGTTCTGCCTATTCCATTTTAAAAGAACCCAGAAAGTTTTGACAGGGAAGTAAATACAGCATATATTCAGCCACTCCTCAGAGGAAGTGATCCTTATGGATCCTGGTGCCTGAGCAGGTTCTACTATGAGAAATCCTTGGTCTTTCAGGAAACCTCGACTGTAAAACTCCTGGCAATTATGATTTTGCAGCAACATCCTAAAGCAGCAGAGACAACTTGTGAAGACTGACTGAACATCAGGTAATCCCCGAGGAGACTGAAACCACTTCCTGAACTGTTAAGAACAAGCAGCCACATCCTCTAGACTTCTGTCACCAGTCACTCTGTTTCACATTCAAGGAGAATGTAAGTGTGTCACAGACTAAATAAAATAAGCTACTGAATTTAAAGTCAGATGGACAAAAGAAGTGTTCATATAAAGAAGTACCATGCCAATTACATGTACATAGAAGGTTGACTCAAAAAACCAGTTGTACCTTCACAACTTTGCTGTGCAGAGTATCATTAATGTTGGACAGGACCTTAAAGACCATCAACTCCAACCAGCATCCCAACAGCTTTCTACATTCTCTGTCTTGATGGGGACCAAGGGCAGCAGGCTGGCAGTGCCAGCAGAGCTTGCTGCCTTGCTTGTCTACACATATTGAGAGCAGGGGCCACCTCTCCCTCTTCTGGAGTTTTTTTAAACCAGTACATGCAGGCAGAGACTTCTGCCTGGGGAGGAACTGTGGAAAGAAGAGAATTTGTACAAATACCCACAATAAAATACCTCACTGTGCTGCGACACAGACATTGCAGTGCAGTACCTGGTGTCACCATCAATGGAAAGATATTCCCTCCACATTTCCTCCTGCAAGTCAGAGCAACATCTGATAAAGCAGGAATCCCCAAATGTGACTGGACTGCTCCCCATCTGTAATTGCTATTGCAAAGTAGATCGTCACAGGTCACAGCTTGGCAGACAGCTTCCACACAGGAAATAAAACACATTTTTATGGAGTAGATCTGAATTTCAGTGACCACAACAAGCCTGAAAGAGTTTGTCCCACACTGCCTGAATGTAACTGCTGTTAACAAACACAAAGCATGGAAGTGGCCATGCAACTGAGTTTTTCATGTATCTGAAAGCACAGCTATTTCCTCCTGATAGCCTGCAAATGACAGGATTTCTACAGAAAAGAAACAACCATATATATAAAAATGGATTACAAAGCTGATCACTGCTTGATAAATGGAGTCAATTCCAACATTAGAGAAGCTGCATGGGAAGTGAAAGAGCAAGACTGACCTCTGAGTTGGCACAGATGTTGGTCAACTGTTGTCCCTATCTATCCAAATAAACATGGAAACTGCAGGAAAACTTGATGAATGAGCACTTTGGAGTCAGCAGGGCTGCAGCAGTTTTGAACAGGACCCAAATTTAATCAACCATATTTAGTTAATACTGCAATGAAATTAAAAAGGTCTTAAAAAACCCCATACAGTTGTACGCTAGAAAGAATGTTAAATACTAGACAAGTTGTCATTTACCCATGCTTAACATAAAATGTTGCTCAAGATACTACAGTTATTTCCTGTTCTACATCTAAAGGAGCACTGCCATAGGTAACACAAGGACTTTCACCAGCAGATTCTTAGAAAGTCCTTAAAAAAATCTGAATACAACTGTTACAGGTTGGAAGCTCCAAGTATTTGTAAGTACTTACAAAGCTTCTTGGATCTCAAGTATTTACAGAAATATTTCTTTCTATTTCCTGCAATACACTAGCATGTAAAAAATCAGTCAATTCCCTGTTTAACTGGACACAACTGCAGTGACTCCCACAGGCAGTCAAACAGAACTGGTCCTGCAGCAATCCCTGCTCCTCCCCTCCACAGCAGAGGTGGGGTCGTGGTGCTGGACCTAGTGGACACTTCTTCTGGGAAGTCAGAGGTGTCCTGTGTTGGATGACAACTTCTCCTGGCATGCTGTAAAAAATGATCCAAAGACAAGCACAGCCCACTGCCAGCCCACACCTGAGTTCAGAACATTGTGCCAGCTGATGGATACCAAATAAAACATGCAGGTCTGACCTAGCCAGCTACCTTAATTTTCGATCCAGCTCCTGCTCTGCCTATCCAAGAAGGACTAAGAGCAAATTGCAAGTGGTGGTGTGGGCTGCAAAGGAAAGAACAGACCCACAGAGTTGAAGATCCTAAGAGATAAACACTGTTATAAAATGAGAACCTTACTGAAAACAATGCAATTTGTTACAAGACTGATAAATATCCCAAAGTGTTAGAAGAAATAGCACAGAGTTGTAAAACCAGTAAATAGTTGCATTTTCTATACTGCAGCACAGCAACAGAAAGGATCAGCCAGTGGAAGTGGCCAACCTGCCTGGTAGGACATTGAAAAAGCAGTTTAGGTGAAAGCTAGCCAAGGAAAGAGCACCGTGGGTGATATGTTATTGTATAGATGATGTATTTCTCTCATGTAAGTAATATTAATGAAGTAGTAACTGTGAGTTTAGCACCTATCAGTTAATAGCATTAATTATAAGATAGCCATTTCTTTGTTAGAATTGCCATTTCAAAAAAAGGCAGACCTGGGCTACCTGTTTGAAGGGATCCATTTAGATCCACCTTTCAGTGCCCCACTTCTTAGAGGGAAGCTGCTGGTTTTTCAATGGAACATTTTAATCTGAAGTTTCCAGGAATTTAGATGTGGGCATTTCTAGGAGAAGATTCAAGTAAAAATGATCCACTTCAATGGTATGAACATTTTGAAAGGTAAAGAGATGGCTCTGTAGCTTACCAATTTTGCGTAGAAAATTTATCACATGAGAGTGCTGAACTACAGCATCACAGAAACGGAAGCTGTCAGGGCTATCAGTGAAACAAATAAATCTCTACTTGGTGGGACAAATACATGACTGGAACAGCTATGGAATGTACAGCACTACTGACAGCTGCAATTCCTACTCATCTTCAGCTCACCAAAAATATACAAGTTTTAACATGGAGATCTAAGGCACACAAAATACCATAATGATTTGATGTATACTGTATATTACATAGTCAATAAGCATAAAACTGCTGGTACAAAACAATGGCATCATATTGGTTCTGTTTTATCATTATTTACAATCCCTTCATATCCTCTATTTGAACTAATATTAAGCTTTGAACTAAAATTTGCAGCATACCCGGTTTTTACAGGTTTTACTTCAAATAGGAAAGGTACAAAGAACTGGTTCAATTCCTCCATCCTCTGCCATGAACAGCTTTGTTAATTTGAACAGGAATCTGCAGAACTGAACCCAGGATCATTAGCTAGTGACTGCTACTTCAGAGCTGGCTCCTGCAAGCATGGCACATAGCTCCAGGAGAACAGTCCCATGGATCTACAGCCGCACCCAAGGATTTGTAGCACCAAGGTCCTGACTGGCACTAAGTGTTCCAAACACCACTGATGTACTTTTCGTACCGAAACGTCGAGAGAAGGAAAAAGCACCTTGTCTTTAAATAAAGCAGATCCAGAGAGTTCATATTCCTCTACACAGCACCACTACAGGATAATATTATCAAGTATATTATTAGCACGTTTTCACTTGCAAAAGTGACTCGATTCCACCTCCAGGCTCCCCAGGCAGGGGAGAGCAGGAGGGGACAGCTTTGTGTGTGGGGCTGATCCCGCAGCGCTTGGAGCCCAGCGCTGCTCCTGCTCCGGCCGGCTCGCCTGGAAGAAGGTGCAGGATGAGGTCAGTCCTTAGCTAACGTTGCCATTTGGTAGCTGGTTTAAATAAATAAGTTTCAACAAGAAATACACAGGAGAGGAGAATCAGAAAGAAGAGTGGGATGCTACAGTATTTAAAAGCAATGGAGTGTCTGTTTTTCCTCTGGTTTAGCAAATACTCGAATGGTGATATGTCACTTTCTCAACAGAAAGGAACATAAATTTCAAGGAAGGATACAACCCTTTCCATGTGAAATGTATAAATTGCCTCAAAAATTTACAAAGCATTTTTGTAAAAAAACTGAACTTGAAGTTGATGAATATTACAAACAGGATATTCTTAGCAAAACTTGGCTGCTAAATATTAGAATTTTGATCATTTTCCAACACTTCATATTTCTCCCAAATTATTTTTTTAATCAGAGTAGAATAAGGCAACTCTAGGGGTATTTTTTATCCCGAAACAATCCTACCCCTGAGGCATTAGGAACATTTGGTTGCCATGTCAACTTAGAACGCTGCCAACAAATGAGACTGATGCACTTATTGCTCAAAGAAACCGTAACAAATGCTGCCTTTAAAAAAATCACATAATTTTCCTAAGTCCCAATAGTAATTGACCAGACATCTCCTCTTTCATGTCTGTACACTCTTGAAAAAGAATAAAAAGGTTCTATAATTCATAACTGTTTGTTTATATGCAACATAAAATCTTCAGTGAAAAAGGGCAAGTTAAAACCAACCACAAATGCTATCAGCATACATCCTGCAGCTGTAACACCATGGAACTCTGCACAGCAAGAACAAAATCATTTCTTCTGTAGAGTATGCACAAACCTTAGACAATATGATCCTCATACTATACTATTTCAAGTTAATTTTAAAAATAGAAAGTGCTTTTAAAATATATATTTACAGCTTAGAAACAACTTCCAGCCATCATTACCAATAACTTCATTCTACTGACGAATCTAAAGAACAAAATTAATTGGTTTTCTAAAAGATTTGTCTGCAATTTGGACTATATAGCAATGGTTGGAAGTTGTTAAAGCAATGGCACCATGAAGTAATAATTCAGCTTATTTATTTTTAACTGTTTGATGTGGTTAAGCACCAAGAGCTGTGTAGAGCTATAACTGTATAACTTGATTTAACACCATAAAATGTGAACCTGTTAAAATACCTATAAATGATTCTTGTAGTAAACAGACAATTTAAAGCACCAAAATATAAATTCCTAAAGGTAATAAACTGAATGATTCGATCAAGGTTAATAGCCTAAACAACATCTTTTTTTAGAATGTATTAAAACTATACAACTTCTCTTTTTTTTTTTTGCTTAAAATGTGCTTGAGCACCACCAAATGTTAAAGTCACAGTTTAAGAAGAAATTCCCCCCCACCCCTTTTTTTTGTTTTTACCTCAGCCTTAAAGTGGTTGAGATGAGCAAATAGTAAACGCCACAAGACTTGTTCTCTAACAGCACCTTGAGGAAACAAACGCTGTAACTGCCCCGGGAGGGCAGAGCTCACCGCGCCTACGCCCAGTGGTTGTAGGGCCCCGCCACCCGCGTCAGGGCGTACGAGGAGACCGTGATCACGTTATCCTTGGTCACCGTCAGTGCTCTGCGCGATGGAATTTGGTTGAACTCGTTGTCTTCGTAAAAAATCTCTCTGTTTTCACTTGTTTGCTTGGCTTTCCTGTTGCTCGAGTTCAGTTCGGGATCCTCCGTTCCTAATCGCTCCGCTTCTTTTTCTTTTTCTCTCGCCCTCTCGGCCATCTTCGCTTCCCACATGGCTAAACCATGTTTTGGCTCATTTAAATTTTTGTGCTGGTAAAAAACTAAAGAAATTCTTGTGGGATGATTGCGGTTGGGCTTCTTAATTGGCGTGGTAGCGTGGAGTTCACGCCTTGCACATTCAATTAAGATAGAACCATGAGAAGGGGCCACGGCAACCCCACCGATGTCATCATCCAAAAAATTGTGCTCGCTGTCTGACCACAACTCCTCGGCCTTTTCTTCAGAATCAGCCGGCTGTCCCAGTGCACTGCTCTGCTTTTCCTCAACACAGTCCAAGTCACAGGTCTGTCCTCGATGGGAGCTGCCCTTTTCCACCAGGCACGCATGGGAGCGGTCACCTTCGGTTCCGACGGCATCCTTCACCAAGGAGCTGAGCGGCGCCGACGCGTCACCAGGGCTGGTCATCTCTGAGGGAGGAGAACTGGCCAGCTGAGGCTGACACTTCTGTTTGTCTGGTTCAAGTAAAGTGGGCAGGGGCTCTTGCTGGGCTGGGGGGCCTGGAGCAGTGACCTCAGGAAGAATCGGTGGCGTGCCGTTCACCTTCTCGTTCAGCAGAATTCCAGTATAATCTTTGACTGACACATCAAAGCTCTTGCAATTCACATAAGGTGGCACGTGAGGTTGCTTGGTACTGCACTCAAAATACCCGTAGGGAACTGAAAAATCTTGTTGAATGTTAGTCACTGCAGTTAGGCCAGACTTATGTGCGAGAGATGGATAAGGATGTAAACTATCCACCTTAAAGGGGGAGGAAGCCGTGTACTGTTTCAGTAAAGAGCAATTTTTAGTAGTGTTTGGAGTATGTTTCATGGCATAAACGTGGTTGGAAGTCTCCATTTTTATTCCAGGTTTTAAAGCATCCGTTTTGTTCCCTAGAAGAAATGCACGCCAAAGTGTAAGTACTGATCAATCAATAAAACATCTCTCCTACATTTTCGTACTTGCTTTCTAACATGAAAAATGCACATTGACTACAGATTTTTCAAAATGATCATTTTTAGCTTTGTAGGAATATCTCTATGACTGAACATGTGTATATATATCTATAAATGTAGATATATATACACACACAAAAAAATAACTTTGCTCAATTAATGCCTTATCCTTTTCCAGTCAGGCTGCAGGTGTATAAAATACACAGGTATTTCACAGAGGGATGAAGAAAATAAACAGATAAAATGAAATAAACACTGAATCCCAATTCACACAGCCAAGTCCTACAGAGATGCTTCCAGCAGCTGACTGCAGGCCTTCAGTTTTTACATAACTGATGAAATTCAGCCTGTGAATCAGTCAAAATTCTGACCTGCCTTAACTCCATGTTATGATCAAAGGAAAAAACATGTTTATGGATCTTGTCCATCACAAAACAAAAACAGTTACTGAATTACCATGATTCATGCATTCCAATACTAATTCAGAAATTGCCTTAAAAAAAAAAAAAGTATCTGGCAACATGCGCCAGGTAAATCCATCCTTCCAAAATGGATTTTAAGCCGTGTGATTTGGCTGTCTTGCACCTTTCCATGTAATTGCCTCATTGTTTCAGATCTCTGTGCAGACATCCTTGCTCAGTTTCTGTCAGGTCCTTAGCCACGGACTGGGGAACAGGCTCCTCACATGACTGAGTCACACCATGGAGAGGTTCAACCCAGAATTCTTGTTTTACACAGTGCAGAAGCATTATTCTTTCTTCTACTCTGTCTCCTACTAATTTATAAATTTGTGATGAATTCAAAACATCCCTCCAATAGGAATGCAAGAAAGTCCAAGGGAGATAATGACAGACACGACAGTTAGTGTGCACAAACCAAAAGCTGTACAGGGACATGAGGAGGCCACATCAACTGTAAACACCTGTTCTATGAAATAGAACACAAAGGGTTTAATGACTTCAACAGCCCCCATGCCAGAGCAAGGCCTCCACCCTAAAGACTTTAAACAGCATTTGAGAATTGGATTCTCCATCACCTCAGGAGATGCACCCTTAGCATTCAATTATAAAGTGTAGCAAATGGATTTTTATTTTTTTTTTAAATGCTATTCCCCCAAAATGCAAAATATACAAGTGGTTTATTTTAAAGGAGCTTTTCTCTCCCATTAGATGTGTAAGAGAACACAAAATCAGAAGAAACTGGCAGAATTTCAGAAGTATCACTCACCTAAGCAATGCAAAGTGTTGCCAAGGTTTTCTGGGGCTTCAGTTTTCAGTTTTACTGGTGTTGAATATTTTTTATCTGTTAATGGCTGCTTTTCACTCGGGGTCCTCCTCGTGTCTGGTTTCTTTTTCTTGGTAGCTCTGAGAGGCTCGGCCAACATTCGCACTTCTCTGGGGAACGCTGTGAGCACCTGTATGGCTCCGGCTTTTATCTTGGCTTCCAGGCCCTCTTCAGTGCCAAACTCATCTGTTTGGGAGATTTTGTAGAGAGGCAGCACATGGAGCTGTTCATCACTTGGAATCACCCCCACTCTTCGGTTATCTTCCTTGGTTAAGGTACAGACCTGGCAGGAGCAGAAGCAGTTCCAAATAAAGCACGAGTCATACAAAGGCTCAGGCAGCCATCCTTATCCTATGCTGTGGCCTCAACACTGTGGGACTTTCAAGTGCAAACCAAGAATTGTTTTATCTGTGACGACACAGAAAAGTTATTAGCACTTTAAGATCAAGGCATGTGTCTTGGATGGGGAAGTGAAATTTTCTCTCAGCTTACAGTGTTCACAAATCCATGCCAACCTCAGTAAATCTCAGCTGTAAATATACTGTAAAGTCCTAAGTATTCGATTTTTTCTTTTAATATATAAATACATCTTTGATGTTCAGAGTAATTTCTAAGGATTACAAAATAGGAAAAAATAATTTTTGCATTAAACAAGAAGGCTCTTTAATCTGGAATTCATTCTAGGATTTGGAATTGGTTTTGGTTGGTAAATGGAAAAAACCCCAAAGCAGCACAAACAGTCACTCATACTGTCTGTATGTTTTGCAAATCTCAGCTCTAACTCTCTCCCTCTCTCAACACTTTCTTAAATTAACACCCCACTGTAATGAACTCCCAGGACCCAGGAAATGTTCTCTCAGGCCACTGCTCTACTTCCTCTTCTTCTGTGTTGAGATCCTGGAGCTCAGAGCTGGTTATTTCCAGTTTGATGAGCACACATCACAAATGTGAGTAAATATTCCAACCTGTTGCAATCCTTTCCTTATTGTCATTATAATGCTGAACACTTCCAGCACTCCTTGAGTTCCAGCTGTGACATTAACCCTTCCCCTTGAAAGCAGCACTGACACTGCTGTCATTCCTAAGGGACATTCCCACTTGCACAAACCCTCACCCTTCTGCAGTTTTGTCACCTCCATTCCCAAGGGACTGCTGCATGGCTAAAAAGCCATACACTGATCTCATGGCTTAAGGAAGCTGCTGTTTCACAGGAGTTACTAACTACACTCATAAAGGAACAGGAACACCATCCAAGGATGAGAAGACACTCCCTAAATGGAACTGTGTCAGTCCATCATACTGTAGGCTGAATCTGATGCCTATCATAAACAGTCAATCCAGCTTCCCAGAATCTTGTCACCATGCCTAACATTCCAGGGGAGAAGAATGTTGTTATTTAGAAGGTGAAAAAAACAAATATTTTTTAATTTTATAGCACGGCTTTTGCATAAAGACATCGCACAATTATTTGTAGAAAAATAAAATTACAGAACCATAAACTAAAAAATCCTGAACAAAAAAAAGTGGCGCTTTGGGCTTTACCAACAGCTCTATGCAAAGCTTGGCAGTTGCAGAGCAGCAAAGGAGGAAATGTGAGGGGCACAGCCAAGGAAGAGCTTTTCAGGAGGCATTGAAGGGATGGAGAGGGGGCTCTAGGGCAGTTAGCAGCTGCTTTGTAGCGCTCACTGAGGTGCCAGCTCCATGTACTCACCTCCTCCGGGCAGCCTCTGCACGAGGAGGCAGATTTAGAGAAAACAACAAATTGTTCTGTGAGCAGGACTAGCACCTTGCTTCCTGTGCCTTCTCCATCCTGTGCTCCCACAGGCAGCCCAGTCCAGCCCAGCAGTGATCCCTGCTCCCAGCTCCCCTTATCCAACAGGGACATGTCAAAGATCCCCAAAGACAATTCACTCTCTGCCAAGTGCAGTGACACCTGGTTGAAACTGGCCAGCAGATGCCAAATTACTGGGGAAGGGTGAGGGAGGGTTGGACATACAGAGAGCACGATTATATATGAGAGATGTTCTCAGAAAGCTCAGTGCACTCTGCCCTTCTAAACTATAAACAAAAGCAGCAATAAAGTAGCGTGGAGGAGCCTGGCTCCCACCTGTGTTCACCACAAACTGGGCACTGCTCTTTTACAACACCATGCCCAGCCTGTGCCTGGCCCACGCACCTGGAAGAGGGCTTCAAGATTCAATCCACAATACTTATTATTTTGAAAACTGAGACCCTCATCCCATTTACAATTATATATTTCCATGCAAAAGCCAACACCCTCTGGAACAAGAAAGATGAACTGTTTTGAGGAACTAAAGAAGTTGACAGAACTATAGTGAAAGCACTGCCAACTCCAGCACATCTTGTATATGAAACACTAGGTTTGAATAATATTAGGAAATTAATGTATATCCAAAATTGTATCCAGATCTGAAGACTAGCACATCTACAGCCTAAATACCACAACACCAACTTTAATACATGGAGACTTTCAGAGTCGTGCCCCCTTAATATATTTTAACATAAAAGTGAGGGCCCTATGGCCAACAGGTAACTGGAAATCATGATATGGGAAAACTGGCCATAAATTCAGGCTGTACACATAAGCTAAAAACTTACAGCTAAAGGTGGTAATTCACCAAATAAGAAATAATCTGCTTAAAAAATATTCCACTATTCAAATCCATGCAAAATATTCCACTAGGAACTTAAAAGCAATTGCTGAGAAGTGAAAAGCATTATTTTCCATTGGTACTGACACTGCTGCAAACTGACCAAAATGAAACACAAACATGAGAAAACCATCAGGTCTGTTAAAGGCCATTTACAGCACGAAGCTGCAGATCCTGCTGCTCTGCTTTTTCCAGAACAGGCAGCTAAATCATCCAGGGTGCTCAAAGGCCAAAGAAATGTTGGCCAAATGGTTTGTTTAGGTTTCCAATGTGCTTGGTGATCAAACCCATTACCTATTCTGGGTTAAGTGATGTCATGGTAAAAGTGGCATGTTTATGAAACTTTATTATTCCTTTCTTTTAAGCTTAAAAAGCACCAGGAACTCAATGCAACTCCCTCCAGACATCCATCTGTAGCCACGTAAGTTCCAGTGCGTTATTCTGGGTCTCTTTGATCTGCCTGGGTCCTCTTGAACCTCACACATAGAAAGGATGGTGCTTTTTCCACGGTGCTGTAGTAACAAATGTTTTACATTCAGGTTTCAGCAGAGCACTCCAAGAGCCTTTCCAAACCTGGAGAGGGAATCAGGTTTCCTACACGCCCCTCCCTGTGCAGCTGGAGACAGAGTGGGTGCACTCAGGTGCTGCTGCAGCCTTGCCCACCATTACACTGAAAACATCTTTGCTTTTCCTTTGCAGCCAGGACAACCCACATTCTGCTGGCCTGATCTACCCTGAACAAGTGTGTGTAGGTCAGAACCAGAGAAGGGAACCCCAAACACATTTTCCTTTTGCTCACTCCATGCCCCCAGGCTGTGCCACCAGACAAGTGACACAGGTATGGCACAGGAACTGCTCTCTGGGAGCTCACAGTTAGGAGAGTTAATATCTTACGTTTCTCCATTTGCACGATATAAAACTTAACAGAAACCCTTCCTTTTAGGGGTTCACCTTTCCTTCTATCTGCTATAACTGAAGCACTTGGTAGTGCTGCAGCTCCCAGAGCGAGCAGAACGTGGTACAACCAGGCACAGAGATCCTGTCAGCCACTGCAGAGGCCTGGAGCCAATGGAGTGATGGGCTGTGCCTGCAGAAACACAGAAGGGATGGCACAAGCAGAGGGTTTGGGGGTTTTATCTGAACTAGGAAGAGTTTGCTGATAGAGTGGTGATTGTCATTACTTAGTTCTGCTACTACTACTACTACTAGATTACATATCCAGCTGCTCTCAAAGCACAGATTTATCTTCTTCCCCCTTCTCCCCAGTGGCTGCTGCAGACTGTGTGGCACCAGGGATTACACACAACTGCACCTGGTCTCTGTGCCCCCTTGGGTGAGCAACACCCACAAACAAGCTGCAGAACCAGTGACAGCCTTTTCGTCCCAATCACTTTTCAACCCCAAAAAGAACACTGCCAGTGCCTTCAATGGATTCCCACAGGTATGAAGGATGTGACCTTTCACAGCTAATCCAATAAAGAAACAGAAGTACTTACATTTCACAGACTCCATCAATAACTACAAAGCTTTTATCTGTGTTGCTCATTTAGCTTCATATCCATAAGGAACATGCACCCTAACACTGCAGCTGTAACGTACATCAGGGGCCCTTAGGAGAATGTTAAGAGATGACAAAAGAGTCTAAGTAAAAATGGATGGTATATTTATTGCCTTAAAGGTTCGTTAAAAACTCATTTTGTAGGCAGAAATTATTTTTGCTTCTTTCAGACAACCATTAGTTTACACCTCTGTAGAACTGTCATTCTGCTACAGAGCAAGCAGGGAGTGTTTGTTTTTAGCTTTCTACCAGAAGCAGTGGAAATTCAGAGCTTGACTCTGCTAGCCAGGAACAATGCTCAGCAACCCAGATCTCCAGTGATGACTGCCATGCAATGGTAATCCCCAATTTGTGTAAGATGGACTGTTCTCTCTTCTATCTTCAGAGGGCATTTCCAAGACACTCCCACTGCTAACACAACTTTTCAGGATGATTTATTTTCAGAGTCAAATAGTGCAGCTGATCAAACATACACTGAGAAAAAATGCAAGAGTGTTTTAAAATATATTCTTCTAAGTGTACAGTAAGCTTATTCCTTATTATTAACCTCATTTAAGTCCTTTGCTGAACTTTTATCTGTGCCTGGTTTAAATAATTTGAATAGACTCTGGTTTTCCTTTACTTTGGGTGCCCCATGCAGAACTCCTGTCATACTTGCAGTAAAAGTGATTTACCAGCAATGAAGGGAGAAAACAAAAAGGTGTCAAATTAACAGAGCCTACAGCATTGGCAAATATCCATTTACAAGGTACTTACTTGAACCTTTTTAGAAGAATTTTTGATTTTATAAATAAAGATTTTGTGTTCACATGAGGAGAAAGGGAAGAAATCTTAACAACACTAACAAGGGCCAAAATGGCAAGTACACCGTGTACAGATTTTAAAATGTCAGGTGTGACAAGCAGTTAAAAACAAGAGAAAAACAGTAAAGTCATGGATGCTGGAGATTTTTAGTGCAGTGCAAATTGTTCCCATTCTGCTCATTATCACATTATGAGAAAGCAATCTCTGTGAGAGCTGTCACCTCAGAACTGCACTTGCACTCCAACAAAATCCGTCAACAGTTATGTAAATGACCCCTCCATCATTATGATCAGTGATTTGTAAGAAATCATCTTTAAGCTAAGTAGGCAGCCACACTGCACCTTCTGGAACAAGACAGGAATGCAGGAGGTGCTGCTATCACATGTACTAATCTCTTTTTGTGCCCTTACCACTATGTTTCCTGTGATATTATAACCAGACTTGGTTATAAGCCAAATTTAACAATCCTGATTTTGATCATCATGAAAATCTAGACTAATGCAAGCCCAGCATGTCCTGCCACTCTGCAAAAACCAACATTTTTTGCTTTAGGCTTCCAATTCATAAGACTGTAACTGTGCACAGAGACCACGTGCTAACTCCCAACTCCAATTCACCTTCATAATGTCCCAACTCAAGCAGGTAAACTCCACTCCAGTGCTGATATTTACAGCTGTTCTCTATTTACAAACAGCTCCTTGCTGCAAGTGTACTGTAATAAAGAGAAATCTTATCTCAATAAAGGCAACACAGGTACGCAGTATTTGTGAGTGAGCTACCTCTGAAAACCAGACTGCAAGGCAGAGTTTTCAGCAGTTACAATAATTTGGTCATGTTCTGCAAAACTGACAGAATTCGGCAGAACTTGGTAGAAAGCAACAGTGTTAAGTTCTGGTCCTTAAAATGACTTTCCAGAAGTTGTAAAGTTCCATGCTTCTGAGACTTGGAGCTACTTGAAGTATCAGCAACAGCAAGGATAATGTGCAGCTGAAATGACATCAAGTGATTACAGATAAATGTAGTTGTAGACCTATTCTCCAAAAAACATTTAATTGTCCCTCCAGATGCCTCTGGCCATAACTTATGACTTTTTTGGGATCCAGTATAGCAAAATGAATAGCAGACTCAGGTGCCATTTTGTCTTTAAGAGGTAATGGAGCATTTAAACCATTCTTTTCAGAACATCTAAACTGAATTTCATCAAAAAGCATATCATGCAGTTTGTCTGACAAGGAGGTCTCATTTTCAATTTAGAATCTCTAAGGGCATCAAATTCCTATGCTTCAGAAGCAATTTGTGATGCATACTTCCAACACTAAGTAAAAATAATAGTCTATTGAGGACTGGCACTCCTGGAGGATTCCCAGAGTTGCTTCCTTACTTTATGGAACAGGTATTTGCTCACCTTACAAGCACAAAATTAACATTAAACAACTGTACAGTTATTTCATTGCTGTCACACACAAACACTCAATGTTAACTACACGTGTAAATGAAACACTTTATTGAATCACAGCAACACAATAATTCAATTTGCAGTTCAAAAAACCTCCCCAAAGATTTCAGATAGGCTTTTTCCTGATACACATCCTTTGATGTAAAAGTTACTCCTGTTCCCTGCACTGCTGTACAAGAAGTCACCCTCACTATTCAGAGCACTGTGATGCTCCAACTGCTCAAAGATCCCAGCCAGTTTCATCTTTTCTGCTTTGAGCTTGTCTTTATTCAACACTATGGTCTCAATTTCTAGAAGATCACTTAACAGAGTAATTCCCAACCAGTTTCTCCGTGACAATTCATCAAGGTATTTCATCCAGCAGCCACACCAATCTGTGTGTTTTCCTTACACAGAGATTTAAAGACTGTAGAAGTCACCTGCTCCACCATGATCCATACTGTCTACTGCCTGACATGTAACTACACCAACATGAAGCCTGGAAAGTGCCCAGTGCAAGGAATAGTGAATTTCATGAGCCTGGGGGTGCCAAGTTGGTAATTCATTCGTTTGCTTTAGCTCTTCCTCTACAGAGGTCTGTACAGCTCCTTGCTTAGACAATTATTTGCCTTTAACAGGAATAACTTATCAGGCCTCTGCAACGGACCAGCTGTCTTTACAGAATGGAGGCATTTTGCAGGAAAGCTCACTCCCATCCCCATTTTGATCTGCTCTGCAGTAAGATGAACTCATGTCCTCTGTGAACAGTAACAAATACACACAAATCACATGGGCACTGATAAATGTTTGAAACCTTGATGCCAATGAACCCGAGCAGCCCTTAGGATGGCAGTGAAGGCACAAGTGAAGGTGCTGTGTACCTACCACAGTGCTGCCATTGTGCATGTTGTGCGTGTCCTTGTGGGCGTGGGCACAGAAGTCGATGCACGCCGTGACACCGGAGAAGGGCCGCCCGTCCTTGGAGCCCAGCCGGCAGTCGGGGCCCATGTGCTCATTCTCCACCTGAAAGGAAAACAAATTCCACACACTCACAGCTGAAAGCCTGGATCTGCAACCCCACGAGCCAGCAGCAGCTTGGTGACAGAACCAAGGCAGCCAGGCAGACTGGTCATGGTCTCCTATGAAACAGGTAACACTTGTGGCTGCATGCCAACCAGAAAATCAGGTCACCCACAATCACAATGTCTTGGATAGTAAAACCACTTCATTTACAGTATTATCTCTAAGCATTTTTCACATATAAATTCACATTTCACATTTTTCACTGGTGCTACTTAGGCACCAGCTCAAGTAAAAGAGGTGCAGTGTATGTGTAAGAAACCTGCCAAATTCACTGTGGGAGTCACTACCCTGAGAGGGCTGCAGCTCCAGTCAGGAACACACTCTGGGGCTGCTTTTCGGACTCAAACTGCACCACTGCTCAGAGCTGGATTCACACACCCACCTGGTTCTGGAAAGCTTCTGGAGCAAGCTTCTTATAAACCGGAGCCACATCAGTAGCTAATGTTTGCAAATTGTTTTCAAGAAGTTCCTCCTGCAGGGAAAGGCAACATTCAGGGCTGCAGTTTGCTTCAGAAGAACCTGAGGCAGTTTAGAGATGCCCCATAGGTCAGCTTCTACCTCATTTTATTAAACTGACTTCTGTCCTGCTGCCCTTTGTCCCTAACCATAACTATTTTTGCTGTTGAACAGAAATCAGCCATGTAACAATAGAGAATACCTGCTAGGTCAAAGGAGCCCAGCACACAGGAATTAATTCCTGCATCATTTTCCACACACAGTCGAGGAGTGAACTACGTCACACACAACAACACAGAAGTAACACCCAGAGGAGAAAAATCATTCCCCAAGCTGAGTGGGAATGGAAGCCCAGGTCTTTTCTGTTAGCATTTTGCTTATGTGGCCTTAGCCCATGATGACACACCATGTGAGAAACCCCTAATAGCATTTACCTTCAGCTCTAGAGCTTCTTTTCCTTGTATTACAGCAGAACTTCTAGCAGGAATATTTGTTAACTATTTTGTTCTTTTGAGGGGCAAAAATCAGGACTTCATGGGAATAACTACTAGATTCAGAAATAACATTCCCTTCCTTAGGCTAAGCCATACAGACACAGAATTAGTTAGGTGGGCTTCTATGGCAGTGTCATATTTAAGGTCTTATTTGTAGAAACAATCCCTAAATTCTTATCCTTAGTTTTTGCTTTTCCAGGAAAAGCACCAACCAACTGGGAAAGCAGAGGGCAGTGACAGACTCTCTAATTTATTTTCCTCCAAGGACCAGGCTTCGAGAGGCAACTGCAACTTCAGTTTCTCACAGTGTGTAGTGGTAAAAAGTAACAGCTTGATTCATTTTGTTTTAAATAACCACACACTAAACACTAACATTCATAAACATCAGAGATGTTACATTACAAGACCATACTGTATTTTAAACGCATTCCTAACTCAGTTTTATTGGCTGTAAGTGGCTACAACATTGAAGGTAATGTATCCTTAATTATCCATCCCACCAAGAGGATATCTATCCTAGGAACCATTCTTTCCTCAGCACCTGAAACCCTTAGCCTCAGTTTGTTACTTCTCATAATCCATCCCTGTTTTTCTGTGCTGCCTCACCTTTATGGCATGACTAACACTCACAAGCAGCAATTATGGTATCATTTCACTGCACTGCATTTAGTGCATTCATTCCTTCAAAACTATTTCAAAAACAATGTGTCCACAAAAAAAACAAAGCAGTTTATTCTTGGTGACAGAGGGGAGCCCAGGCTGTCAGGTGGTCCTACAGCAGTGGGAAAGCAGTGAAGCCCCAAGGTACAACATTTTCTGTGCCAAGGCAAAAAGCCTGAAACCCTGAGCTACAGGCTTGGCCCTTTACTTACAAAGAATTAAAACTTCACAGACAGTTACACAGTGAGCTAAATATGTATGCAGAAGAGCATTAGGAATAATTTTATGGTGTATAAACACATAGTAATTATTCCACTGAATGAAATCTCAGTGTCATTTACTCTAAATACTACCATTACACAAAACTTAGTTTGTGTGAGTCAGTGGTAAGTTATGCACACATGTGGGAGAGAGAAGGGGTGGAGAACATCCAGATCTGAAAATCATCAGAAAAGGCATTTTGAGAAAAAAAGATAAATAAATCTTACTTGCTTAGGGTCATCAGTGAGAAGTCTGAATTTCCTGGGGTTTTTGCTCCTGGCAAACTTACAGCCATTGAAATACATACTCCATGAACAGCCAAATGAGAATGATGCTCCACAAGTTTCTGGGTCAAGTCCTTGACATGCACAAGTACGACTACAAAAGGAAATAAAGACACATTGGGTCAGCTGGCAACACAGCTCTTGGGTCTGGGGTTCTTTTAGGTCAGTGCTATTTTGCTATTTCTTTTATAATACAGAGCATAACAAAGGAATTCATGAAATTCATGGCTTGAGCAGGTATTTTCTATTAAGAAAATACTCATGTGTAGAGGGCTGACTTTTCTCCACAAAGACAATCTCAACTTCCCCAACACCCAATTTTGGGACAGAAATATATAAACACTCAGGTACAGCTACATAAACACTCCATGCATTCATTCTGACTTCTCCAGCTGGATAACATCTTCAAACAAGAAAAGAGCCCTGCTACTTAGGGTTAACACAAGAACTATTGGATTTGAGGTATGTGCAGCAAAACAATTAACTCCAAATTGATTTGACTTTCTGAGTAACCCCTTTAAGAAGCCAAGCATTAGGTTCAGGTCTCCATACAGCTCTCAGTCTGTTACATGAAATCAGCACACGAGAGCACTGCAGTTGCATATCATCACTAATCAATTAAACTAAATTCCTCTCAGAGGCAGAGAGAGGAAGATCCTAGTTTTGTGTGTTCAACCTCAGGTCTACTTTACAAAGTCACAAGAGCCCTTCTTGGCAGCACTGCTGTGTAGGCACAGGGCAGTGCGCACAGAGCCAGGCTCATGGCCACCCCTCGCTTTGGGCACAGCAACAGCTCCCAGTGAGAGCTCTTGAGGAAAAGGCAGGCAGGAGGTGTGACACTGAGGTGACAGCGGGGGTGTGGAACACTAGAGCTGCCAGGGGCTGCCAGGGCAGGCACTCACTCTTCGTTGAGGGCGCAGCGCCGGCCCGTGGGACAGCCGTACTTGCGCAGGCTCTGGGTCAGCTCCTTGTACAGGGTGTCAGCCAGGAGCAGCGGGATCCCCTCCCAGGCCAGGATCAGGATCACGATCACGGCCGTCTGGCAGTGGTGCCCCGCGCGCTGGCGCACCAAGCACAGCAACTTCTCCTCATCGCTGCTCCTCCGGATCACCTGCAACAAGCACCCGGGTCACTCTTTGCTAACAGAGGGGTCACCTAACCAGCTGCTCTGCTCTGGGACAAGGAAGGCCTGGAAAGGCAAGAAATGCTGCCCAGAGACTGACCACTGCAAGCAGTACTCTGTCATTGCAAGTACAATCAGCATCACACACTTATCTCTGGTGTAGAGCGTGATTTTGTGTTGCTTTTTTCCCCTGCAGTACAAATAGCATTTCTACATTTTACAAGAGGAGCGATGTTTTAGGTTGTCCTAGGTTACAATGTAAAGATGTGCCCAAATGTGTGTATTCTATCACCATCTGTTAAAGCCAGGTGGGTTTATCTTTTCCCCATCTATCCTTCCTCCAGGAGATATCTCCTGTTAATGGTCTACTGAGTCCCATAGCATAACTGATAAAATCACATCATCCCATTGGGAGAGGAGCCAAGCATTTCCTACCCAGATAAAAACTGAGATTTGGCACCAAGGCAGCCCTTACCCACTGGTTTCCAGGGGACAAGAGCTACCAGACCTTTCTACAGGATCCTCAACAAAACCACTTCATCTGAACAGATACCACCACGCTAACTAGCAGGGTGCCAGGCTGTATTCTGACTCTGGGAGTGGCTTTCTTTTGTATTTTTGCATGTATTTTATTTTTTCTCTTTTTCCTATGAAATGGTATTTCTGACTTGGAGTCTCTCACCAGTTTTGCTTTCAAACCAGTACAGAGGTGTTGTACACAAATAATAGAGAAGATGCATTACAAGCAAAATAACCTCTACAAGGACAACAGATCCCCTGAGAACCTAACATTACCTTGAAAATACAACAGAAAACGTAGTGCCAAACAGTCCAAAAGGCAGGAATGTGAAAACACTCCCAAAGCACACACAGGCCATGTGCTCGGGCAGCCACCAGCATTACAGATCAGTATCTAATAAGGTTCCCACCTTGCAAAAAAATTAGAAGAAAAGGATGAAACAGACTGAGCTGTTAGTAAAGGAAGGAATGGGATTTTTCAGAACATATCCCTAGACTACCTATGTTGAAGTTATTAAAGTGCTGAAACTTTTACTAACCTGAAGGATACAGAAAACAACCTTATTCCTCACACACAGGCTAACCAGCATGGAACAGTACAGAACACTAAATAAAAATGGGAAAAAAAAAATGTAGTCCTGTTGCCACATATTTACATTTTTTCCACAATCTGAAACAGTTGCATTCAAGATCACAAAAAACGCATTAAAGCTAGGTAATACTAGAACATGGTCTTTGAAAACAGATTTATTCATTCATCCATGGTGTTTTAGCCAGCACAGCCTGCACAAAGCCTCCGGCAAAGGTGTCAGCTTTGCAGTGAGAAGCTTCCAACACCACAGGTCTGGCCCTCTCTGAGACAACAGAGGCTCCTTCAGCCCTGTCACACACAGGGACCCGTGTGGCTCTTGCTGTGTGTGCCCATGCCCTGCACTGCAGAGCTCTCTGCCTGCTCCAGGCATGTGGCCACTCAGCCCAGCCTTCATCCAGCAGAGCTCCCACAGGGAGCACACAGCAGCACTGGGCACGGACCAGAAAAGCAGGAAGGCAACAGTTCACTTACTCTTTCAGTACCTCCCAATCTCTGAGCATTCAGGCTGATTCCACATTGGACTGATGTCAAATTTGCTTTGCTGCCAGATGTGCAGCTGTCATTCACATGTGACCCCCTAGCCTGATCACCTCTGAATATCTAAGTCATTTGGACTCATTAAATCAGGGACTAAAGCTTGCAATTCATCTGCAAATGAAAAAGTCTGCAACAGATGAGCAATTGGAGAGAGCATCTGAGCAGGCTGAGCAGGAAGAAGCCAGCTTAAAGTTCCTTTGTGTCAGGAGATAAAGTAAGGCCTTTCTAAAGTTAATCATACACTCTCACAATCAGCCTTAAGCTTAATGAGAATACAAGCAAATGCCTCTGATAGACCATTCCTCAAAAGGATCTTGGTTGTCACTCCTCAACAGCTCAGTATATTTAATAAAGAAAGAAAAACAATCCAACTCATTTACATTTAGGTGAGGTTCTGTTATGGCAGATATACAATACAGGTTACTTACATTAATGTGATTTTACATTTTGGAGGTAGCACAGCTCCTTCAAGCCAGAACAACTTAATTTTGTTACTCAGAGAGAAATGATGCTTTTACTTTTCTAATTTTCTAAAAAATTTATCTCTAGGCTCTAAGTTCAATAGCACAGTCTGGTACTGTGCAACATCAGGCTGCCCTTTTTAAGTTCTCTTATAACTCTAAACTAGAAACAGAGTCCAAGAAAAATGACAAGCAAACACAAAGCAAATTTATCATCTCCTTTAAACCAAGACCACACTTTCCTGAAGTTCAATGTAGCTGGAATTTGCTTCATTATGTACACAGCAGAGAATCCAATACTCTTACTGGATCCCAAAACATTTTAGAGTCCATCCCCTTTGAGGCCACAAAGGCAGTGCAGGGATTTATGACTTGTGTGAATTTCATTTCTGCGGGTCAGGTTACACCATGTGCTCACCCAGCTCCAGAGATGAGACACTTCTCCACCTGGTACAGGCTCAGAAGAGCCCACTCTGCACCAGAGCAGACCCACAGGCAGGGACAGAGCAGCCAGAGCTGGGTCCATGTGCTGCCCCTGACATTCTCACAGAACTAATAAACTGAGTCTCTCTTGTGTAGTGACAATAAACCTGCAGCAATGCCACTCTCAGTGTACAGAAAAGCAGTTTTGAGCAGGACAACCAAACTCTGGAGTGTTTCCTCAGACTGGGAACAATGCAGAGATCAGTTGGCAAACCTTGTGTCCAAAGGTTTTTGGTATTACTCATGATTTCTGTGATGCAGTTAACAACAGCGATAAAGTAAATAATTTAATACTTTAGTTTGTTTAATTTTAGTCCCTAATGCATTTAAAAGGCATGAGAAAGTAATCATTTGTTAAGTGAGGGGAACTTAAAAGCCAGGCTTTTAGAATGGGAAAATAAATACCTTTCTCCTGCAATTGCTTTTCCACACAAGCTAACCAGTCTGACTCACACTGAAAAAATAACATAATCAACAAAACAGAACTTGTAACAAGTTTGTGAAGCATTATGTAACATTTAAATGCAACAAGCAATTAGCACCAGCCTCAAATTGCCCCTAGGAAGGTTTAGATTGGGTTTTAGGAACAATTTCTTCAGAGAAGGGACTGTCTAGCTTTGGCACAGGCTGCCCAGGGCAGTGGGGGTGTCCCCATCCCTGGAGGAATTGAAAAGACACAGATGTGGTCTTGATGGATGTGGTTTAGTGGTGGACTTGATAGTACTGGCCTAATGATGGGACTCAATGGTCCTGGAGGGTTTTTCCAGCCTAAATTCTGTGATGCCGTGGTCAGTTGGAAGGGCCAGATCACCCCGGAGCTCATCTCAGCAAGCACTTCATATCATCAGCACTAAGTATCCATCAAAGCTCCCACATTAACAATGAATGATCTGCTTAAGCTGCAACACAGAACTTCAGCAAAGAACAAAGCCTAACAGAATTCTCCACAAAGCTCAGCTGATACCCACTGGCCCCACTCTGCACTCAGTGACAGCTGCCCACTGCCTCACCCGTGTGCAAACACGAGCATGGCTGGCACAACAGGAAACACTCACATGGGACACAGCCCTTCCACAGAGCTTCCTCGGAGCACTCACATACTGGACACCCAGTACCAGCAGTATAATCCTTCGAGTTTGCTAATTTGGGCAGGATGCTCAGGATTTTGACCATTTTTAACCCCAGTTTTCTCCATTCCCTGTGGTGCTATAGTTGTGCACTACCATTACCACGTTCTGCATTCCTATAGCTCTCCAGATGTCCCTGTTGATGTGCACATGCAAAGAAAGGCAGCAATTCCAGTAAGTCATTTTATCAGCTAGCTCAGATAGTCTCAAACACCAGAACCTGAGATTATGAGCAAGCCTTCAAGGTGAGCCACAGCCAACTCTGCCACAAACACAATCAACAGCGCTTATGGCAAGACACCACACCACAGCTACACAGGTCTAGGCTTACCCAATCTTCTTACCAGAAAGCATGAGCCAGAAACTACAGCATATTTATCAAAGAGAATTTGCTCCCACAATTTAGCAAAAAGTTACACGATCAACAAGAGAAGATTTTTCACAACTTTGCATAAAAGGAAGAGACAAAGGGATGCTAGAATTTGAAGAGCACAAGAACAAGGTCAGAGCAGCACTGTCCTCTCCAGCCTTATCCTGACCAACAGCAGCTACCTATGGATAAGCAGCAAAAAAGGCAGTGGGATGTGGAGATGGCTCTCAGTGAAGCCTCCTGAAGCACCTTCCAGCCCCCCACCAGCAGCTATGGGGACGTGCTCTCTCCCAGCTTTTAGCGGATTTGCCTTTCTCCATTCATTTTTAGACCTATGCAGCAATCTACCACCCACTACATGACCAGGAAAGTTTAATTACAGATGATGTGAAAGAAAAAGCCATTGCCTTTCCTTCCTGCAGAGCTCACTCCCTGGCAGTGTCCTCTAGTTTAGATGCAGGATGAGACTGGGTGAGGCATTGCTGTACAGCTCTTATCTTGAGCCCAGTGTCCATCACTGTATATGAAACCACAACCCTGCTTTTTGTGGGATTTCATCAAGCAAGTTTTAGCTATTGTTTTTAATGGCCATTTGTTCTGATTGCAAGTCCTTCCTGCTCTTCATGATGTCTGTCCCTGCTCTTCCATTATCCTAAACAACTTTTTATCATCAGCACTTTGGCTCCTGTCTCCCACTTTTTTCCCAAACGATTTCTGAATGGTTTGCAATGAACAGCCTCAGTAAAGTTACACTACCAATAAAACCTGCTTCAGCTGTCCAAATGCTTGAGTTCTACTTCCTTGGCAGGAGCTCTTGAACAAGGAATAAGTACACAGTGAATAAAAATGTCCCAAGACATAAGCCAGCCTATCTAAATTAGCACGTACACGACTTATGAAAGTATCTAAGAGTCAGCCTGCAGAAGCTCAGCACACCAGATGCTGAATTACCACATGGATGAGAAATTACTTTCCAATTACCATCACCAGAAGAGCTGTGTTAACTTTAACATGATAGAAACCAGACACTGCTAGGAAAGAACACAAAATTTTAACTGCGTTAAATACACTCCTGTAAATTACTGGATAAACCTCCCCCAAACAACAGAACCAACAAAAAGGTCTTTTTAGGTTTTTTTCACCTCCATGTGGCTCCACTGCAGTATTGCCTCCAGCCCATTCTGAATTTCTTCAGTAAAACAAACTATGCCTCCTTTGCAGGTACCAGTAATTGATTTGAAAGTGAGAACATATATAACTGTTCCCTGTAATTTCCTGAAATAGGAAACTCATTTACAGCACCGTGGCTCCAATTTTTCTCATCTGTAGATTTTGCCTCTGTACAGAGTCTGTGTATGGAGATCCCTCAACACAGGACAAGTTACAATTGCTGCTAAGTTACAACTCCTGAATAATCCACAGTGCAAGGTGCTGTCCAAACCTGCTGCTGTCCTGTGACAGACAGCAGGACAAATGGACAGCTTGTCACGGAAGTGAGCCTGCCCTTCTTTTTCCTAACAGACCCTTAAACACACACTAAATCACATTAAAATCACATTTCTTACTGGAAAACATTACATCCTTTTATCCTCAGCATGTCTAAGAGATATTAAAATGGAAATAAGTTCCACTTTGCTAAATTCTCCTCTCAATGCTAGCAGACTACATCAAAGGAGTTAGCACAGAACAGCTGCTGTCACTCCAGCCCTGTCAAGCTCCTTGGCCATTTCTGCAGGAGCATCCCTGAAGTGCAGTATCTGCAATTATCTGCAAACACTTGTTTTGCACTTGCTGCTGGCACTGGTGCTGCAGTGGTTACAGATGAGCAGATGGCAGCACACACAGGGTAAGTGACTCTTCTGCAATCACACCACCAGCACTGCAGAAGTGAGGACAGAATCAGCTCCCTGTGCCCTTCCCCTCCTCACTCCCTCAAGCTTCCCCCTCTGCCTGACTGCAGCCAAGGAAAGCTGCACTTGGTTTGGGAAGGATGTTTGTTCAGAGGTCACACTGCTTTAAATAAAGTAGTGATAATACCCAAATTCTTGCTCGTTAATAACACTTAACCTTGTTTACCTTAACACAGCTTTTCTCCTTCGTTTTTACTTTATTACTTTTACTAGAAGAACAGCTTTGCTTTGGATGATGTTACAAACATTTCTGTCCAAAATAAACTCCTCCAATTCTGTATTTAGCCAACAGTGATAACAGTGCCTGCACAGCTACACACACTATCATGATGGGGTACAACAACACTATGGCAAGAAAGTGATGCTCTAATAAAATACTATGGAAAAAAGTGAACAAAACCCACCCCAAGCACCCTATCTGCTAAAGATAATTTCCTTGAAGACTTCTATGGAGAACATCACTTAATGAAAGAAAAAGTACAGTAGGCTGCTTAAAGCAGGATGGAGTTGCACATCCTACTTACACTCGTGTCTAGGAGACAGTCAGTCCAGCAGAATTTAAAGTTTTTCTCAAATCTATTTTAAAAATTCCCTGCTTGTGCTCCAAATTACATGATAGCTTCACCATCCTTACCATGCAGGGCTGCAGCAGAACTCCTAACCCCTGAATTGCCAAACAGAAGAGAAAATAACCATCACAGAATCATTTTCTTTTAATGGATTACACATCTCTTCTAATACTAACAGTAACAGAGAGAGCCAAAGCAGGACTAACTTCTCCATCTTCTCACTTTCTCAATTCCCACTTTCAATGACTTTCTCAAACCAAACTAGCAGATTGAAAAAAAAAAAAAAACCTCTGCATCTATAGAACAGTTTATTGTTATTAAGGCTCACTCAGCACTTTACAAATTGCAGTTTCTGTCATTTAGTTACAAATTCCTACTGGTTCAGTGATCTAGAAAATCTTGATTATAACAGTGAGTTAGGCATTGCTCTAAAACATTATTTTTAGTGGCTAATACCAGGTTTGTGTTTGTACAGGACTAATGAGGATTTTTATCTGATTTTATTCCACCCCTATTTTTCATTATTTATACAGCCTATTAATAAAGAGCCAATGTAAAGAAAATAAAGACCTGTCAAGCTGTAAATAAAAAACCCCCACAAAAAGCAAACAGCACACAAGTGAAAGATTTTAAGAAACAACTTCCAAAAGGCATAAAAGCACCACAGGACTTTTTTTTCCTAAGACATTAGGGCTACCCCCAGGATAACAGAATCTAAAAGGACAACAGATCATGCAACTGTTAATAAAATCCCCGAAACCAAAAGCAACCTAACTAAAAAAAACAAAAAAACAAAAAACAAACAAACCAACCAACCAACCAAAAAAACCTTAAACAGAACAAAAATAAACAAACAAAAAAAAAACAGGGAAAAAAAGCATTCAGAGAAGATAAGGCTCAGATGTCCACAAACAAGAAGTTTGGAAAGATTCCTATGTCAGAAAAGCTTCACAGGGGACACCCAAGAATTTTTTTCAGAAGTTAAAGCCCTGACAGAAGTGGTTAGAGAACAGTTGTTAAGAACAAACACACAAAACCCAAACTCCCACTCCCTGCCCCCAAAAAGCAGGACTTTGCCAGATGACACTCACAAAAGAAACGGAGAGATTAAACAACTGCAGTATTACATGTGATGTGCATTGTCTTGATTTTTACTCCATTATTACCAGAGGCCCTGAAGATTCCCAGGAGGAGGCAGCTCTGTAAAATGGCCCTGGAAGAAATCAGCTGATGCCATGGTCTCATCAGCCTGGGGTCTGTGTGGGCAAGGCAGGGATCACCCAGGAATGCTGATACACAGGGACAGCTCCAACTTCCCAAACCATGGCTCAGTGTCCCTGGGGGTCTGGTTTTGGATAGAGATGGACTCTGAGTTGGGCATTACCGTGCAGGAATGAGATTCTGGCATGATGAATGAAAGCACTATGGAAATGCTACATCACTGCTGTGCAACAGTGAAAAGGCAAGAACAACTGCAAGGAATTACTGGGAATGGAGCACAGGGCTGAAATCATTACTGCCAGCATTTTCACTTCCAGCTTAAGGGAGAAGATGACATTTACGAAAAGCAAGTGAACACAAAAACTGCCTCCAGCTCAGGGAAGTTGTGAATTACTGCAAACCAAGTGAGTCTTCTGGGAGGCAGCTGCCCTGCTCTTCCACCTTTGTGCTATTGATCAGCCACAGGGACACAACACTGGCAAAAAGAACCTGGGGCCTGACCTGGAGGTTTTGTCATTTCTATTCCCTCATCCTTTTTGCCCAGAGCTGGAACCTTAAAAATTGCATTGCAACTCCATGTGAAGGCAAAAGATAGCAATGATACCTTAGGTGATCCAAATCAACACCTACTGAAACTAGGAGAAGGAACCACAGCAAGACCCAAATCTCAGTCCACTCTGAGGGCAGCACTGATGTGCCTTTGGCAGGATGATGCCTACACTGAGCTACTCATAAACCACTGACAAATTCATCAACCCTTTGACACAAATTGAGGTAATTGTCATTTACCACCACCCAGAGCAGGAGAAAACCAAACCACAGAACATCTGTTAGCAGCTGAAGCCCAGCTCCAACAGTGGGACCAATGAGTTCCATCACCACTGCCTGGTCCTAGGGATGCACAGGAATGTGAAACCTTTCATTACACCAACAAGCTTCTGAGATTTCAGTATCTCAAAGCTTTCTTCTCCTTAACACACTACAAGTATGGTGACTTGGACAGGGCAAGAGAAATCCAGACAGAAAAGAAGGAAGAATACATTTACCCCAGAAGGTGTCCCAGAATGGCAAGTTATTTTCTGTCAGCACTCCCGTTACCTACACGGATATCCACACACAGGGAATCTGTGGCAAAACTCTTAATTGTGTTTTGACAAATGAATGAGACAACACAATTTGATGGAGAGAAGAAAAAAACCCAGAGATTAAGCAATGTTGTTGGTGCCTCATACAGTGAAAACAACCACAAGCTCATCTGCCCAGTTTATGTGGCTGTCAGTCTGATACCTACACATAGAACAGATACAAGGTTTCCCACCCTGAGCAATATTTACTGAAATTGTTTAACTAATAGCTGCAATCTTCAGGTCCAGAGGGCCAAAGCATCACTCTAAAATACAATACATTAAAAATACAAAGATAGTTATTATTAAAAGAGTGAAAGAAATAATTCTAAGTTTATGGTAGCCTGAAATCTAAGAAAGGAGTCTGTCCAGAAGACATTTAACACAGCAGGTGCATCCTGGGAGTCACTTCAGAGAAAATAACTTAGGAGACAATCACTATTATGGAACACACTAACAGAAGAATGTATGGACACAGGTATTTCAGAAAGCCTCCTTTAATTTTAAAATGTTTCTAATAGATCAAGAAGAGAAAATAGAAATAGGGAAAATTAATTGAGAAAAACAGTTCAATGTGATCATTAGGTAAGTTCTGTTCTTCTATCCTGCTGGCTTCAGCAGAACTCCATGCCAGTGCTGTCAGCAGCAAGTCCCTGAGGAACCCTAAGGGCAAGAGCTTGTCCATGTGCAAAGCAGAAATGAGTCTGTTCCAAAGGACACTGGAAATGAGTGAGTGCAAGTCCCCGTGCAGCTACAGAGCTCATGGCTGCAAGTATCAAAGAGCACAGCAAACCTCCACACAAATCTCACCACCCAGTTTCCTTGGTTATAGTCAAAACCCAAATATGCCCCATCAAAGGATTAGATGTAGCACGACCCATGAAAAATTAATGCAACACATGAAGAACATCAACACAAATTGTGATCTTAAACAGGATGAGATGTCAGGGATTCCCTTCCCCCTCTTGCACTGACTTGGAAAAACCTTCTTCCTCTTTAGGTGTGAACTCACTCAAAGCAAAGTCACTGCTCCCTAGAACTTCAGTTAAATGAACATTAAAGCTGCATTTTACATTTTACATACAGAAAGGTGAAACTCTAACTGGAGAGCTGGTCCTTAACCCAGCCTCTCCAGAAGCACCCCAGGAGTTTTTGACTGTCCCACTGCATATTCCTGTGGGACAGCTCCAGCCATGCCAGACTATAAATCCTGCCACTTCAGCCTTACACAAAACCCAGTATGCTGATACTGAAAACAGAAAAATCAAGGTTAACCATTAGTTTTAAATGCCTTCTTCCTTCTAGCTGCTTGCAACTGTTTCTGTAGTAAAATTTTTAGCTCCTGTCCTCTGTTAAAACTGTTTTACTCAGCTGAACTCCTGAGGGAAAAAAAAAATCAATTTCCATTCTTTTTGGGTCAGTTATTTATGAAATTAGTTTTGAATTTTTTTTCTTGGATACTGGATTTGTTATTAAATATTATCTAAAGCACAAGCACATATGCGATTCCCTTCTGAAAAACAGTTCATGTATTGAGTGTAAAAACCACATTTTGACTGTTCCAAGCACAAGCAGTTGACGTTTAACATGCAAATTCACTCACATACAATATGCAATAACCTTATTTTTGGCAGGTAGTTACAAACACTACCCTACCAACTATACAATTACCCTTAACAGGTTTTTCAATCAAGTCTGAAATTCCTAAATACAGCAATACTTTTTTTTTGGTTTTAACAGTCAAGTTCTTTTATTATTTTCCAAAACTCCATTTACAAGATTTCCAGCCGACTTTTTACCTCCCTCAATGGTTTCAGCGAAGATTAAGGACAATCAATTCTTTCCAAGCTCTCTCCTGGAGCTTGTATCTGTTACCTCATTTCCTGGCTCCTATGAAGCTAGACAAGGCTTTGATGAAAAGTATCATCGTAACATTTACATTTTCAGATACTGACTTCAGTTCCTCAAAAACAGGAATGATCTCTTGGCACATGAGACTGAAATTCCTCCATCACTCTCTTTTCCTCAGGTGGCCATGCAATTGAGGAGGGCTTTTTAAAATGTTCCTGGATAGTTTTCCAACTCCCCCAAGAAACCATCTCTTTTCTCTTTCACAATTCCCGATGTCACGTTTCACAAAACACTCCAAACTTTCAGACACTGTCAGGGTATTTCTCTGATAGCTCTGTCAAGCCTCTCCCTTTCACACTCACTCAAACCACACCACATAACGTACTGCACCACACCTTAAATTTAAACAAAAAAATACAATTTTCTTTCCTTAACTTCATGATTCAGGCAGACATTCCAATCAATTAAAAATCAGATCTTCATTAAAGATCAGATCAGATTTGAGGCCAAGGACTGCACATCATTTGAAGCCACACAAAACAACTTTATTGATCTAATATAAAAACTTACCCACTTGGCAATTGGACACCCCTGAGAGCTTTTCCCTTCCTTTCCTGTATAAACCACTACCTCTATTCTTACAGCGCTTCCTTTTGCTCCATACCTGCAATAAAAAAAGTAAATGAGTAAAAACTGCTGTAGACCATTTGGAAAGAGGAAACATTTTCAATAAAAGATTAATGAGTTTATTTTTACTGAGCACAGAAGAAAAAGTACTCATAAAGGATAAAAAAAAATCCATTTAGTCTAAACTCTACTTGCAAGAGTGGTTTTTGACATGTCTCTTCTGATAAACTGTCACTAACAAAGGGTTATGTGGGTAAGGAAATGTTATCTGCATATAAATCCTAATGCAATCAGACACTAGTATCACCTTTTTCTTTCCAGTCTGCCACAGCTTCTTCACAGGTAGGACACCAGAAACCCTCATTCTGCCAGCTGCTCATCTGTCACTCCTATTGACTTCAAGGGCACCTCAGAACACACTGCACTTCAACTCCAGCCTGAGGTTGCAAGGGCTCAGAAAACACAAACGAGTTTGGAGCTGAAGTGCTCATGCTCACCTCATGCACATCTGAACAAGAAAACTCTTTACAAATGAATCCTGACAAAAGTTCAGCAAAACAAAGCTAAACACAGCACTCCATTTCTCAGGGCTCTACTTCCTCCCTGTTTAGACAGTCAAAAATACAGTGAGCATTAAAAGTTGAATTTTCCTCACCTGTTCTCCATAATTTCTCTCACAGCAGCCACACTTGGTCCTGTCCCGAGATGCGTGTAATAGGGGCCTTCATCTTTTTCTATAATTTGCTCTGCAAGCAGGTAAAGAAAACTGTGTTCACACATCCAAAATTCATATACCCCACTAAAACTGAACTTAGAAACAGCTTATAGAAATGCCGTAGAAATTAAATTAGAACACAAAATTTGACCCTGAAATATCATTAAAAAAGAATCTGACAGGCTTTTTTCTTCAGAAATTTTCAAATTATTTTATGCTTATTTCCTCTGATGATTCTGCTAGCATTTTTTTAATGTTATAAAGTAAAACCTTAATTACAGTGATATCTTGCATGCTATAAAACTTTCATAAGAGGAGCTGGCATGCATTGACTAAGTAAAATTCCCAATATCCTTGTTGGTAGGAACATTATTAATTCATTTTTGACAAAGGGGAACTGAGGGCAATAAAATAAATTCACTGATAGTTAATTTCTGTTCTACAGAACAGAAAACATAACCCAGGCCTCTTAACAAGCACTCTGTTGGTTCACAACATGAGAATCAAGGTGAAACCATCTGCCTGCAGACAATTTGTTGTGAGGCTCTGACCTCCCTTTCTTCCAGGTTTAAACTGAAGCGGAGCATTTAATCCTGCCAGCTGCAGTACAGAAAATACTCAATTCTGCTGTGCTTTGCAGGCTCAAAGAACACCAAGCAAAAGTTTCAAAGAGGGGAAAGATAATTTCCTCCTAATGGCGAAACACTGATTTCTTGTGCAACAGCTGTCACATACACTTCCTCACATTAAAGGAGCACACCTCCATTTGAAACATACAGGCAAAAGTTAGCAAACGCACTTACCAACACAGTCACAAGTTGGCAATTCAGATTGTCCTTTTTTGGTAGGTGTGTCTATTAAATTTTTTGTAGGGGTATCAAGAAACTTCATAGGTGATTCAAGGAAACTGCTGAGCGTGTTTTTTGCTGGGGAACACCCTGAGTCGCCTGTGCTCTGGGCGTGGTCAGTACCCAAACTGGTTGATGTCAGAGCAGCCACCTCACCCACACACTCCACATTCCTGAGAGCTTCAGCAGAAACTGGTGCCCGGGCCCCAGCACAGGGAGCAGGCAGCACCTGGCACTTTGCATCTACCTGCTGTTTGGCCTGCTGCACACAGGCTTTGCTTTCACTACACACTTCCTTAGCTCTCAGGTTAGACTGGTTACAAGCTGCTGCCAAAGGATGCGCCTGACTGACATTTGCTGTTTGCTGTACCTGAGAATTACATTTTTCTGTAAACATCTGTAGGTTTTCAGTTGGCCTTTTCTGTGTTTTCAGCTGTGAACCAGCCAGAGGATTACGGGAAGACAGGTCGCTGTGCTGGCTACGTGCAGTAACTTCATTTTTCAGTGGATCAGTGCCTAGTGGGTCACTGGAGCCTGCAGTTTTCATTTGCTCATTCACCACTTCACAGCCAAACAACCTGTCTTTTTTTTTCTCCTGTGCCTCAGGTAAACACCTGTGGAATTTTATCTGTGCTTGTGGGAGAAATAATCTGGTTTTTTCTTGTGATGCTAAAGTATTTTGACTGAGCGCTTTCTGTACTTTGGTTCTGGGAGATTTCTTTTCAGACTGAGCTGCCCTGGAGTCCTGTGGCATGGCTTGACCAAGCTTGTGCAGTTTTGATGATATCCAAATGTCCTGCAATTCACTATGCTGGCATGACAACAGCTCTAGCTGGTTTTGATTATTTTGTTGATAGCGTGCTTCTTGAGGCTTCTTTTTGTGTCTTGGTTTCCATGGCACACCATTTCCTTTCTTATTTGTTGCCTGCTTTTGCTTTAACAGTAAGGAATTGTAATTATGCCTAAACAATACAGATTCTTTTTTCTGCAACACATCTTGGTTATATTTTGGCCGCCTCTCGTGTGATATTAGATTAAGGAGTGATGCCTTTATATCATTTTTGTGCTCTGCATTTGTCTGGCTTGATTCAATCAGTGCTGCTAGTTGAGTTAGCTGTGCAGCAACATCCTCTTCATCCTGGCTGTGAATTCCACCTTCTTTAACCAGAGAACTGCCTTCCAACTTCAAATCATTGCACACTGGCTTTTGCTCTAACTGGCCAGGAGCGTCCAAGTTGTTCCCTATTTGCTGGACATCACATGAAGCATTGCAATACCCTGTGAGGGTGACTGGCTCACGGGCACAATTTCTGTTGGGATCACATCCTGAACACAGTGCTGCATTAGATGGTAAGTCAGATAAAGATTTGGTATCTGCTGAGGAGAGCTGCAATTGCTGCATCTCCCCAGCCGGAGTGGCAGGTTTATCACACAATTCAGACACTGAACTTTGGCCATTGTATAACACTGCCTTATTAGGGAGCTGCTTCTGGGAGGGAGTGCAGTGAGCCAAGAGCTGTTGCTCGTTCTGTAAGTAAGTGTCTTTGATTTCTTGTAATGCAGAGGATGTCGAGGAGGATGAGATATCCCTTTGAAAACCATGGAGCGAATTGGAAGTTGTTTCTCCTGTAAATTCAGTACTTCCAGTTTTAGCTGGTGAAGTTGTTTCTAAAGGAACTTCAGACAACTGTGTCAAAGCTTCAATAGCTACAACCTGCTCCAGAGTTAAATTTCTGGCTTTAATCAGGGACAAGAAAGAGGGCTGGAATGCAGAATTCTCAGGCTGTGTCTCCACATTTGGTACTCTGAAGCCATCCTGCCCTGCCTGCAGCTCCTCCTCAGGCAGCAGAGGACAACACAAGCTTTCCTGCACACCCAAGCTGGACCCTGCCTGCAAGACTGACGTATCAAAATACTCAGAGATGCTGCAGTTTTCCTCTTTCATGAAAATATTCTCTTGGTTTTCTGGGTGAACACAGCCAGTGCCACTCTGAGTGCTTATCACATTATTCAGATTGCTACCCTTTGGCCATTGCACGTGGGAGTTGCTTGTCAAATCTGTCCTTTTCTCTGCAGACGCATTTTCCAGCGAAGGAACTGCTTCTGGTGGTGAATAATGCAGGGGTTTGATGCCATTTTTGATGGCATGCAGCAAGGGTTTTTTTGGCTCAGTGAAGGGGCTGGGAGAGGCTGCTCTCTCACTGTGGTCAGCGTGTTTCAGGTGTGCGGTGCCCGTCACAGCTCCATGGACGTCGCCGTTGACATGGACACCAAAGGATGGCTTCTCGTTGTGTGCCCACTTCTCTGCTTCTAAGCCAGTCATTCTCTCTTTCTCCTTGCACTGCACATTTTCAATGGCTACTGCTTGGCTTGTCTTCACCCTGTATTTTTCACCATGACCACATATACTGCATTCCATGAGTTCTGGTCTGCAGCCATTTACTGCTTTGTTTTCTAAATTTGCCTATAAAACAATAATAAAAAACCCTTGTTGTAACAGCTGTTCAAAGCACATTAAAAATAAGAAGCTTCATATTTACAGCAATTAATCTTTGCTTTGTTGCTTTGAAACATACAAGGAATATCCTAATTAGGCACAGACATTGGAAAATAAACAGAACAGGAGGTTATAAAATAATCTGAAGGCTAAAGACCCTATCCATATTTACAGCTGTTTTCCCTCACTCTGGAGGGAAAGAGGAAGAAATTGGGTAAATGTGGTGGTGGGAGACTAATGAAATGAATAGTCAGATATAGGATGTTAACCTTTAGAATTAGATGGAAGGATTCAATTTTAAATTAATTTTCATGAGCAGACTAAAAAAAAGGTAAAAAACTTTTTTTATGCTAAAAGGAAGACTGAAATCCAAAAGTTTGTACCGTAAAGTTCAGCAGCAAATTGGCATAATTGCATTCATTTGGTTAGACCAATAAACTGGCTTAACCAACACACCACTTGGTTGGACACTAGCTAATCCTGAAAAACAGCCATTCTTGCTTCAAGTCCTTAAATAATTACAAACCCTAAGCAGAAATTAATAGAAAGCCAATTTACATCAGCTCACTTGGAAGTTACTCTTTAAACAGTTGTTAGCTTCTGTATTTAGATGGAAATTTCCAGGTTTCTCAACAGTCTCTGATGTAAACTACTCAAAACTGTATTGTAGTAAATGCTACATTTTAGTGTTTTGTTAAATATGTTCTTCATCTTCACTGATATTATACAGTTTATGTGGTTGAAGCAATGTCAAAATCTAGACAGAATATTGTGTTCTGGAAAGAATATATATGAGCCTTAAGGACAGTATTATGAAGTAAGGAGTTATGCAAAGCAAAAATAAAATAATTAAGGCAGAAAGTTATGCAGAAACAGTAATTAATGCAGGAATAAAACTTTTCTTATGCTATTAAAATTTGATTTATATTCAATTTCTTTTTTAAAAAAAGGATTTTAAATCACAGTTGACAGTGCTGCTCTTTTATCTGATTGCAACATTTAAGAGTTCTTCAATCCCCTGTAACCTTAAGCTGCACTTAAAAGAAAACCAGCAGTGTTTTTCCAATCAGGTATCAGCACCACTAGGAGCTAATGAACACTATGTGGGCCCAGTACCTCAGAAAAATCCCACCCAGAATGAACCATTCAGTTAGCTCAGAGATGGTTCTGTGCTCATAGCAACAAAGGGCATGGACTTCTGACAAAGCTCAGGAAAATAAATGCAAAATAGATTAATGATTAATTATAACCACTGACATGGAGTTGCCACAAACCCCCAGGCAAAACAAGGCAGCTCCATCTGGAGCTCAGCGGTCACCTTGCCACTGATAAAACACAAACCTAGCAACCCACAGCATGTCCTGGCTGTTCTGAGAGGCACCACAGCTTCTCATGGAAATGTTATGGAAAAACATGTCCAGCACCTGTGCAGCTGAGTCAAGCCTCCAGATATTATATACCAAGATTTCTTATTTAATGTCTTTTCACTGCACACAGGTCCTGACTAATGGTCAGTGAGCTGGAGCTCCTCTGGATCCTGTTGATTTCCAGGGAATGATTCCCATACCCAGGGGGTGACTGAGCACTTTCTAAAGGATCCACCAAAGCTGAGCAGGCTCCACCATTCTATTCCTAGCAGGGGTAAATGCATAAATGCATCACACAAATAACTGTAACTGTACCAGAAAATACTGTAAGGATCCACTACAAAAGAGTAAAACCCCACAATTCTATACCTGCACAAAAGCTGAATTTCAATTACCTTCAAAAATAAGTAGAATTGTTGCTCTTTCTTAGGCAAAAGTACATCTAAGATGTCTACCAAATCAGAAGATTCCCACCATGTGAAATTTCTATTAAAAATTACATAATCAGACAATTAGGAGGCTGAGGACATAAAATTAAATAGATGAAAACTAATTCCCCATCAATCGCACATTTTCAACAGAACATCACATTTTGTATTCCATTCATGGTTATAGAGATTGTTCACTGCATTAAGAAAACTAATGACTCAAATCTGGTAATTTGGGAGCAGTAAGAGGCATAGGGAAGGAAGGAAGAGGCTTCATCCACAATTAGCAGAGAAGATCTGACACAGAACTCATTGACAGCACTCTGTACAAAACAGTCGTCACAGTTCCTCCCAACTAGACTGCTCCTCAGTAAAATACTTTATCTGATCGAAAAGCACTGCTATGCTCAAAAATACTCAGGGTACTCCCCAGTCTGCTAGGACTGCACAGGTACAGTGCTGTGTCCCTACAGAACTCCAGTGACCCCAGCAACAAAGGTGGAATTGATTAAAAAACAAATTCTTCATAATTCATATTTTCCACTAACATTACTAGAAGCTGCCCACATGCAATGAGAAAGAAAAAAACCCAGATGAATCATATCACTGGCATGAGTTAGTTCATATTCTGTTTTTCCACATGAAGAAAAAAATATTGTCATAAAATCAGATGCTATTGTTTTAATCAAACTCTGCCTTTTGAGCACTGTGTGGCTTTATCTCCTATTACTGAACTGCAGTGGATCCTAAAAGATAGCTTTTCTTTTCCCTCACAAACAGAAAAGGCCACTGCATAGTCTGTTAGCAAGTGAAGTTAATATTTCCCACCACAAAGAGAAATTCAGACACTACCAGGGACAGAGCTCATTTGATTCTTCCCTTCAATCTAAGAGCAATCTATCTCCAAGTCCTGAATCTGAATTTTAAAAACCAGAGAAAACCACAGACAAGGATCTCACAACCCCAAGCAGCACTGTTAACATTGACTGGAGTTAAGCACGTAAGTCTGCTCTGATCAATACCCAAGGCTTTTACACAAATGCAACGAAAAGCTGAAGAATAAAGCAGATCAATAGCAGTAATTTCCTCTCTCTCTCATTAAGGAGAGCTCTACTCTGCCAGGAGACATGAATCACTAACAAATCATGCTCAAGCTTAGGCTCTGCAGCAGTTTGTGCTCTTAGGACAGGAACCACAGAGCCTGCTGTGGCCATTGCTGTACTACTTAAACTTCAACTAAATGCTATCTCAAATATACACACACAAGAATTCTCTCTGTGAGCTAATGCTTCCAGCACACATAAACAGCCAGTTACAGAAAATCAATCATTTGACATTCTGAGGAGTCTGACTTACTATTAACTTCTCTTCTTACACGAGGTAATGCAGAATTCACCAACTCCCAATCACAATGTAAGCTTTAAGCTACCCCAAAGATACTTCCACATCCATGTGAGCAGCGAGCAGGCCATCGACTTGTGGCTCTCATTTCAAACCTCTACAAGTAGTAACACACCTTGTACTAAAGAACACCTCCAGGATCAATTACTCTCATAAACAAGAGATAACAGATGATGCCCTAAGTGATAAAAAGGCTCTACAATCAAGTCTAGATGAGTAACACAACAACTAATGCCAAATCCCCTAAGCGGCCCTCCCAGGTCCCACACAAACACAGTGCCCAACAGGACAAACAACACCTCAACCCCCTGCTTGTGCCAAAACTGGGATTACCCAAAACACAGCTCTTCCAGGCTCACAACACTCACCAGCACTGAAGGATGAGAGGGTGAGAAGCACCTGCAAGCTGCAGTGCCACGGGTAAGCCTGGGTCCTGCTGCAGGGTCTGCAGCCACACAGCCAGCCCCACATGTCCCTCCAAGCTGGGACAGAGCTGGCAGCTCCTCAGAGATCCAAAACCATGATGTAGGTGTTTCAGAAAAACTGTTTGGGAAAGACCCCAAGTGCTCTTCATCTAACATTCAAACAAAGTGTTTGTTTCATGGTCTGACTGTCAGATATCATTGCCTCACCAAGAGACAAGAAAGCACCAACCAGCTGACCAGAAGCAATTTACTCTTCTGCCATTTAATCCTACTCTCTACTTTCTGCTCCCCAGGACATGCAGAAATTGAGTAGAATCAGGTCCTTGCACTGGACAATACCAACACATAGGGACAGGGAGATAAGACATGGATAGGATGGGCATCAGGGAGACAGAGCACAGGGGGGAGAAACAGCTGCTTATGGTGAGTGCTGTGTAGGAAACCATGCACTGGTTAGAACAGACACATACAAGGTGGGATGCTACAGGCCACCAGTTTTTTTCTTGGAATTTTCTTTCATTAAAGACAGATAGAGTAATACAACTAAGAATAAACTTCTATTTCAGACCACATGACATGCCTGAGTGCTGCAATAATGCACACATGCTATAGGTTGCTGCCCAAGGCTGCAGCCTGAGCAGGGTGACCAAGCAGGCTCCCAAAAGAGAGAACAGCAGCAGGGGCCAAGCTGCAAGCTGAGGCATATTCCCCATCAATCTCACCACAGGCACAAAGCAGGCACAGCACAGTGCATAACTGTGGACATGAAGGGGTTTCTCAGGATACACTGCCACAGAGGCTCAGCTAAGGCACATTTTCTACAGGTCTTAATGCACAGAAAGAGATTGGGGAACTCTGCTAGCAGCCTGAATGTGCAAGGTGTTTTGCTCCTCCAGAGAGCAGCGTTCACAGATGGCATTGAGGGACAGCACAGGATTTGGCAAAATGATGTTGACAAGTCTTACCACAGAAACTGGTTTATACAGAAACTCAGAGGAAGAGGTCCTGCACATCTGGAGAAAGGAACCTGACCTGAGGCACAACATTCAGGCTTTCCTGGAGGTATCTCCTCACTTCCAACCTCCTTGGGTATCAAACCCCCCAGTCACCAACCTGAGCATCACAGCAGGTAGCATTTCACACTACAGCTGAAAAGTCTGCTCTAGCTATTGCTTGCCTTTTTTCCCCTATTTGTAGCCGCAACAGCAAAGAACATTCTCTGAGTTACAGCTTAGCTCTCAGTTTCCTCTCCATTTAATCTGCATTTATATCCTCTTTGCCATGTTCTTCAACCTTCCCACCAGAAAAGCTCTATCTAGTCTCTTTCCAGGAGGAATTAGTACATTATAGACTTAAGTCTTTACACCTTTGCTCTCTTCTTTTTCTCTCCTACACCACTACCAGAGCAGAGCCCTCCTGCCCACTTTGTGCAACAGCTTCAGTGAGACCGCTTAATAAAGAGTATCCTTGAGGGACTGATACTGAAATTATAAGAAAATTAAAAATTCTGATTGTAAGGGTTTCAAATGGTGACTCCCATAAATGTGTTTACTGGATTACTACTTGGAAATAGGCTCTCAGCCACAAACTCAAATTATTGTCTCCCTTCACAGAGGATGAAGGACACCCCATTCTCAACACAGGCATCCAAGAAGTGCATCTGTTAAGAAAGAAAGAACCCCCAACATTTCAGTACTTTTTCTGCCACAGAAGCAAATACAAGCAAGCATCTTGCCTGGTCATTTTTATTTTCCTTGGGTTTAGTTTGGTTTGTTTTTTACTGGTGTTTGGAATCACTCAATCATTTGTCTTCAGCATTGAAACCAAGCACTCAAACAGACCCTGGCAGCTCTGGAAGATATAGCACTCAATTAAGCCAGAAAAGAAAAATGATACAATCAGCAGCAATATGTATTTCCTAAGAACTTTCCCCTGATGTGCCTTAGCTCAAAAGCAGAGATGAAAGAAATTCAGCCTCTGAATTTCCCCACCCTAGCAAATGTCTCTTGTGGCCTGCTCGTTTGTGAAACCATCAGCACAGTGTTAAGGAGGTGCTGCCTGGCCCTGCCCTGCAAATGCAGAATCATCACAGTGCTCATGACAGGGGCTTCAGGGAGCAAATCACAGCCATGTGCAACCTTCCTAGCAACAACCTGAAAGAGCAGGAAATTAATATTTATAAAAATAGCAGATAATTCAAAGAGCAGGCAGGATGCTTTGCAAATTAAGCTGGCAAGCCAGCCACTTCATTCCAGCTAAAGAGAGGTTCTGTATTTAGCAAGAGGCACGGGACTGCATTTCCAAAAGGCAGGTTTCTACCTTGGAAAGCAGAGCTTTCCAGGAGGACATTAACATGGTCAATTATCAACTGCACAGTAACTATAGAAACTCCTGGTACAACTTCATGGTTGAAAGGGTTAGTTAGATTCCTGGGTGCATAAATAACAATGTAATTAGGAAAAGGCTGGTTACTTTCAATCCTGCACTTGGCACTTTTGCACCTGCTAGCAGAATAAAGCATCCTGTTCTGGCATCCCCAATTCAAGCCAGACATTGATATGCTGGAGAGGGCTCCGAGGACCACAAGAATGACAAAGGATTGAAACATCTTGAAGTGAAAGCCTCAAGTTCACTCTCTACTCACTCTCTCCAATTTGCCAAAGAGAAAGAAAATTGAAAAGCCACAAACTCCTGCTCAGTCTATGTGGAAAAGAATGCTGATAACAGAGGGCTCCTTGTTCTAGCAGACAAAAGTATAACAAGACTCAATGACTTTAAGTTAAGGCTGGAGAAGTCTGGCCTTGAGCTATGGTGCACATTTTTGAATGAGACAGAGAGAACAAAGAATTTTTTTAAAGCATCTTGTTAGGTGTTTGGATTGCACTTTTCATCCATGGGAATGTTCAGATTCAAGTTCTTTCAGCTATTAAAAAAAAACAACAAAAAAAACATGTTTAAGCAAAAGGAAAGGATACAGTCTTACAACATCCCAGCACAAGAACAAGCACTCATAAGATCTTTGCTGTGTTTACCACATGCGAACCAAACCGAGACAAGCTAATTTCTCTTCAGGTTCTGTGCAGATCCAAACTGCTAAGCTAACAACACAACTTTCCACAGCTCCTGTACTCTAACCAGGAAGATAATCAGATCCTTAATGCAGGAGGCACAGTTCTGCGCCCCACCACCTGTTGTGTAACTACACTATTCAAAAAAATTTACTGCATGTTGGTAGCAGCTCTCAGACCTGAACTGCTAAGAACACACAACACCATTCTTGCCTGGTTTTAAAGCTCATGAGAGGCCACAAGATAAAAGGGAGCAATTAATACTCTTTAGAAATAGAAAGCTTAGTGACAGGTATGTCAGAGGAACACCCAATTCAGACTAAAAGGAAAAAAAATAAATAAATGGTCATGCTGATCTCTTAAGGCACCAGGCTACAAGGCAGCACTGTTCAGGATTTTTCATCTATGATTTGCTTTCTCTCATGAGGAAAAAAAAGCCTAAAAAATTGCAAATTATGTTTCCTTTTCTGTCTGAGAAAGGCAGAATTTGCACTCTAACTCCCACTTGCTCTCTACAGGAGCAGCAGTTTTCACTCCCATCCTGGAATAACAGCAATGCTGTTACGGAGCAGCACTGCACAACTCAGACAGCGATCATCTGTCACAAAAATCAATGCTTTGCATTTAGAAACACAGAGCAGTTTTTCCTCTTAGTCACAAGTCCAGCAAACCCCTTATTTTAGCAAAATTAAATGTAGAGCCCCACTTTACTATAGGGCACAGATTAAACTATAATGCAATACAGAAAGCAGCAACAAAACACTGAGAAAGGAATTCAGTAAAGACACAAACCACTCAACTGTAAGTCAGCTTCAAAAAAATCCTAATATTCTAGAAGGCTTAATATTAAAGTTGCCAGGACAAGGACAGCATTGTTGTATATAATCTATGTACTAATTTTACATAAATAGATGAAAAGGGATTATTGTTAGTTGCTTATATGTAAATGCTGTTTTCCTTTTTCTTTACATCATTTAAGTTTCATGCACTCAACATTTAAAAAAACAAAACAAAACATGAATCCTTCTCACCTTCCAGTAAAAGTAAACAAAAATCTTTCTATAATGTGGCAGAACGCAAAAAAAAAAAAACTTCACAAATCTGAAAAATCTGCTCCCACTCAGGTAGGTTTAGGGCTTCTCAATGGTTTTCTCCCACATCAATTGCTAAAAGCAATAAACAAATTTGCTTAGCAATATGGTATCAGATCCTAAATGGGTAACACCCATTTCCAGAGCATTTTTTGGATATTACAGCCAATAAATGTATGGCCAGCAGCACGGTGAGAGCAGATTCCTGGAAACAGACACAGCCATCTCAATTATTTCAATTCTTGCATTACACAGAGCAAGTACAAGTATTGAATAAAGCTCGTAATGCAGTAGTGAATGCAAATAATATCAACAAAGTAACATATCTGCAAGAGAAAATGTGTTTATTTTGTAATACTTCATTAAGAACACCTAAACAGCCTATCAATCAATATACCTACACAACTGACCATCTCCACATGTACATTTTTCCTCCCTTTCCACAAGCCATGCTGCTTTTCATGGATATTTTATGATTTTTTATCAAAACCACATTTCCCAGCTTTTTCAAAGCTCCACTTCTAAAGGGCCTACACTAAAACATGAGAGCCAAGATCTACAAATAAACAGTGATTCAAAACATGCAAACCCCTTAAAATCACTGTGTTTATGAGGTTCAGCCTGGCCTTACCCAACACTTCCCAGCTTCCATTTACCTCTGCCCCTACCAATGTCTGAGAATCCCTCACAACTGCTCAGCTACAGCAACAAAGGAGTTAAAATAGAAACCCCTGTTCCTGTCTCTTCTCCAGGACAGGGTGCCTTTCTTCCCTCAACGTTTTGGGGAGTTGTGGGGCAACGAGCAGCACAGGGACACAAGAGGGAGCAGCACAGAATAAGGGAGCCCTAAGAGGAATGGGGGCAAGGTCAGCACAGCATCTCTGCATATCTCCATGAAAGAGTCCACAAGGGACAGGCTTCAACTCCACCAGAAACTGGAGAAATTCAGGATTAGAAAGTAACCAGAGCAAGATTAATAATTTACAGATCACTTACAAAGGGTTTCTTTGTTAGAGGTCTAGTCAAAAACATCTACATCCATGAGCAGTCCTGGCACAACTGCACAAACAACATGCAAGTGCTTCCCATGTTCATGAATAAATGCATGTGGAAGTGCTGGGAAAGCTGCAGGGGTAAATGCCCTGTGCTAAATCACATCAATCAAAAGCAAAAAATGTAAAGATTTCATCCCATTTAGACAGATGCACGTTCAGCTTGAAAAAGGTGGAAATGAGAAAGTTTCTTTCATAAAAATGTTGGAAAAAACCCAGGTAACAGTAAAGTAAATTACCTTTTTAAAAACACAACCGAGTTTGTGTAGGACACACTCATACCAAAAGTCAGGTCTATCTATCAAAAATGGGAGCAAAAAACAGGCAGAAACTTTCAACCAATACTCAAAGTAATTTTTATTGGCATTTAGTGAAGGAATATGCTCCAAGATGATGATATCTATTTTAAAAAAACAACAAATATGGTAAGTTCTTTCTGAACAACACCTTTCCATCTTGTATTGTACTATTCTTCCTTCTTCCCCTGTAAAATTCCACAGCAGTGCAATTCCATCCATTGACTTGCTCATATAGCAGTTTAAAGGGGAAAAAAGTAATAAAACTTAATTTCATCCAGCTAAATATTTTGGCAGATATTCTGCACTAAAAATATACACCATAATTTAGAATAAATGTTCCAAATCAGTTTAATCCTTGCTCACTCCAAGCATCATCATGAACTCTAGCACTTGCTTTCCTAAACCTTGTTAACACGTGTTGATCAAAAAAATGTATTTTTAGTTCCTTTGAGCTGCAAAACTAAAACTGCATCATAAAAAGGGCAACAGCAGGTCTGCCAAGCCAACTTGATGTTTTAAAGATGTTTTTTTCACAAGACCATGCTTTCTATATACAGAGAAGAAAAATTAAGAGGGTGCTCAATCAACTCTTCTCAGCCTTGATGGAAATGAAACTCATGTTCCTAATATGATGTTTATAAACAATCCCCAAGTCCCAGATACTGAGTCATCTCTGGCTCTTGGCTTGCCTTCAGCTGAGGGAATTTTACAGAGTGTGAGCAGGCACCGTCACCGTTGCAGTGTTTATGCAGAAACACGCAAACACAACAGAACACAGGCTGTGCAGGCAGCCTCAAAACTCACTCAGCACTGCCTGTGTCATCCTGGATTCCTCCCAGAGTCCCTTCCCTAGTTTTCCCCTCCCTTTTTTTCTTGTTCCTTTTGTTTTGGGTTTCTTTGATCTCCATCAGGGCAACACACACCCAGAGCCATCCAAAGGGCAGCCCGGGCTCCCCAGAACCCCGGGAAAGCAGGGAGTGTGCTTCAGCAGCTGGATCCTGACCAGTGGGGAGGGCTCCTCCCTGGGGCCACTGCTGCCTCCACCCGCACGGAGCAGATTCCTCTGACATCATTCTTCTAAGCTCTGTGCTAATGAGCTTGCAAGTGACTGCAAGCATTTCCCTGTCCTTAGGAAGAGGTGCACTGCACTGCCCAAGCTGAGGCAGAACAGCAGTAAGTGGCTAAAAAGGATGATATTTAGTGAAGCAGGGTGTATAAAGTGACTTTTGAAATGCAGGCAAATAAATTTTTAAGTATGAATCCCTTCTACACAGATTTCCCATTACCAGGAATAAAATTAAAGAAGTGTCTGCTTAACTGGGAAAGAACACAATATAAACCCCAAGGAAAACCAGGTATATTCCCTCCCTTGTACCCATTACTGTGAGCTTACAAAGACTCTTTCTTTAATGAGCACTTGCTTGCTAGAAGTGATGAATATTTCAGATGTTCTTTTGAAATAAACATCTAATCTAGTGCAGTATTTATGGCACAGATGAATTTCCAAAATGAGTCGCCCAATAACCAGAAAGGAGCATTAAGACACGAGTATGGAAAACTAAATAGGTACAATATAATAATGTGCATCACTTTTAGTCTTGTTTATATCTGTCCAAGCCATTTGCAGCTGGAAAGCACTGCTTATTTTCCCCTCTGAATGGCTTGGTCCTCAGCAGCACAGTTAGAACACAAGTCCTCTAAGTAAATAAATGTGCATCTCTCAAAACTTAGAATTAGGCAAAAAAACAAAACTCCACGGATTATTGGAAGAAAGTACTACAAATCCTCCTTTAGGAAACTTAAGACTACTGTTTGAAGAAAATACAAATTAAAAAGGACATATCCTGTTAATATTTTGAAAACGTCCCTGGTCAGATGCCCTCAGCCACTGTGAATCATAAAATCAAACTCTGAAGTAAGAACTCGACAGATCAGACAACACCACTTTACACTGCTGTCCCAGCAAGAGCAGAAACCAGGTTATAGTCATAACAATGCCACATTTCTAAAAAATGCTCCAGTGAAGTCTGCAAATGATGCAGCTTTTTTGAAGTTTCCTGCAGCTGACAGAGCAGCAGTCTAACTTATGGTGGCCAGCCTCCCCTCTCCCATCCAACACCAAAGGCCAACCCCAACCCAGCACTCCATGAGATGCCCACAGAGGTACTGCACCTTCTTTGGAGGATGAAATGGGACAAACTCTTAGGAAACACTTCAGCACCACAAAACAACTACAAACAGTAGAAAACACAAAGAACAGTGGCTTAAACCAAAGAGGAAATACCACAGTGAGTTCAGCAAAGGAAAAGTCAAACTAGAGACCAACCCACGTCCAGTGACTGACATGGATACACACACACACACAGAACCAGACAAGCCTTTCCATTCAAGAGTCAAGGGTGGAAAAAACCTCTTCAGAAGGCTTTTTGGAAAGGAGAGCAATGACAGACTCATATTACATAGCAACCTGCTGGGCCACCAAATCACAAACAGTGGCAAAATGAACACAAGAGGAAAATCAAGACCAACCATGAGCCACAGCTGCAGACAGACACCAAACACAAGGTATCTGTCTGTGACCAAAACCCCACATTTTCCACACTTTGCCTCACACCAATTACACATTATAAACTGACTCCTTCACAAACACTCCTTATTTTGCATGCTACTGCCAACAGTACCAAACACAGAATGAGTAAATACTTCAAGTTTTAGCTACAGCCACATAGTATATTACAAAGAGCAGCAGTATTAAAATGAGCAATTACAATAATACCCAGAACAACAAAAATAGAAATATTTTAATGGCTTATTTTAATGCAGAAAAAGCACACAGGTAGATGCTTTGCACAACTGCTCAACATGAAAAGACAGACACCCCTGAGATTATTTGCTCCTTACTTAATCTTAACTTTGGTTTGTCTTACCAAGGTTTCTGTAACGTGTAACAGTGATGACACAACTGTTAAGAAATTAGGAAGTTCTCAAGTAAAATGACATTACAGACCAGTCAACATTTATCAAATCTATATGCCAAATAACTTCCGAAATTTTATATTCTGAAACAATACTAAACTATCTTATTAAATTTAGCTGGTAGAAGAGAAGAGTTCAGCAAAATAAGTTTAAAAACATCCTTTTTGTTTGCAGTTTCACCAGCTTCATCTTATCCACACCATGCATCTTACTTGCCCCATTTCCCAACGTTAGTTTGCAACAACAGAATTCATGACTTATTTCTATTCACAACATTCTAAAGATTGACTGAGACAAGCAATAAAGCAACGTCAATACACTACCTTTACAAAACAAAAACCCCAAAACATTAGCCATAAGTGTAGCAAGTCTAAATTTCAGTATAAAAACTAAGACATCTGCATTTAAAAGATCAATCTTTTGTTACCATGAAAGATAGCCATCTTAAAAGTGTGGGAGGAACATGTTACCACTGAAACTGAGGGTTGTTGAAAGTTTACAGGATTTTCAGTTTCAGCTGAGGTATTCTAAAGGTTAAAGAAAGAGGGGAAATCAAAACTTCAGTTAAGTAAGTATAAAAATTCCACTTTTGTTAACTTGGCGTGCAGTTTATCGTTGTCTCCTCTCTCAGTGAAATTTCAGATGCCATAAAACCAGTATGCTAAAAACATTTAACTGTTACCTTTGGAAGCACAAAACTAGGAACAGAAGAAATTAAAGTGCAGGGGAAAGCAAACTTTTGGTCTGCAGACTTGTGCAGGGAGGTTCAAATATGTCTACAACATGCTGGAGAGAAAGAGGAAAGAAAGGACATGTTCTGTGCTTTTAAAATTTGCTAATCTGCTTAATAGCTGGAAAGCGCCGCTACCCAGCGTTTAACCCTTTGCCTTCCTGGGCTGTATGACAAGAAAATGCTGCCCAAAACGGGAGGGGATAAATATCAAAGCAATCATCGGTTACCTTTAAAACTCTTTGCTTCCTCCTCTGAGGCCTTTTGTTTTCTGTTAGAACCTAAAAAAACATCAAATTGCAGAACATAAGTTGTGGTCACAAAGGCAGGCGGACACCTCCGATTTTTATTATGGAACAGCGCTATTTCTGCAGTACCCCGAGTGCTTTACACGCGGCCCCCGCGCGGGCCGGCGGCGGCTCCCGGCGGCCCGTCCGCCGCCCCCGCGGCGCCCCTCACATGGCGGGCGCCCCGCGTTCCCCCTCACGGCGGCGGCGCCCCTGCCCCGCCATCTTTGCTTCCTGCCGCAGCGGCGGCCGCGCGGGCGCGCGCCCCGTGCGGCCCCGCGGGAGCGCGCAGCGCCGCGCCCCGCAGCGCCCCCCCGCGGCCTCCCGCCCCAACAAAGGCGCTCCCGCGGGGCCGCCCGCAAGAGCCGGCACGGAGCCGGGCACGGCCCGGGCGCTGCGGGACACCCGCCCCGGGCACCGGCACCGGCGCCGGGCTCGCTGGGCTCGGGGAGGGAAGCGGTGAGAGCGGGGTCAGGCGAGGACACGGCCCCGTGCACCCGCACGCGTGCGCACAGCGCCGTGCACCGGGCGGCACGGCCCCGAGCCTCTCAGTCCGGGAGCAGCGCTGGGCGTGCAGCACCGGGATCGTCCTGGAAAGACTGGAAATCGCCGCAGCCACAGGGCCTGCCTGCCTTCACCTGCTCTCCCCGGCTGAGGGGAAGGGACGCTCCAAAATCTCAGCCTGGGGCCAGGAGCCCAGCGGCCACCGCCCCTGCCCTGCCCCAGATTCTCCTGCTTCTCCATCGGTTCCTGCAGCCCCCAGCAAACAAATCCAGGGCCAGCTGCTGCGATGGCAATGGCACCTCATGAACACCAAGTGCAATCATGTTCCCGCAACTCCGCCTGCTCCAAGCCTTCATCCGGATGCGAGGAGGACCGAGGGGATCACACAGACCTTGCTAAGCAGGGACAACAAACAAACAAACAAGAACAGCGTCTCTAACACGCACCGGAGCATCCACTCGACATCCCGCTGACATCTAAAGCAGAACGCTGGCCGTGGAGTTATGCACTAAAGATAAACACCAGTAAGAACAGCTTTTCATCAGCTACGAACTGCAATGTGATTTCTTCTCTAGTGCTATGCTGTAATGTCACTGCTGTCCAAATCAATGAAACAGCACAAGTGCTCAGACGTGGACACAACAACTCATTCCCCAGTGCAGCAATTAAATCAGAGAGCTGTTCCCCATTTTTTGTTTTCTGATGCTACCTTGTATCCAAGCTCATTTGCTCCACCAGAATGATGTATTAAATAGGATTTAGCATAAGGTAAAATTAAAATACTGATTTATATTTTTCCCCCCAAATACCCGAAGTCTGCAAGGGTCTTTTTCCACAATGAAAATGAGAGGGTGGAAATCACCTACACTTAGTGATCTGATTCTTCTTCGTAGTTTTGGCTATTTAAGATGCCTTACAATACAAGAGGGGGAAAAAGGAACAGTGTTTTGTTTGCTCAGAAACCAAAGACCCCCATATTCTGACTGGTGCACGCACTGGGCAATAGTTCCAGGTTTCCCTGTAACCTCACGTTAAAGAAACCCCTTAAATAATATTCCCATAAAAGCTTTAAGAAACCACAGCAAATAAGGATCAGTGAAGAGGCAGCTTGTTAAATGCAGCCTCTGAAAATCTGAAAATAACCACAGCACAACCTAATCAGTCTCACTGTAATTTAGGCTGCATTACAGTCCACACCCAGGATCACAGGAATGGCAAAGTACTGTGAGCTGTAATTGTTCTGCACTCCCAGAGTATGAGTGTCTGTGTAAAGTAGGAGTAAAATGCACAGCTCCAGCTGCTGCCCTGCACAGGTGGGGTAGGGAAGGCTGTGTGCAGCTTTGCCCATCTCACACAACACCAAACTCCTCCAGCTGTGTGCTATCCCCTTACAAAACTCTCAAGGATCATGCTCAGGAGTGTTTTTATGTGCACTCCTTTGAAAATTCAACTGGATGAAATATTTCTGGAGTCTATTGTAAAATAAATACCACAAAGTCTAAATGTCTTGATTATAGCTGGGCCTGGCTGGGAAACAAGAATTCCTTTTTTTTTTTTTGAGATTTCAACACTTGGTTTTGTTCCAAAGCAGAGCAAAACTTTCAGAAATTCAAGAGGAGACAGATGGGATGTGGGAGATCAAAGTTCAAGCCCCTGGTCTGCATCAGGCAAAAAGCCCTTACCACCAATTCTCATCCCTTTTTAAAGTTTTAAACAGAAATTCCATTTCTCAAGCCTCAGGAAACTTCCCCCCAAAACAGTTGCATTACGACAGATAGTAGCTGTGCAAGGTTCATTCAGCATTTCCCATTCAAGGAATGGCTTGCTGGAAAGCTCCCAACCAACTTGAATTGCAGCATCCTTTTTTAATAGGTCTGGGTTTTCCAGCAGGGTGTTCAAGACCCACAGACACACAGGCCCTTACTGTTATTTAATATTTCATGTTACTCAGATTACAGCTATTTAATAAGATGTCTCCAGACACCTTGGCCAACCCAAGTGAACTATCACTCAGTGACCTCACTTTTTGGGTCAGTTTGTTGGTCTTTAAAGGCAAGACAAAAGCGTGGCAGCCTCATAATCCTGCGTGGATGAGCTTCTCCAACCCTTCACTGTGAAGTATTCCTGCCTTATACATTCTGAGAGGGACAGCAACCCAAGATAAAGCCTTTATCCTCTTCTTATGAAAGCTTCCTTACATTTTATTTATTGGGCTGCTGCTTCCAAAAAAAAAATCAATAAGCAAAAAAAATATTTTCCCTTATATATTTCAGGATTCTTTTTTACCAGCTCCAAACTAAACAGGCACGGTGTGAATTCCTCAGGAAAAGGTACATTATATGCAACAATATTGCTACACAGGGGCTGGGAAGCAGAGCCCACAATGCCTGATGCGGACTTTCATGATGTCACAGCCCTGCAAAACCCATCACGTTCAGGAAGGTACAATATCAAAGTTTATGTGGCTGTTATTTTTAAATGGCATTTTTCAAGTCCAACATAGTTTTCAAATCTTTATCTGGATTCCGTGTGAACTAATGGGAATAGCAGTAACCTAACTAACACCAGTTCCAAACATGCAGCTGATCCATAGGGCTGAGTGCTGTGCACACGTGGGCGTGGGGGTTGGAATATGCACTTCACTTTGCATCCCTGGCTCCTACCACCCAGGAGTTACTCCCTAGAACTGGAAATCCACACAAGTTCTTCAAGAAAAACACTTTTTCTTTCATAGCAGCAGGTATGGAGTGCCAGCACCCAGAGTGGCTATGAAGACTTTAATGCACACAGCTCTCACTGATTTCACCTTCATTTTTTAGTTAGATAATCCCTTTAAGGCAAAACACCAACATTTAAACTATGCTCCTGCTCTATCCCCCTACACCCTTCCTCCCAGTGAATCACCTCCAAAAAATGCTTACATTGCACCAACATGAGAGAAAGCAGCATGACCCTTCTGAACAAGGGAAGCCAACCTCATTTCTTTTAATTATTTATGTTCACTTTCCATACCATGGACAGAGACCTACAGTTTTGGCTTTTCCTCAGCTGCTTTCTGTTTGAAATGCATTACTGTCACTGAAGTCCCAGCACTACCAGTCTGGGAAAACAATGGAATTCCCTGCAATCTTATCTAAAGGAGAGCTGCTAAACTGAATGATAGCATTCCCCTGTATCTCCATACCTTGAAAGAGCTGATGTAACACTCTAGAAATACTTTCTCATTTCCTCAGAGCATGGTTTCTAGAGATTGAAAATGAAGCAAGGCCCCTTTGTAGAAAGATCTGAAAAGGCACCAGGTTTCATTCAAGTACAATTTTATAAGAAAATACCTGACATGTTCTTAAATGTCAGGAATACTTCATTTCCTCCATGCAGCACCCTGAAATTTCATACAAAATTTAACAAGAAATGAAAGAGGCCTCAGGTGCAGCTCTGAATGCATCATACAGAATGTGACCAGTCTAATGAAATAAAAGCCCACCATGATAAAAACTACAAAAGAAGAGAATAAAAACAAGGAATCACTCATGAAGAAAGTAAAAAGAGTGCACAAAGACAAAGGTGAAGCAGCAAAGCTAATCTGCAAGGAGAAGGTCAGGCTGAGCAACAAGTAAAGAACTATGTTTAGCCTGGAAAACAAAGGTTGACAGAAAAGCTGGAGTGCTTCCTTTCACTGACCCAGCCAAAACCTTTTTAAAACATGGTTTTTCAATCACTTTCTACCTCCAAACTCCATTAATCCTCTCCTATGAGCTTTTCTTCAATCCCACTGACTAAATATGCAAAAGGACAATGTATTTTGCTGTAAAAAGTCAGGGTAACTCCCTACCACTTTTATTGCTTTAATATCTATCTTAAGCCACATTACAGCTCTCCTCACTTATTTTTTAAGAGCATTAGGGAGCAGTTGAGACAGAAAGAAGTTTTTGAAGGAATTCTGAGCCAAACTGTTTAAGCCTACTTCCCGAAACATAACACCTTAAAATATACTTCCCCCACAAAGGGGAATAGATCACATCCCCTCACTGCTACAGGACTCTTCTCTCTGCTTGCCTCCCTTAAAACCAGAACTGACTTCTCTGCCACCCCTGGTAAGCACAGGAGCTCTCCTGAGATCTCCACAGCCAACAGGAATTTCTGCCTGCTGTAAGAACAGGATTTCAATGACATTGCTCTTGAGAAAGGTTTCGCAGGTGCATTCTCCCCACTGTGAACTGCTCCACTCAGAGGACACACTGGTGCAGAGATTTGAAACTCAGTTTCCCACATCCCAAGGCAAATGTCCTGGTGATTTAACTACCAAGAGAGCCTCTCCCCCTCTGGTTCAGGTACTATTGGATCATGTGAAGAGAACACTCCCAGCAGGACCTGGCAGTGCAGAGTCTCACTGCAGCTCAGAGGTTCAGGCAATTCACTTGGGATGTGGGAAATCCACGTTCAACTCCCTACTTACCTGATTTAAAGCCTGATCTTGAAACTGAAATCCCTCAGAAGGTCAGTGCTGTTATCACATGGGCATACAGACTGTCTTTTCCCCTCCTCTTTGTTCCAAAAGTTATGACCTGGGTTATAAAAGGCTGATGGGTCAGAAAAATGAGTAAGAAACACAGAAAAAAGAAAGTATGTATGGGGAATGTGGTAAAAGACAAAGGGAGGGAGGAAAGAGGTGAAAAGAGAGAAACAGAAGAACAGACAATTAGAAAGGCAGAGAGATGCGAAAGGGGAAAATGCAGCTATAACTTGGTCCTGAAGTTTATAAATTGATTTCCACCAAATCTGTCATCACCAGCAAATTATTTTAACTGAACCAAAGAGCAGACTACCTGCCTTCCTTTGCTTTTAGCCTTCAGCATTTTAAAATATCAACACTCCCCCTAGTAATTCACTGTCTCCCTCCTCCCCACATCTTGTGCTTAAATCTTTCTCATTTCTTTATCACTCCAATTAGTGCATTGTTTTGGCCAACACACCAATATCTGGGACAGAGCTATAGCCATATTTACCTTTGATTTTATGGATTTACACAACAGGAACAAGACTGACTCCAGCTCACTCTAACCCACACTTCTGCAGGTGACAAGAGGAAGTTACTGTACAACCTGTAGCAGCAACAGTAACCCCGAACTCGCTCAAGCTGTGAAGTGGCCAGCATTTCCCTTTGCAGAATTTTAAGATGCACCTTAAGCCTCAAAAGAATGACTTAATTTGCAACTTCTTGGTCTTACCTCAAAAGGTAGCTTGATTGGTGGCGGAGGCTTTTTCAGTTCTTCACATTTTCTCTTTTTACATATCCGGTGACTGGTTTTGCGCTTCCTGCAACAGCTGCATTCCTCACAGTTTGTTTTCCGCAGACAGGGCTCACAGACTCCACAACGCCTTCGTTTCTTTTTCTCCAGCATAGGGAGCAGAGATGAATATGGAACAGGGTGATCACCAGCTGGATGTTTCAAAGAGGACGGCCCCAAGGCCTGAACTGCTTCAGTGCTGTTGCTCACGTTGTCCTGAACCAAATTCAAGCTCACTCCGACACTTCCCAGCTGTGATGAATAATCATTATGCTGCAGTCTTGAGTCAGCTGGCAAATCTGCATTTATGGCTTTTGCTGAGGCAAGAGCAGAGATTTCCATGCTTGAAGGCAACTCTGAAACAAAACCTGCAGAGAATTGTCCAGAGCTTTCAGCAGAGATTTTATCAACTGTGCTTTTTTCTAAATCTGAAGGTAAAGTGGGGACATATCCTGAATTCAAAATTAATGTCTCTGCATCGATACATTTAACAAGCTGTTCAATGTCCTCTACTCCAATATTGTTTAAAGAGGTATTGGAGACTGGTTCACATACTGTAAACATGTTTTTTGTGTCAAATTCTGAATTCTCTTTTGTAAAGCTCAAATCTGAATTTGAATCAAGCTCTCTGTGAATGGGTACAAAATCCACAACCAGTTTCATGGGGTATTCTGCAAGCGAACTTGCACCTCCAAAATGCAGAAGCAAATTTGATTCAGAGGCAGCTACAGAACTGGAATTTGAACCAATGTCTTTATGGTCAGATTCCAAACCCCAGCCTGCCTTCAAGCAGGAATCTGCAAGTGACCTTGCATCTTCTAATAAATGTTCTTGAGAGTTAAACTCAGAGGTAACTAGAGCTGCAGAATCCAAGTTTTGTTGTTCCCTAGGTAGCACCATGTCCAACCCTGCTCCAATGTGGAATTTGGCAAGTGTGACTGACTCTATCAGAACTGCTGAGCTGAGGTCTGAGGTATCAACAGAGCTGGAGTCAGGTTCTCTATTGTTAGGCACCACATTGAAGGGGGTCTCTGCATACACCTGCAAGTTTGATTCAGAGGCAATTACAGAGTCAGAAGGAAAAGATGGAAGCACCAGCGCAGCATCTTCAACAAATGCTCCAGCCAAACTACCCGTATCAAGACCACTGGGTATCTGCTCACAGGGCAGGCCTGCATGCTCAGCTTTCACCACTGCACCATCATCAGTTCCCTGACTGTTTGGAATGGAGTCATCTGTTTCAGGTATTTCTACCTCTTCATCCTGATTGGCATATGGGATAAGAGGCTCTTCAACTGCTAACTCGTTCTGAGCTAAATCTTGTTCCAAAGCTATTTCACCTGTATTATCATTTTCACCTTCTACTGCTGCCAGGGTTTCTTGTTCATATTTTTCCTTTGTTTCTGGCCTTTTTTGTGCTGCAGCTTTCTTGGGTTTTGCAAGTACTGGAGTTTGGGACAATCTTTGGGAGAAGGAGCGGTTACGGAGCGACATTGTAAAGCCATTGATGCTGAAAGAATCCTGGTTGTGAAAGAGGATGTTGTCAGCTTTCTCCAGACTCACCCAAGATGCTCCAGACAAGGTTCTGCTGACACTGCTCCTGAGAAGTCTACCTGAAGAGCTCATGATTGGTTTCTTTTCTTGCTGTTTTTTCTTGACATCTTTTTCTTGCACTGGCTTTTTACCTTTTCCAGAACTAACAGCTTTTGTGGAAGTCTTTGTGGGTTTCTTTCTCACTTGGCTAGATTTCTTTTTGCTCTGGTTAGTTTTCCTTTTGCCCAACTCTTCTTTTTTGGCTGATCTGGATGGCCTCGCATGGTGAGCCATGTCTGCGGAGCAGGAGGAATGTTAGGAGGAGAGATGGAAAAAAATCATGAGCTCTTGAGAGGCCTCTTCAGTAGAAAACTGCATATTCCCATTGCTGCTTTCTGTGCTCATACAATGTCAACTCTGAAACAGAAAAAGTTATAAAACAGCATTAATAAAATGTGCACGTATATTCAGCTGACCATTTTTAATATTTAAAAACACAGAGGCAGAATCAGAAATAGCATTATTGGGTGTTATGTTCAACTAGTACAAAAGCTTTGAAAATATTAGTATACTACAAAATAAAAAGCTTGCCTGAAGGCCTGCAACACAAAGAAGCAAACTGAACTCAAATGACCAGAAAACATTACATATTTATTATGTCAGTACTAAAAAGTTTGAGTTTTCTCAATTTTAATAACAGCTCAATAACCAATAAACTCCCCTTGAGCAAGGGGAGTAGTTTATATTTCTCAGTGTAAAGACATTTGGGAACAAAAGAACAAAGCTGAGTTGATTTTTGGTGCACAATCAATATATCATCACCAGGGCATCTATCATTCTTTCACCACGCACATGGGACAATTCCAGATAAAATGAGAGTGAGTAACTAGCTCTCCGAAGAGATCAATCTGTGCTATGACAGGGGAACTGGACCAGGGAAGACTCGGTCTTTGCCAGTGTTATCTTCCAGAACACCTTCACAGCACACTGTACTGCATTCCAACCCTTGATTCCATACTGCCTGCCTATATCAGATTTTATGCCAAGCAGATGTTTCTGCTCCATCACTATAATTTAATAAGTTCACCTTCAAAAAAACACCACAGATCTGTCCCAAGCTTTTGTCCCAACACAACTGCAACGCACAGGTGCACCAGCTCCCCAAACACAACTGAATGAGTAAGATACAACAAATTTCTCATGCTTCAAACCAACTTCCTTCAAGGTGGGTTGGGGTTTTTTTAAGTAAAGCAATTCTCACAAAAACGTATTTTTAAGCATATAGTGCTTTTTATTAAGTACCTGTAAAGGCTTTTAAATAAACCACATGGGTAGACAAAGGCAGCCTTAAAAAGGGAACAGGCAGATCCAGAGGCTCCGTTGTCTCCAGCAGGAAGGTACCTTCCCTTCACCATCATTCCCCTGAATTCCTTAAGACAGCAATCCCAGGCCTTCTGCACCTCTCATGGATAGGAAGAGGCCAAGAAAAGAAGGAAGCATGGGGTTGATGTCTAAAATCCTGACCTCAAATGGAAGTAAAAGAAAGGGAATCTTGGCTTTTAAAGGAAATAGGAAAGGAAAGAAGAGTGTTACAGGCTCCTGACATCACTACGCCCTTCTATGACATCAAAGAAGCTGACAGGGCTATCTCATGGAGGCTGCAGTTCCCCACAGCCTGCTCTGAGCTCTGCTGAGGGTGGGGAGAGTTTTGCTAATGCAGCACAAACAGCACTGCCCCAGGAGAAGCTCACATGGCCTCTGTGCGGGGCCACCAGTTTGCTGCTCCCCAAAGCAGCAGGCTAGCAGCCAGCCTGTTTCTGGCCAGCTGTTCGGTCACAGCCTTGGGCCACAGCACCCACCAGGGCTAACAGCAACTCCCCAGACTCTTTTGGAGTAGCTTATTTAAAGCATTTGGAAGCCAGGCTCTTATTTATTCAGCTGTAGCAAGCCAACTGATCCTCTGTACTATGACATACAAACCATCTTATCTAAACATGATGTGATTATCTTGTATCACATCTTCATATTGCCTATCAGATGAACACAATTACTGACACAGCAGGTTTTTTCACACACACAAACACCATTGCAGCAGTGCTGCACAAGACAAGGCTAAACATGCTTCTCAGGTCAGCTCAGAAAACAGTGCCCACCAAACACACTATGAACAAGCTGAATAACATAAATAACATCCCTCCTCCAGAGCAACACATCCAACCTGCAGAGACTAACTAGCCACGTGCAGTTGTTTATAGTTGTGGGTGAAGCTTCCAAGGTCACAGAAGAGACCTCAACAGCTCCCACAGGAGCTGTCTATAAAAGTTGGGTCAGATAGTGAAATAGTAAAACAAATACAACACTGAAACTGAAGGTAATCCGAGTACTCTCCTCCCCCTACCCTTCTCTGGAGGCACATGGGGGAAGGGGGACATGGCCATTAGGAGTCACTCCATGAATCAAAGAGGGCATCACATCAGCAGGTCCATGAAATAGCTGTTGGCAGCTTGCAAAAAGCCTCCCCATTTTCTTGGGGCTGTGACAGACTGGGATCCTTGTTCCAAAGGATGGCCTGGAGGGCTGCAAAAGCAACTGGAATCAAGCAGCAGGCACATCAGCAGTCATCAGCAGAGGAGCTACAGAACAGTGGCAGAAGAAGAAACGTGAGTTACTTTCAGAGCCTATAGCCAGGAGAGCAAGGGAAAAAGCAAGCCAGCAACAAAGGCCAGGCACCATGGCAATGTGTGAGTCAGGAGGGGGACTGAGGTGATAAAGTCTTTTCTCTTAATCGGCCCTAAAACAAGCAAAATGATCAGAGAATACAGGTCTGCAGTGGAAACAGTGACTGGATTTTTGAGAACACTGAATGTGAAGGATGCTTTGCTCATACTGTTTGCTTACACAAATAATTATTACTGTTACTGTGGAAGTTCAGGAAGCACAACCATCAAAATTATCAGAAGCTTGATTTATGACAATTTGTTAATTTTTCAAATTATTAGAAGGAATTGCTCCCTGTGAGGATGGGGAGGCCCTGGCAGAGGTGCCCAGAGAAGCTGTGGCTGCCCCATCCCTGGAAGTGTCCAAGGCCAGGCTGGATGGGGCTTGGAGCCACCTGATCCAGTGGAAGGTGTCCTGCTCAAGGCAGGGGGATGGAATGAGTCAATCTTTAAAGTCCCTTCCCACTCAAACCATTCTGTGATTGCTTGATTTGAAAATTGCAAAATAGTTGCTTGAGGACTGAAGAGACAAAACCATCCTGGGATTCTTTTTTTGGTTTTGTCCTTTCTTTTTTTTTTTGGTTTTTTTTGTTTTTTTTTTAAATCTTTTAATACAGAGAAACACACCTGTAGAAAACTGTAAATGCCAAAGCATTGCTTCTCTTCAGGGCCAAAATTAGAGAGGCTATGAACAGAGTGGTTCAACACTTCCCTTTTTCTTGCTACAGGAAAAAATGTTGATATATTGTAGGAAATTGCCTGGCTTTAAATGCTGCATTATAAAAGATGGCAAAGGCTTTGTCTGACTCAGAGATGACAACACAGGGTCATAAGAACTGCAACAATTCTATTTCATTTCCATTTTGTCAGTGGAGTGACTTTAGATTTTTCAAAGCAGATATGAATGGACCCCCAAAAGAAATTTTTTGAGGGTAGGAGATTCATGCTTCATTTTAGTTATATTTCTATGGAACTTTGAGTACCTGACCTCAAGGTGATCTTAACTCTTGGGCAAAATGGTTGTCAGCAAGAGATCTCTGCTTCCCTTAAAAAAAAACCCTAGTCTTGAATACTAGTCTGCCAAAACCACCCTAACTGCAAGCTAAAAACAGTTTGGCATTTTAGATAACCTGAAAGTCACATTGCTATTTCTCTTTGCTCCTCCACAGTTAAGAGCAGAATATTAGGTAGCTGCAAGCTGGTGTTCAAGTTTTGTTTCCTGTAACACTAGGAAATATTTTTACCTTCCCTTTTCCATTTAAAGCACTGGCAAGGACTGTTGGTATCTGCAGCAGTTGCAAATGATCTCATGCCCCTTCTTAAGGGCAACAAATGGCTTTATCATATTGGTCATACTTTACAACAAGCAAGTAATTATGTTTCCAAAACATCTATGTGGACTCAACAGGATTATAAAACAAACCTCATGGGGCAATATAAAAACTTGTCACTTTTCTATCATCCTGGAGAGAAACAAACTTCCTTCAATGATTTTTCTCTGCAAACCAAACCAGCTGAGACCTGCCCTGCCATGCCTGCTCTCCAAGGGGAGCACAGACAGGCTCTCTAGGATGTAAAAGGTGACAATAGGTGACAGAGGTTTTGCAGGGAACTGCCCCAGATAATATCAGGGCATCCTGAAGCTGTCTGTTACTTCACCCAACTTATCTCTCCCAATCCATGTGCAAAGCTGAAAGCTGGTTTTAAGGCCAGTTGCTTAAGTTTTGCTCATTCATGGTAATAAATCTGGAACAATTCCAGTGACTGCTATAATCATCAACAAATACTGCTAAAAAAGCTAGTCAAGGGCTAAATCTTTTAGTCCTGTCTTGGTCAAAATTCCAAACAATTATAATGAGAATTCTATCTACAAAGTAATTAAGAAATTTAACCCCATGCTGTCAGAAAAAAAACAACAACAACCAAACAAAATATCCAAACAAACCCACCCCCACTGTTTCACTTTACACAAATGGGTAAAAAAGATAAAGCAAATTTTCATTCTAGAGACAGTGTCAATCAAGATTCTGTTACATAACTTTATTCTTGTTGGAAGATGGCAAGGGAAAAAGAAAGATACCAGAAGATGTGTCCTCGTAAAAAAGGGTGGCAATTCTTTTGTGGTGTTGTGAAAGATGAACAAACAGAGCAGTGTAGGGGGAAAAAATGGCACAGCTAGCAGTCACTGGCTTCACTAGCCACCTAGTTTCATTACAGCCAGATGTACTTCAATACATTTTGTTTCAGTGTTTAGGTATTCTTTTAAAAGTCCCTTGAGATTTGCCCTTAGGAGAAACAGATCTGGAAGCTTTCAGAAAAGCCACTCAATAATATGAAGGTCCCAAGCAATAAAGGCCACAATGTGACTAAGCTGTCACACAAGCTCAGATGCACAATTTACAACTGACAAACATCTCATCTTCTGGCAACAAATGCCCTAGAGGAAGATGCAAGAGACACCAGAGCAGACAGACTAAAAAAATCTGACCCTCAGGTGCAAAGCACATCATATCATCTGCATCTTCTTCCCAGCTGCACCAAAGCCAACCTGCTTTCCAATTTGGCCTAGATCCCTGCATCCACTCATTGCTCTCTAGAACACTTTGTAAATGAAAAGAAGGGAAATGGGTTAGGAGGGGAGAATCAGCTTTAATTTTCCTTTCCCCCCTTCTTTAATCCTTGAATATGCATTTGGCTTTGGGGAAGAAATAAAAATGGAACATCTCCTCTGCCATCTCAGTATCACGAGTTAGTTAATGCACAGAGGCCTCCCCACTCCATTTTCCTCCATAGAAGTTTTTTGCTTCATGCTACAGGATCATGCCACTCATAAGCAACTGGATAGATTTCATCCACATAGAATAAACTTTGGCTTAAGGCAACACTTTCCAGCAGTGTACAAATATGGGACAGGTACAGGATGACACTCCAGTTTCTCACAAAGACACAAAGCATAATCCTTTACTCACTCATCAGCAGACCAAGCACCAAGGCCTTCATCCTAAATTTTCGTCCCTGCTGGCCCTGGAAGGCCACCCCTGTGTTTGGAGGATAAGGCAGGGCTGCCACCCTGCTGTGTGAGGAGCTGGAATTTACTGTGAAATAGGCACACTCCAGGAATTCAGCAGGACATGTCCACGGTTAGCATCTGGCAGTGTCATGACTTTGTGCACCTTGGAGCCCACACAGTGAGTCACACTGATAAAAAGATAGCACAAAAAAAAACCTCCTCCCAGTTTAGAGAAAGCTCTAATAGAATTATTAGGAGAAAAAACAAAAAAACCCCAGAACGGTGGCAAGGAACCGCACATGCCTAAACCACAAACCAGATTAAGCCTCAGACAAACAACCTGAACCAAACAGCCATTGTGAAGACTCACACCACATGTGCAAGTGTCCTCCCTTCAGCCAGGCAGGAGCATGGGCTTACTTTAACCTGTGTGCACTGCAGCTAAGCACTGACCTTCACAGGGGAATGCTAAGAAGTAGAAATATATCAAGTGATTTCTCAAGGCTCCTTGAAGAAAAACCCAGATGCACTCCAGATACATTTGAAGAAAAAAAAAAAAAAAAAAAGGCAAGCAAACTAAACAGAACACCCTAGCTCATCATATACTTCTCTAATTTTGCATTTATGCTGTTTAAATTTATTTTTGATAATATGACTCTGTTCTTCAGGAGGTTTGTCTTTTCTTAAAAACGACAAAACACCCCCACCACAATTAACTGAATCACCTTATCTCAAACTCAGCTAAAAGAAGGGGGAGGTGGAGGGAAGAACCTTCAGGCAAAGATTAAGCCTGGAAAATTTCAGCCTGAAAGGTGTTTTGAAATTTTAAGTATCTGAAAACAGAAAGCAGGATGGAAGTGCTTAGGCCAGCTTCAACAACCACGGGTATCATGCCAGTCATAATAAAACACGATTAGTGAAGATGTTTAATTACTATACAGTGGAGAATTAGGTCTTACAGAAACTATGAATATCAAAGTTCCTTGGTACATCTCACCTTGAGTTCTTCCCCAGTTACCTGCTTTGCACAACCCAGTCTGCCCTTGTCTCCTCCAAGCACAACGAACTCCTCTTATCTTGAGGGACTGACCCTCATCCCAAAGCAACTACCACCACCCCCTGCGCTGGCAGAGAAACCACCTCAGAAAAGCATAAACTAGTTTTCTCCTCCTTTACAGTTAGCGTCCACAAGACTACCTGCCCAGACCAAGACTAAATTCCAAATTTTCCCAATTCAGTGTTTTCCTAATTCACGTTGACAGATATAACAAAAAAAGGGTAATTACACCACAGAACAGCTTTCTGCATTTCCACAAGCGCACCTCAAAAATCGCTGAGCACAGCTGGGATGAACTGTCATTATTTGGGAGATGACTATTGTTATTATTGCTTTCATAGGCTTTTCCATTGTCTTGAAAATTTAAACACTTCTGCCTTAGCAATCCACTCAGTCACGTTTAAATCCTAATGCTGCGATCTTTGCCCATTTTGCCATTATTGTGTTACAATTTCTGGAGTAAGAGCTCTTGAGGCAGGCACACGCTGGCGCAGCCACCCTGGCCAGCTTGTTTACAGGACTCGGCTCCCACTCGAGTGACACTGGTGTGCTCACGCCCTGCTCCACAAGCCCCTCTCCTCCTTAAAGGAGTAGCAACCTCACCACGCTGGGCAGCTGCTCCGCAGGCCGAGATCCGAGTGATGCGGACTACGTCGCTCTTTAAATATCTTTGGGGTGCAGCAGGATAGGCTGGCTGAGTGCAGGGCAGGCTGGGCACACAATCGGCGCGTCTCCTTTGACTGCTGCCCGCTGCCTTGGCAAACCCGGCCCGTTCCCCTGCTCGCTGCTCGGGAGCCTGCAGCCATCCATACCTTTGTAAGGATAGCTGCTCCTGCCTCCCAGCAGGAGCCTCGTCCTTTCTCCTCACCCATTCGGCGAACCACATCCTTCTTTCACCAGCACGGCAGGGAGCTCCAAGGCTCCAGCTGCCGTAAGACCACCAGCTCCAGGAGCAGCTGGACAACCACTCAGGAGCGCCCGGGGCTACAGCCCTGCAGGCAGGCGGACCCCAAGGGAGGAAGGGCTCTCCTGGGGGGGAGGCAGCGGCTCCTCGTGGCCCGGCCCCCCCAGCCCCGGGAGCCCTCCCCGGGGCTGCAGACAATGGGGCCGAGCCCAGCGGCGGCGCTGGGGACGCGCCCGGCTTCTCCAAGGCGGGGATGCTGCCCCAGCCCCGCACAGCAGCGGCACCTCCACAGGGGGATGCTGCTCAGCCCTAAGGGGCGGCGAGAGTGGGCTGCGGGGCTTTTCCGGCTGCCCGGGGGCCCCTACGGCCGGGCAGGGTCCCTTCTAATTGTTCCCTGTGCTCCACGCAGGCTGCAGGCAGCTTCTCCTGCCTGGCGGCTTTTTCCAGGCAGGCTCTGGCTGCTGCAGCACAGCCAGGGAGACCGGACTTCTTCGCTTTTTGGCCAACAAACTCCGTTTTGCATTTGAATAAATGCAGCCTGCCTTCCTCCCCGCCTCGGAACGGCCCGAGCTGCGGGGCTCCGAGCCTGGCTGCGGCGCTGCCTCTGCCTCCCCCTCCCCACTCCACCGGAGCTCAACTTTGCAAGTAGCCGAGGGGATAAGCGAGAGGGGAAGGAACTGAAAAACAGAGGGATTTAAAAAAAAGAAAATAAAGAAGGTGGGGTTCCGATAGCAGCAGCCCCGCCGTCCCCCGCTCCCGGCCGCGGCAGCCCCCGGACCCGTCCCGCACACGTACCAGGGCAGCGGCGCGGCCAGCCCGCAGCTCTCAGGAAGGGCCGATGCTGGCATGGCTCGGAGCGGGGCGAGGCGCGGGTCACGGCCCGGGCCCCCGCGGGCGGGCGGCTCCCATGGCGCGACGAGCCCAGGCGCGGAGAGCAGCCCCGGGCCGCGAAACGTGCTCGGTGCTCCGGCGGCGGCGCCCCTGGCCGGACCCTCCGGGAGGGAGCGGGGAGGGGGCGGCTCGGCGGGGCGCTCGCCGCACCGAGCCCTCCCGGCAGGCGGCAAAACGCGCCCTGGATCCCCGCGGCCGGAGCGGGATTCGCCGCCCCCCGCGCTCCGGGCTGACCCGGCACGGCCCCGGGGACAGCGACAGAGACGGCGGTGTCCCCGGTGCTGCCCGCAAGAGCCGCCGCCGGCGTGCCAGCGTGGTAGCGAGGGGGGTTACTTAGCAGCAGCAACAAAATTAAATGACGGCAATAAGAGAAAAGGCAAATGATCCCGTTACTTGCGGTGGTTTGACGCCGCGTACCCCTCGGGTCAGCCACCGTGGTGGCACTCCATAAAATCATCCCTTTTCAGCCTGGAAGAGGGAAAGCCTGGTCAGCTGTGACAGGCGAGGTCTCGCCGGGGAACAAACCCCCTGGCCTTACATGTGTCCTCCAGGAGGACCCTCGAACACAGCGTCCGGCAGGGCCCGGCCATCCCACGCGTGGGGCAAACCTCCCAGAAGCATGGGGAAGATGCTGCCTGAGAGGGAAGATCTGCTGAGCCGCCCTCTCCCTCCTAGAATGAGCCTTGCTCTTCCCCCATCCCCCACCTCATTCATTAAGAGCCACTGATGACATTGGCTGCTCCTTCCCGGAGGGAAACGGGAGAGTAAAATGTTATGGTAAGAGGAAGAGTCAGTCCATCGACTGACTTCTTCCACCCCTCATTAGCACCAGAGCCTTTTGTGAAAAGCAGGTCACCAAATCTAACATCTCTTCAGACTGAAAAACAGATGTTGGAAATGGGAGCTGTGAAACAATATACCGGAGCAGCATTTTTTTAGAAATGTTTCATTATTATTAAGTCTGTGGCTGTTGAAATATGAAACACTTCAGGTGTGAAGCAGTCCAGTCACACGTGAGCCTGCAGAGAGGCTTTTCTGTGGCACACAAACGAGCAGCACTGTCCTCATCCATTCCTAGAGGTGCTTGAAGTGCCGAGGTTTTGCTGGTTTAAGTGACGTGGTAAAGCAGAAGCAGCGGCACAGGTCTGCACGACTCCTTGTCACTGCTGCTCCTCAGTGACAGTGGATAGGTCTGCACCTCCATCCCCTTCCTACCTGCCCTACACATCCTGGCAGTGAAAGAGGAATTCAGGATGGGAATCTTAGCCAAGTTCACAGACACTTAGCTGAAACAAGGGGAAACCTACACCACAGACACCTGAATTTTGAACAGCTGCCCTCAGTGGAGGGAATTTTAGCAATGCACAAGTTCTCTCTGCTGAGTGCAACCAGCCCGTCTCCTCCTCAGGGCTGGATATCAAGACTTACATCATTCCAAAGTAATTGTCCTACTAAAATATCAGGTAGCACAAGCTATTTTCGTAAGACAAAATGACAGGTGATTTGAGAGGAAGAAGAACTATTGCTCTCAAACTGCTGCACACAGCCAAAGTTAAAGGAACTGGAATTTGATAAAACCCTACATAATCAGAATATGTTTCTTGGGGAGATGGCAGTAAATTAGAGGTTGTAGGCTTGAATAAAATGCAGAGCAAGAAATTAGTAACTCGGGGGAAAGTATCAAACAATGAGGGCAAAAGTTTATTTGGAATAAGCAGGTTAACAAGAGCACCCAAGCATCAACATGCACAATCACAGCTCCATTAAAAACACAAGAACTAGAAATTGTTCCTTTTCACACCTACAGACTTACGTGCTCATTGTCTCAGGTGTTCCATCCTGGGAAGCAAATAGCACCAGAGCACAATCTTTCCTGGCAACAGTAAGATACTCAGCCCAGCAAGACAAACTGAGTATAAATGCTTGAAAAAGGATCCCACAGCAACGACTGCTGGCAATAAAACGGTGGATGAAATCCTTTCACTGAAATGCAAAGTGAGGCACATGGAGTGAAACACGGAAATCACAGCCTCTGTCTAAACTCCTAGCATTTAAAACAGAGATGCTGGTACTGCGACAGGTGCTGCAGTGAAGCTGTTCTGTGTGCTCAAGTAGAGTGTTAGTGATCATTACAAAAGAAGGGGAGAACTGAACAGGAAACACCCCTACACCATCATTTTTTAGCCCAGACCTCTCTTTCACTTATATCTCAAACATAACATGCTGTTCTGGTTTGCTTAAAAGAGACAAAGGGAAACCTGATAGACACATAAGAACATAACCAGTGTACCTAAAAGCACATGGAGCAGCTAAAGGCACCAATGTTTCTACCCTAGAGAGGCAGCAATCTGGATGAAACCCCAATCCCAAGAAATATCAGAGAGAGATATTCATTCACTCAGTGCGTGCTTAAAGAAACAATGACCCTTCCTCTAAAGTAGAGAATACCAAAGCAACATATTAAACATGTAATCAGAACATAGACAGCAACTTCATACAACATGTTTTCAAACCACAGAACTCATTACTGCAGCACAACTGAAGAGGCAAAAAAACTTTAGGGAGGTTTTGTTTTTAAGCAAAAATAACAGAAGAAAATTTAACCAAGACCACACAACACAGAAGTACTATTTTATCATGTGTTACTTGAAGCTGAAAGAGTGCACAGAGTGCCCTGTATGCTACCCAAGCCTCCTTCCCCATCTATGTGCTACAGACTATTTTTCTGGGTAAGGTTTCAAGCTGGTGGACCTTTGGTCTGACACAGTACTCCTATCCCTATGCTACTCTCTGGAATAAAATGCAAATTAACACCCACCTACAGAAGGAATAAAACAGAACGACATCATACAAAGCAATGAAGTGCACAAACCTGTAGGTAGCTCTAGCAAAAATGGAGTCTGTGGTAGAGGAGAGGGAGCTGTGAGGAGGCAGCTGCTCCCTGAGGGACAGGGAGCCCCACACAACAGCCAGCAGGACAAGGACCTCAGCAGCCAGAGCCCAGCCCCACTGTACACACATAGGGTAAACAGAGCAGGCTCAGGAGCACCATCTGCATTCAGGCACAAGGCCAGGTCATAAAACAGCTTCCAGAAGAAGTAGGTCTGAAGTTCAACTAGGAACTCAATCTGGAGGATGTAAGTCAGTCTAAAGACCCAGAGAATAAGGAAAAATACACACAATGCAAGTGAATACATAACAGAGTCCATACAGACTAAAAAGGGCCAAGCCCCAACTAAGGAAGCAAAGAAACACAATCAATTTCTCAGCCAGAGTTGAGCTTAAATAGAGCTCCTGGGCCCATGGCAAAAGATGTGGGTGGAGACTCCAGATGCAGCTGGTCAGGTCCATTTAGACCTATTAGTGTCCTCAGGGCCTTGAGCCTAGGAACAGAACTATTCAGGTATGCTGTCCCTAAATCAGTCCTGCAGAGCCATCTGGATCAGACCTCTGCAACAGGCACCAAGAGCATCAGTCCAAAGTAAGAAAGGTTAGGTTGATGCTGAACTTTAGCCCTTCACAAACCAAAAGATCTGAGAACTACACTGCAAAGATACCTAAACTGCTTTCTAAGGGACAGATTTGATCTAACCAGGCCTATGTTAGCTAGCCCTGCTTCCCCTGTAGTGGAAAGATGATACTGAAACTTTAGGGCTGTTTGTCTGTGTGATTACAAAACACAATTACAGCTTCCACTTTCTTTCAAAAAGCCTGCCTCACATTTATTAGCTCAGATTCCAGCATGACAAAGTGAGCAGCCTGCTCAGATGTGACAGCCCAGATGTGACCTAGGGACCTGTGTGCCACACTGGTGTGTGGAGCTGTGCCTGTGAATCCAGCTGAACACAGACCAAGCACTGTTAATGCCTTTGGATTTGCAATACTGATGATCAGATAAAGCACCCACAGCATTGTTAGTTGGCACTATCTGAACGAGTCAAGTCTTGAACAACATGAGTTTAACGCAGAAACTCTTGAATTCTAATTGTGGTTTTGACAATCACTTCCTCATTTAGTCTTTCTTGGCCCTGGTTCTGTAGATGATATCTACCTGCCTGACTGGCAGTGAAAACAGGTTAACATTTGTAGGCACACTGAACACAGACACTTTAAGCATAAACACCATTTTATATGAAATAAGGCCAGGAGGGACTATGATTTCATCTTCTGATAGCCATTACACGGGCCCACTGCATTTATTCTAAATATTTCCTGACCTGCAGTGGACAGCAGTTTGCTGCCAGTTTCTATTTTCATTGGAAATCTTGGCCCTTACTTTGCTGCATGATTGTAATAAGAAGCATGACAACAGAATGATTGTGTGGTGCCTTGCTGTTAAAACCTACATCTGGTGAGATGGTTAATTAAGCATGTACAGACCCAAGAGTTTTGGATGCTTCAAGTCTACTGCACTCTTGCAGTAAGCCATGTGATACAAGGGTCACATAGGACACCTGGAAGGAAGGAATAGACCTGCTCAGCCAGAGAAATTCAGCCCCCGCTTTATTCGCAGACTCAGTAACACTGATCAGTCAAATATTTCTGCTCATTAAAGACCTCACTGACAGGGTCTGTCAGGGTCATGAGGGTGTCAGGAAGGCTTAATGGATGGCCCTGACCAGCCTCATCTGGGGCCTCCACCCACACACCTGATTCGTGGGCCAGGAACTCCATTTAAGCTCAGGCCTAGCTGGGTACCTGTTTCCTGTCTAAGCTCTAGTGTAGGTGTGTTTGTTTTGGCTGTTGGTTTTGTTGTCTGGCTTTGGTTTCTAGGTGGCCTTTAGGCTTGTCTCTAGATTTGCTCTGGGGTTTATCTGCTGTTCCCTTCTTGCCTCTCTGGATGCACCCTAGAGCTGCTTTGTGCTTTCCCTGTGACTAAGCTTGGAGCTTGTCCTAGTACCAGCTCTGCCTGTCCTGCTGTAGGACTGTGCCCTGCAGCTGAAGGTACTTCCCATGCTGTGGTTGGATTTGGCTCTTTGCTCACCTCATCTTGGGAAGAAGCACTTCTGTCTGCTTTCTGACAGGGTAAAGAGAGTTCAAGATAGCATACTGCCAAGGAACTGAGGTTTGCTAGAGTTATAATCTGCAAGCTGTGATTTGTGTGGCAGGAGAAGAATGATTCTTGCGTAGGGGATGTTACGTACTTCTGATGTCTGTAGATACGGTTTGGGGCAAATGAATAGACACCTAGATAGACAGTACCTCAGCTCACTAATTAGTAAAGCCCAGAAGCAAGTCTAAAGGCTTAGAAAGCTTAGAGCCCAGAGGCAAGACACCTTGATGGTACAATGGTGGTAATTTGTAAGCTATCCCAAAACAGGCTTGGTGTGTGCACCAGCATTTTCAGAGCAATAATAATCTTTTCAGCAACCACTGCTATGAGGTGAGCTTACCTAGCAAGAGCCTTGACAGGCTATTTTAGTTGATATACATTTAAAATGTGTATAGAAAACCAAACATCTTTAACAATAAAAAATTCAGGAGGAAGTTGCAATTGATAAAATTAGCTTCCTTCTTGATTTTTTTTTTCTTCGAATTTATAGCTCTGCTATAAATACTGTAATTTTGATGTCCTGCCCTGCTGATTATTGATTTACTGGGGTAGGTGCTATAGTATCATAGATGAGTGTAACCTGAATGACATTAAAATTGCTGATCGCTTTTAAGAATGGGTCATAAGAGATGTTGCCAGAGGAATTCTGTAAAGGGTGTAAAGATTTCAAGGTAAAAAGATGAAGTGACAACTGGGAGGACGTTAAGATGTAAAGGTGCAAATGAACTACTACAGGGGCTAATGAAGAAAACAGACCTTGAAAGCACTTTATACTAGTAAGTATTTTTAAAAACCCAATAAAGTCAGGCACATAAAGCTCAGTGCTGAATTCCTTTGTGTGCTAGTGTATCTATGCAAGATGTTCTGTTTAGTTTTCCAATGCAAGCTTGTTGCTGCTTTCCCAAACAGTATGCACACATGGGTCACCTTTCCCTAAATTATGAGGGTGGACAAAGCATCTTCTTGAAATACCCTGCCTGCAGCTAAGAAAAGTAACAGCCTGTCTATATGATTATTGATTTTTCTGGTCTGTGGTGAAACTCAAGAAACTTGATGACTTTCAGCTGTTAGGGCAGTTGCAATGCTTTTCTGTGTGAAATCAGTAAATTAGGTTCTTCCAGCTGGAGCTGTGAACACAGTATGGTTGCTCTGGTGGGAGGAGGCTTTTCCTGAGCAGAAACACAAAAGAATACAAACTGGGTGGAGAAAATGGCACCTACAGTGACTTTTTAAAAACCTGCTTCAATAACTCACGGTACAGTTGCCTTTCCATTAGAGACTTACAAAGAGTGACTTCAACAAAAAAATATTAATTCTGCAGGCAAAAGGTAAAAAGGCTTGAGGGTTTTCTGCTATAAGGACTTATTTCATGTTTGTATAAGCAATCTATCTTTTCGTTATTAGAGAGACTATTGTAACAGTCATTTCTCAAAGATATAAATGATGCAAACAGCAAAATGAAATTTTCTTGATTCTGACACATGCTTAATCTTAAGGAATATGAATTCCTATGAATTATAGGAAAATGAGTAGTTTCTCTTGAAGGCAATCTGACACAAGCAGGAAGCAAAAATATTCTGGCAATTTTTCTGGAATGTTATTCCTTTTACTTGTGCAAGCATTGAGATCTGTTTGACTGGTTTCTTTGTGTTAGAAGACTAACTTCTTTTAAAAGACATATTGGTATGTGAAACACTTGAAATCCAGGTCAAGATGCATGGGGCAAAAAGTATATAAAGAATAGGTGAGTAACTGCAGAAAAATTGTAGAAAGGCTGACAGCATGAGCTTTCTCACCAGCAATCCCCAGGCATCAGCTGTATGCTCTCTCCATGCACCAGCATTCAAGCATTTAGAGGGTGCACTTGAGATTTTTTTGTGCAAGAGCTGAGGACAAAAGGTCAAACACTTCCTTAACAATATAGCCTCCTAATATATAACAACACAATATAATTTTAATATGTGGCCTCCTATAACAATATAACCTCCTAAACAAGTAACCCTATTCAACAGAGACATTGCACAAAATCTAAAAAATTATCCAAGATGTTGACAGCTGCAAAATGACACTGTTGGACCTTCCTGATTGTAAAACCGCTGATTTTTCTCTTTTTTTTCAATGTTTCCCCTTCAGACGCATTATGAAACTTGCATATAATCATACTGAATATTTTGGTTTCCTGCGTATGAAACAGTAATTGTAGACAAGAGAAATACTGATGTTCTAGCATGAAGTAGCTATTTAAATGGCTAAAAAGAAATAGATGTATTTTATAATACAATAAGGGCCCATAGGTCTGAACACACGTATTTGTTGGCGAAGCGCGCGGATTGTTTTTAAGAGCAGCAAGGGATCCCCGAGGCACTAACACGGGGTGCTCCGGGGCACGCATGGGGTGCGAAGCGGTCCCCGCAGCGGCTCCGGCGGGGCTGGCCCGGCGTTTCCCGCGGAGGGGCGGCGCCGCTGAGCGCGGCCGGGCGCTGACGCGATCCGCAGGCGCCGCGGCTCGGCGGGGCCGCCCCCAGCTCCGCCCCTGCGGCGCGGCGGGGGCACCGCGCTGGCCCGAGGCCGCCGCTCGCCGCCCGAGGGAGCCGGCCCTGCCCTGCCCTGCCCTGCCCCATGCCATGGCTTCCCCGGCGGCGGCGGGGCCCGGCGCCGCGCTGCCCCCGGCCGCGGCGCGCCGAGACTTCTACTGGCTGCGCTCCTTCATCGCCGGAGGTGGGTGCCCCGGGCGGGCGGACTTTGGTGTCGCTGTCCCCGGTGAGACTGCCGCTGGGTCTCGTCACCCGGGCGAGCGGGGAGCTCGCTTTGCCTTTCTTCCCTTTATGGGCTAAGGCGGGCGAATGCACGTGTGTCAGAAGCAGCGAGGAGCCCCGGTCAGCGCCAAGTGATTGTTCCCAAACCCTCTAACCCTCTGCTATCCCTGTCCCCAGACTGCTGAGGATGCTGCTGAGAAGGTGAAGGTGGCGTGAAGGGGCGAGACACAACGCCGCATTAGTAACCTCTTAGAGGAAAAGCCTATTTATTGTTCCTGGGAGGTGTTGTCTCAGCTCTCTGATCTGCCGGGGCTGGGAGAGGGTTGTGTTTGTTTAAAGTTTTTATATCGTGCCGCACTCGCTGTTGGGTCTCGCTCCCTGAAATAGCACGGGGTACACGGCAGATGCCTAGCCCACCTCCTTGGGAAGATCAGCAGGGGCTGTTTCCCACAAAAGGAAAGGAGGAAACGGAATGGAAAACTCTCGAGTAACTTAGCAAAGTTCCTTCTGCAATGACCTTAGCAGCCGAGACAGACAGTGGCCTGGATTTTTGTAAACAGGAAAAGTAGCTTAAATGTTTCGCTATGGCTTCAAGGGCTTTGTAACATCTAATAGAAACTGTTTACTTGTCATTGGGGCTTTTCCCAGTTCCTGAACGAGTTAACTACAAGAGAAAAATCCCTTCTTTAACTGCTAACCTAAAGAACTTTTTTCATCCTGTCACTTTTCTGTTTGTCTCTTGGAAAGGTGTTGCAGGATGTTGTGCCAAAACAACTACTGCACCACTGGATCGAGTAAAGATTTTGCTGCAAGCTCATAACCACCATTACAAACATCTAGGTAAGATGGCTGCAGTGTTTCTGGTTTTTGGTTTTAAATGTGGTGTGCGTGGTTTGGGTATATTAATTTACTCAGTGCTGAGGCTGATAAAAAAGGTGCTCATCAGACAGAGGGTGGTATCTGGTCAGGCTGTGAGCCATGTTTTGTTACTGTCTGAGAAGAAAAACAAAGCCCTGTGTAAGTTGTGCTTGAGATTGAGATGTCACAATAATCTCAATAAGGCATGTAAGAGCTAGGCTCGATCTTCTGCTTGCAGAAGGCAGCAGAAGATTGGTAATGATAACTTGCAAGCTTGGATCAGTTCAGTGCAAACTGAACTGCCAGTTCCCAGGGGCCGTGGGGATCCCTGCTTTTCAGCAGAGGCATGGCTGCTGGGAATTGGAGGGAGCAGAGGCTTTGTGCCTGCTGTGAGGTGCAGGTGGTCTGTGTTGCATCATGCTGAGAGAGCCAGCCCGCTCTGAGGGCTGTAACAGTGCCCTCTTGCGCAGAGGATTCGAGCCATTTATGTCAGATGGTACTGAAACATCTCATAACTTTTGCTCCAAAATTTAAGTGTTGCAATTGTTAGGGAAAAAAACATTTTGAGTTGGCTAATTCTGCACGTAAGGAAACTTGCTTTTAACTTAGACGTGAAAGATAATGTAAAAATTGCAAAAGTAATTAATTATTAGATCATAAAATTCAGTAGATATATATGTTCACTGTGGCAAAAAGGGAAACCAAACAATGTGTTTTAGTAACACAGACACAAGTGTACACTCAAGTCTAAGAGTTGGAGGGTAAAATAATTGGTTTGAGTGAAATTTTAAATCTTCAATTTGCTTTGTTCTGTGCCATAGCTGCAAGTAAAACATTATGCCCTTCCCTATTTTGGGAGTCTGATTATTTGAACTGTGTCTGACTTGGATGTACGTCTGTGTTACATGTAGGCAAGAAAAGGAGAATTATGTTGGTGAGGTACCTGTAAGTGCAGAGACACCACAGGTCAGCTCATCCAAGTCCCCACGGTGTGTTTTCATGCCCTTGCACGGTGGAGCTCCTGCCATGTAGATCTTGCCTGTGTTCTAGGAAATAGAAACAGTACCAACTCGTCACTGCAGGGTAGCGAGAAATTCTAGTCTTGGCTTAAGTAGGTTCAGAGGCATAACAAGCATGACATCTTAAAAGTAAATTTACTATTAAATGTCTAATAATATAGTCATATACAATGATATGGTAACAAGGTGCACTAATCTTTGTATTCTTAGAATCTCAGAAACTAATAGATACTAGTTTTGTTTAAACTTCAAATAAAATTTTGCCAGCCACTCTTTTCTACCTGAAAGCAAGGTGTCTGTTTCATTTTCTGCTTTTATGTAGTAGCTGCATATGAATTAAAACTGTTTGACTATCACACTTAACTTTTATAGAATCAAACTAAAAAGTGAAATTGATAGCAACTGTGCATAGCTAATGCTTATAGTAAAACTGCAGGTTTTGCCCAAATTTTGTGTGATCTTGCATTATTTCCCACCGATTAAAAGGAAGTAGGACTGCTTCTTGTTGCAACAACTGAGAATAAAGAGTGTGAGATGTTTGTGAGTAATGAGTCTTCATCGTGTTTACTTGATTTCCTCAGTGAGTCTGGGAGATAAGAAAACTGATAAACTTAACCTTAAAGCTCTCCCCTTCCAGCAGTGAAAGTGGATTTGCCACAGTTACACGAGCAATCTCATGCAGCCTCAGCTTTATATGCGCTCTTGCTTTACAGCAGCATTTCCTTCATGTTTTTTCCCTTCCCCACAGTGTTAAGTACTGTTTTTTGTGTTGCTGCAGGAGTATTTTCTACCTTGTGTGCTGTCCCCAAAAAGGAAGGTTACCTTGGGCTGTATAAAGGAAATGGGGCCATGATGATCAGAATCTTTCCGTACGGCGCTATTCAGTTTATGGCATTTGACCAATATAAAAAGGTAGCTGAAGTTGTTTCTTTCTTTTTCTGCCTGCGATGAATACAGACTGGTTGAGTGAGTGAAACTAACACTGCAACTTCTGTGCCTTATTAATTAGCTGCACATCCTTTCTAAGGTTGCTTGATTTGATCAGAATTTATACAGTAAAAATACCAGGGCAACAGGGAAGCTTTTGCAATGTTGCTTAAAAAAAAAAAGGAAATTCACACTGACTTCTAAATGTTTGTATTGTTGAGAATAATATCATTTCTTTAAAGGAAAACAAAAGCTAGTTTAAAGTCTACTGCTATTTGTACTGCTGTGAGGTAGCCCTTGGTGAATAATGAAGGAAAAAATGTAGATGAAACAGCTTTATTATATTTATGCTGGCATTCTTAGTACTTAATGGATAAAATTACTTAAAAGTCTGTTTGATGATCACTGTTATATTTGACCTGACAAATTATTATGTCAGGCTGTAGATAAAAATGCTCATTTCACGGTTCTGCAAGATTTGTGGATTCTTTTCTGTTTTCCTGCACTTACCCTTTCATAATCAATCTTTGCAACATCTCATGGAGGTCACTTGTTAGTATGAACATGTTTTTCAACGTTGCTGCTTGTGGTACAAAATACAATTTTCTTATTAGAAAGGAGAAATTTGATGTTTGAAAGGACAGATTTATTAGCCAGCCAAGTAAATGGTGCAGTATTTACTGAGGACAATGGGACTGAAATTGTGATTCCCTTCCCCAAGAGTCAATTCCAGAAGACTGATACAAAGAAGTTACTGTAATGGGTTTTGTAGGCTCATTTTTTATGTGCTGTAATCATGAACGCTGTTGATCTGTGCATGTTTTATGTCTGTGGAATAAAAGACTGCATGCCATGCTTTATTACTGAAATGATTTATGAATGTACAATTTCAAGAACCCAGTTAGCATCATAGCACTTGCTTTTACCTATTAATTGACCAGAAGCTTTCACAATATTTTGCATGGATATATAAAAGGGAAAAAAAAACAACTTCTTAAATGAGGAAGATACGAAATGATCTTTATAGCAGAAAGTGAAAGTATCAGTTATTTGCTAAAAGCCTGGAAACCAATTTCTAACTTCCTTCCAGGCTGTAATTAACTTAGCAAGTTCTTGCTCTGAAATGTTGTCCTTTTTCTCTTCCTTTTTATTTCTCCTTTTTTCTTTTTCTTTTTTTTTTCTTTTAATCCAGTTAAAAACTATATGGGAGTGTTTCACATGTGCATGTAAGAAAAATTGACTCTTTTTATTTTTCAACTTTGTTCAGTGTCCTTTGCTCTCTACATACTCAGTTTGCCTTGTTTAACACACATTAATGATAACTAAATAAACAATTAATCCGGTTTTTGAAGTGAACAGTACAAATACTTTCAACTCATTGTTTTGTTTTGTTAGTAGAAATTTAGTACTTCCATGCTTTTAATAAGAAATTGGAAACAGCAGCAGTGTTAAAAAATTCTAACAGCAATTAATTGTTCTGGATTGAATTGGTAGCATTTTAGGTTTCTTGGAAACTGCTGCAGAGTTTGCACTAATGTGCTAATAAACTTTGTGCTGTGTTTCCCTGTCTTTTCTGATCCCTGACTGAATGTTCCATGTTGTGTAGGTAATAAAGAAACAGCTTGGGATTTCTGGGCATGTGCATCGATTAATGGCTGGATCCATGGCAGGTATGCTTTTGTACTTGGAATTCAGACATGCCTTTTGCTGAGAAGTTAATATTAATTCATTTGATGTGGTGTTGGGTCAAACTCCTGCAAATTTGTATTAAGCAAATATGCTAGTAAATGGTTAATTTGATCTGGTTGCCTAATTGAAATCTGTTTGTCTAAGAGTATTCTTCAAAAAATATTTGTGCAAGCGGTGAATTCTGTGCTATGTTGTGAAGCACAGTTTTTTTATAGTCTTTTGTTATGGCATTTAAAAACCAGTGTCATCAATATGAAGTATAAAGCTGCAGGTTCTGGTAGAATTAATTAGCTGATCAGCCCCTCTGCCACTGCTGCTAGGTTGAATATAAGCCCACAGAAACAGAGAGAACTGCAGCTTCTTCAATGAATAAATTCTTTGGATTTGCCAGAAATGTCTGTACTTTTCCATGTCCAGTGCAAGATTATCACGATGCTCTTTAGATCATATTTGTGAATGTTAAAATCTCTCATTTATTAATTATGCAATAGCAGAAAAACTCAGTAAACTGCCAGTGTATAGTGTGATTATATATTTGTTTTCCTCTTAGTAGTCATTGAGTCAAAAGTAGCTAAGAAAAAACAGGGGAAGGTAAGTAATAGTGGACTGAGTTTTAATTCTTCATGTGCTTTTAATTTGTAAAACAGTCTAGTGACAGTCCTTGAATAGTTTTGGGTATTGATACTTAGTTTCTAATGGAAAAAAAAATAGTGGGATTTTTTTACTGCTACCTGCAGTTGAACTAGGAAGATCTCATTAAAATATTCTGGCTTTGTGTGGTGTCCAGAGGGAAAAAAAGAGAGAATTAGTTTAAAGAATGAGAAGAGTTCTAAAAACTGACAAAACCTGTTTGCTAAGACATGTTCCAGATCTTGGCTGGCTTTCTATCTGAAAAGTCAAAAAACCTCCTAGATACATAGTTGGTTTGGTTTTGGTTTTTTTCTCCTTAATTTTTTCCTTTTCCCTGTCTTTAACTATTCCAAGGAACATTTTGCAATTTACTTTTCCCCAAAAAAAGATTATTACCTTTTCCAGGAGCTTTATCAGAGGCTGGGAAGCTGACTTGGGAGGTGCTGTGAAAACACTGAATAATCAGCTTAACCAGTCAGTGTTGGATGGGGTGGAATTCTTCCTGTAAAGAAATTAATAGCATCTGGCATTGTTGTAAGCACCTTACTGGTTAAATCTGGTTTGTGTGGTTAGAACAGCAGAAGTAAATTAATATACAGAGCTATCTGGCAGCCACCATCTGCTTTGTGTGGTGTGTTTAAGTACAATGTACTCAACAATTTCATTTTTAGAGCCCCAAAAGTGAGGAACTTGGGGATGAAATGAACCCAACAGTCAAGTGTATATATATATATATATATATATATATATATATATATAGTGTGACACGTCTCTCCAGTTGTTTACTAGGTGGCATTACCTGCTTCTTGGGATACTCTTTAGATCATACAGGCAGAGTGTTTATCTTAAGTTTATCAAGGAGGTACAGAGGAGGAAGGAGGCACTAAGAAGAGCAGAGAGTTTGAAATGTGGTACAGAAGTTTTCCAGATTTGCAAACAAAACAGAAAAGACTTGAAAGCAATTGGTAATAGTCTTGCTTTCCTTCCTGTGCTGGCTCCAATAAAGGATATTTTTCTGGTACTTCCGCACTTAAATACTGAAGGAGATGATGTGCTGCACAAGCCCCAGTGTTGGTGCAGTTTCATGGGATGCAGTATGAGGAAGTTGAGAATAGCTAATGATAGATAACCTGTATTTCCTTGAACTTTTAGTCCCCTCTACACCATCTAGGCAGGCAGCTCTCTGCTTTCACTTCTCTGTACTTACATCTTGTTTATGTCAGTGTTTCCAACGTGACTACTGGTCAGCTTCTAAGTGGTGGGAAACATGGAAGTGTCTTCTGTAAGTGAGAAACAGGATCAAAAGCACATCCACAGGGGAAAACAAGGCAGTGAGGATGGGGGCAGTGGAGGGAGAGAGAAGAAAAGCCTATTGTAATGCATATATTTAAGGAGCCCGAGTTAAAGTTACTGTGGAAACTCTAACTCTGAATTTCCTGAGTCTTGTGTGATTCAAATTTCAGCTGTAACACTTCATTAGCAGATAAGCAGTGTACAGCTTTTTTTAAGGAAAGGCAGACTTGAGCAGAAGAGAAATCATAGAGGTTGGTGGGGTTTAGGAAATAAAATTGTCAAAAAACAAAAACGAACAAGCAACATTAAATAAAACATCACAGGATGATTTTACAAATTAATTTTTTTCAAGTTTTCTAATAGAAAAATCCGAATTAAACCACAGAAATGTGTATTTCCTGTTCTGCACTTGATTAACTTCAAAATAACAAAGCCAAAAAAGACTAGATGTTATCTAGAATAAACTCAAGTCTCATTAAACCAATACAGGAAGTATGGTTTTGTTTTTAGCTTTTTACTTTTACTAAAAGTGATTGAAAACAATACTCAGTACTATCTGGAAGGATATTGGCTATCTCAATTTTAAATAGTATGTAATTAACACTTACCCACTTCAGTCAGCATTTAAAAAAAATCTGATCTAGTTCTTCAGCTACACTGTGGAGGGAAAGAGAATTGCATACTGGACATCAAGAAATATCAGGACTGATAAATTAGGCATTCTTTTACCCATCTGATAAATATTTTTTTGTCATCAGCAGTTTCTCTGTATGTAGTTTCTGAAGCTTTGTTTTGTTCAGAAGATGCTGCTTGGATAAATTAATCTTTTTGTTAGCTAAGGAGCAGATCTTCTGCAGTTCAAGGCTGTGTCTTGTGCTTATCACTCTCAGCTTTATTCCTAGGAATCTCCTGGCATGCTTAATTTGATCTCTGGAGCTACTGATAAAGTACAAGGAACATGATAGAGATATCATAAAAATTGCATACCAGCCATGTTTGCAATGTAAATGCATGTCACTTGTGTTTTTTTCTTGCTCCAGATAGTTTTTAATTTTTATTTCCAAAGAAACTAAATTGCTAAGAACAGAGGGATGTAGGGAAATGGGGAGACAGATGAATCCCTGTGGAGCTAATCTCCTTGTTAACTCCCAAAGCCTGGGAAGCAAATCAAGGACAGTCTAATGTGCTTCACTGTCACTAGTCTTCAGTCTGTGTAACCCAGTATCTTGTCCCCAAGAGTGGTCACAAGGTGCTTGAGGACAATATGGGAAGTGAAGAATGGTCTTTTCCTGGCTTCTGAGCCAGCACTGGCAGTGCAAAGTCTGCTGGTTTTGAGGAAGTGGCTCTTTGAAAGGAGTAGCTCCATGCCCCTACTATGATTATTTCACATCAGACGGTGGGAATTGCTCTGTGTATCTCTGAACTGTTGGCACACTTTTGAACCTGTCCTGTTTAACCTACCCCAGGGGAGATTTTTGGTTTAGCTGTCATTAGTGGGGATATTTTGCTTTTTCAAGCCTGGGACTGAGCCTTAAGGTGCTGTGGTCTGACTTCTCAAACATATATAGGGAGCAGAGGTGAAATGAGTAATTTTGTAGACTTCACCACAATGGCTGTGTCCCACAGCTGGCTGCCATTCCTCTTGGAAAGCACAGTGTCTCTCTTGAGCCCCAAAAGAAATTCTGATCCTTTCTTTGTACATGAACAGTAAAGCAGTAACATGTCCCTCCTAGTTGCTGCAAGACAGCATATATTGTGTGATCCCCTTTGCACTTTCTTTTTTTTTTTTTTTTTTTCAGAAATTCATGTCTAGAAAAAAAAATTTAAGTTTGTATTTAAATCCTTAGTAGGTGCAGATTTTTTCCATTTGGTCTTTTTTTTTGGTACTATTTTCAGACTGTGTTCACTAAATAGTGCATTCACCAAGCTCTGGTTTGGTCTGTTGCTAGCCTTTGTTCAGAGGAAGTTCCTGGATAGATACTAGGGCATGACTGGAAAGAGAAGACAGGGTAAAGCCTGTTTTCTGAAGTGGGATGAATTACCTGTGCACTCTTAAACCCTGTAAAAGTGCTTTTGCCCCTCCCTCTTAATTCTTTTTAAACTACTTAACTTAATCTATTTTATGATATTTCTGGACATCTCAGAGAATCCACTGGGAAAAGCTCTAGAGTGAGGGATTGCATTTCATGTAAGTCACTGGAAACAGTCTTGAAGTTGCTTTAGTTTTGCAGCTTCCAACTTTTGAATCCTTCAGAAATAAACTGCAGATGTCTGCTTTTTGTTCAGAGGACATGTCCAAAATCTCTGAAAGAGGTGTTTTTGTCCTCTAAAATGAATTACCGGTGGGATAATCCAGAATCCCACAACCTTGGCTCTCAATTGACAGTTGACCAGTGTCAGATTTTTGGATAGCTCACTCAGAGTGGTTTTTTCTCATCATCTAATCCTGTTACTTTTCAGATCATTCAGCTTATCAGAGCAGTGGTTTTGCGGGTTTGTTTTCTTTTTGTTTTTTTTTTTATTTTAACTCCAGGTATAGAAGTTATGAAGAGTTTGTTTGCAGGAGTTGTGTTTGGATTTTGTTGTTGGTTTGTATTTGCTTTTTTCTTGCCTCTGTTATGGATTTCTCTTGGCCTTGAGGAAAGGAAGGGAGGTAATACAGCTACAAAAAAAGATGTAATTAAGGGACTATTAAAACTTAAGAGGAAGTGACAATTTCCTGCCAGCATAAAAAGTGTGCTTGTCTTCTATAGGAACAATTTTTAAAAGTGACATTTAGCTAACTCAGAGCAGTTGCTAGAAAACATTGCCAGCTACAGAGGTTTTTACTTTGTCTTTCCCCAGATTTATTTTTTTTTTGAGTTTTGATTTTTTGATGGCTTTTGGGTTTTTTTTTGGTGACTGTGATATACCATCAGAAAATGACTACTGTTGTTAGTCAACAGTTTTAACTATTCCCTCCAAAGAATCTGTCAGCCATTGAGTGGTTTACCTCAATACCTGGCAGTTGGAAAGACTTTGTTGCTCAGGCAACTGTTAGAGTTGTTGTTTTCTGTACTAGAGTTGTTTCCAAAATTGCAAGTTGGTCAGCATTTAAGCTGTTATGAAGCAGCTCCTAACTGGATGAGTTCAAAGATTTGATTTTTTTTTCCCTTTGATTTTGCATCTTAAGTCCAGAAAGCTTTTCTGCTCAGTATTGATGTAACATGAACTATTAAAATGCAGTACTGCAACACAGTTAAGTACTGCTCATCAGCGTGAGCCTGGCTCTATTTTAGATGTAATTAGAATATATTCAGTGTGTCATTAGAATATGTTTAGTATTTGCAGACACAGTAGATAGATACATGTATCTGTACCCAGTAATCACACCAAATTCTGGCAGAACCTTTTTAGAATAAAACATGTACATTTAGTGGTTTGATTTTTTTTTTTTTTTTCCCACTGTGGTAGGATTAGGTTTCATGGTTGCAATCCAGTAAAGCTGATGTACTTGACTAGCCTGATTCTTGGGAGCTATGAATTTCAGTAAGATTGCTCAGGTGAATATAGTCAGGCCCATAAATCTTGGAAAATCTAGGCCTAGGTGTGCTGCTCCAGTGAACACCAAGTACAAACCTAAATCCTTTGTGTGTTCCTGTTTACTGATTCTAAGTGACTTTGTGTTTCTCTAACCAAGTAGTTTGTATATGCTATTGTATTCACTGCCAGCAAAAGGAAATTTTACTTTTCAAAATGATCCTAGAATCAGATAAGGTGTAGGTGAGTTTTGTTTGCTTGTTTTGTTTTTGTTTTTAATAAAGGTATTACAGCAGTGATTTGTACTTACCCTCTTGATATGGTTAGAGTTCGCCTGGCGTTCCAAGTAAAAGGGGAACACAAGTACATGGGGATTATCCATGCTTTCAAGATGATTTACACCAAGGTATTTTTTCTTTTCATCTTCAGTTCTGTCAAAGCAAAGTATGCTCTTTAAAGTAATGTTGCACTGCATTGAACGTAATGGCTTGGTGCAAAATAACATGACTTCATTGGGTGCACTTCGGATTTTTTAATGTAACGAGTTATTTGGATGCTGTATTTGACTTAGGCTGGTGAGCTGTAGCTAAGGCTCATGTAAGTGGGAGATCAGAAACAGCAGAGAAGCTGCTTTTCAAGAAAAGTAGTAACGTTACCAAAAAGATGTGGGGAGGAGGGCTATGTATAATGCATAGATGTTTCCAGTTATGATGTTGGGTGGAGAATTTTCTCCTTCAGTTTCACTTATTTGTCTCCTATGGAGCCAGGCAGTTGTCCCTCCAATTTTTCAGGCACGGGAAGCAGAACATGGCATGAGCTTCTAGATGGTGCTAGTCAGATTGCTCTCATGGCAGTCTGTATGTCTTGCCACAAATGCTGCTGTGTTTTTCTTTCAAAGGAAGGTGGTTTTAGTGGATTCTACAGAGGGCTGATGCCAACTGTGGTGGGAATGGCACCATATGCGGGTGAGTTAAAGCCACAATGTGGCAGTTCCGTGCACTACTAAATTTGGTTAAATATATTTGCACAGCCAGTTCACTAGCTTCTGTCCAAATCATCTTCAATGATGCTCCCTAAAAAGTGTCTCCAATAGTCAAAGCCCAGCTTTTGTGCAGTTTGGAGTCGGGAGTGAGCACGGTAAACTCGTGCTTGTGTTTACTTGGCAGTTTTCCCCCAAGGAAATATGGAGGCTGTTTGTCTGCAGCAGGCAGATCCTTGGGAGCGGTGCTCGCTAAATGGAGCCGCGGAGGCTCCGTGTTGGCTCCACCTCCTGGTGGCTTTTCTGGAAATATTCCTGCATGTACAGCAGCGGTGATGTGGCACAAAGGAGCAGAACAGCCTGCCTAAACTGCTCTTTTAAAAAAAGCTGACATGTCCCTCCGTTAGAAAGATCTTAGGAGCTATGAAAGATTCTTGACAGCATTCCAGTAATTTAAAACTCCCAGTCTTGCTTATTGAGTGTATTCTTATAGTGTTAGGTATAAACACAAATTCAGTTGGACAGAAGTTACTGTAGAAGTTCAAAATATTGTTTGTTTTTCTGCTTAAGAAACAACTTGCAAAAGAACTGGAAAATAGTTTAATTTTGTAAATGCAGCTTTCTCTTTATGATGATACATCAACAAATAGTTTGCTTTTTTCTGAAAGTACATAAAATTAAATTTCCTTTTAGGTTTTTCATTTTTTACCTTTGGTACCTTAAAGAGCATTGGACTTGCTCAGGCACCTAACTTGCTTGGACGGCCTTCCTTAGATAACCCCGAGGTGTTAGTTTTGAAAACACATGTAAATCTGCTGTGTGGTGGCATAGCTGGAGCAATAGCTCAGACGATATCGTAAGTTTGGGTGTGGGGCTGCTTTCGTCTCTCTAGCTGTTCATGCTAAACAAGCTTTTATCTAAGTAATGATCAGTCAAGTTTGGAAATTAATCAAATACTGCAATTCAGGTGCTTCCTGTTGTTTCACTTACTAAATATCAATTCAATCTTCAGGGTCTTTTATCCAGTGAGACAATTAAACAAATTCAGGCAAATCTTCTGAAATCCACTGGAATCTTTTTTAATAACAATCTTATTTCTTAGCTTGCTTGGAAAGCTAAAGAATTTTGACCCTGAATGTAATTTTCATAATTTTATTATTCCAATTTACTTTCAAATCCATGTAACCTGTGAAGCCATAGGATTAAAGAAAACAACAAAACAAACAAGTCTTAGATATTGTATTTGGCATTTCTATTACTTTGCTTGCTTTTTCCTTTCTCACCCTGTCCTTGTTCTACTTTATTTTGTCCATAAAATAAGCTAATTGATTGGACTGATATGGCATGGATTTTCCACTAAATCACTGCATTGCAAATATCACTGCCTATTAATCCTTCAGCTGTTAATTTTATTTTCAATGCAGGTGTCTTCTCCCTCCAGCATTTTACAGACTGTTTTATACTCTCATCTGATCTCCATGTGCCTTACTAGTGCCAAATGGAATACATTGAGAGCTCTGGTTTGCTGGTGTTGGTTGTGTAAGGGGAGTCTCCCTTTCTGGAGAGCTTTCAGCTGTGTTGAGAATCTCAGCTGGATTCCTGACTCACTGAAAGGGGAGTTTGGAGGTTGCACGTGGACTTGTTTGTTTGTTTAAGCAATATTCCATCACACACGTGCTTGAGCAGCTGTTGCAATGTCTGCTCTGCAGGTATCCCCTGGATGTAACTCGCAGGAGAATGCAGCTAGGAGCAGTTCTCCCAGACTCTGAAAAGTGCCTGTGAGTATTTCCTCTGCATCTGTATTGACTTCTGGGATGTCTGAGCTAAGTTCAGTTCTTAATTTTAAACCTGAAAAATAACAACCACCCCCTGAACTAATAAGTTGATTTCTGCCTTTTTTAAAAAAGGAGTTTCCCCACAGACAAATGCTGCCATTATTAATCTGAAATAACAATGGCACCCTCATTAGTAATCCTGTATTTGTATTAGTTTTTTGTATTTTCATGCAATTTGTGCTACCTTTAATATCAGCAAGATCTCTAGAGAGAAGGAATGCTTCTACTGAAATGAAATAGTTTCAGAATATACTTTAATGGTGTAGAATCTGTTCCATAAGATGATTTTGCATAATGAAATTTGATTTGAGCTTTTTGCACTTATAGTAATCTCCTACAGCCCACAGATTGTTGAGGTTCCTCAAGTGGAAGCACCATAATAACTTAAAAATCATAGTATTAAATCAGTTCTCATCTTCTGAATTTCCAGTTGTCGCAATGAAATTCAATTCCGGGACAGTTTTCTCTTGGTTAGTTTCAATCTTGTGGAATTGTGTGTGTCTGAATCCAGTGCAATTCCCTGTGAACCTCCTGTGTGGAAAGTTGGATGCTACCATGAGCAGGCTGAGTGACCTTTCACAAACAACCTCAGTGTTGTTTATCTGTGAAGCTTCTGTTCTGTTTTCTCTACCAGACACTTTTTTTTTTTTTCTTTTTTTGCTTGTCTATTTTACACTCCTGGTAATTTTTAAATAAAAATATGTTTGTTGTTCCCAGTGTTTTAATTTTTGCATTTGTGAGGACTACTTTTCCAGTCCCAATTGAAAAATTTTGTTGTGACTGTATAGGACAGAGACAGGTATATCTCTAGAGGATGAGAGGACAAAGCAAGCAGGAAGTCTCAAAGCTTTGGGATCCATGGAAGATGCTCTCCAAGAAAGAGCACTGTCTTCCAACCATTTCACATCTGTTTGCTTAGTTTCAGTACAACTCTGAAAGTTCTCTTTGCATGTACAGTGCAATTTCTGCTGTTAATAAGGTCAAATATTATATACTCAGATTGTTATTTGTGAAAGGAATTGATGCTTCTCAGCTCCTTCCTGCCAGTTAGGCAGTGGAATGTGTGGAGCCATTCTGGTGTAAAATACCATAACACGTCTTGCAGGGCAGGTGTTTTCAGACTGACAGTTCTTGAGCTGGGACAGCACTGTCCTCTTTGCAATTCCCAGCCCTTGGGCCCACATTTCTTGTGGAAGCTCAGGTTGTCTTTTTGGTCACATGTGGCTTTGCTGTGTGGAATGCCAGGGGTTTGTCTCCATGGCTCTCTTAAAACCCCAGTAAAAAGTGTCTTGTGTTTAAAGCAAATGATTTTGAGAGTGAATGAATATTTGTATCCACTACTGACTGGAGCTTTTATTTTTGCAGTACAATGGTGCAGACACTGAAATACGTGTATCAACAGCACGGAGTACGGAGAGGACTGTACCGTGGCTTGTCCTTGAATTACATCCGCTGTATCCCTTCCCAGGCCGTGGCTTTCACCACTTATGAACTCATGAAACAATTCCTGCACCTCAACTGATTGGTTCTTTTACAAGACTTTTCTGTACAGCTACACTATCAGTCCTCAAATGTTATTGCTGAATAAATTACTTGAAGTTTTTTTTTTAAAAAAAAAGCTTTCTGTTACTGTGGACCTGCTGTTGGCTGACATCTTTATTTGCCAAAATTTCAACTTCCTGGAGTCAAAACCAGGTGTGACACATCAAAATAAACATCAGCTAGCTCTAAACACTTTGATTGCACTTGATCTTCTAGGCTTGATTAGATGAATTTTAGGAAGGACACTGTTTTGGAGATCGCACCCATGTTTCATATGGGTTCCAAGCTGTCAGTTCTTTAGCCTTACCACCCTTCCAGGACTTACCTGCTGCTGATTATGCTGCTTTTTAAGCTAGTGATTAGGCACCTGTTATGATTTAAAAATTAAATGGACTGATTTGAACATCATGCAGTGATTTTTGGCATTCAGATCCTTGCCAGGCCTGCAGAAGCTGAGCTTGGCAGACCACACTTTTAAGCAGCCTTTCATTCTTGCTCTGTACAAGTTCTCTGAATGCAAGAACAATGCACTCGTCTTCAGACTGCTGCACAGCAAAGTTCTCCAGCCACTCGGGTCAGAACCAGCAAGATGTGTTTAGCAGTATTAGAAATCTTGCCATTTGGAAACCAGTTTCTTGTGTGCATTCTACGACATCAATAAAAGCAGGATGGGATTTTACAGGGATGAGGGCTAGAAAAGATGTCCTAATCTCAGAAAGCTTTTCTGTGCAGCTCAATGTTCTTGATTTGATTTATTCAAGGCTGAGTATGTTATGTACTGTCCCAGTACTAGCTGGTGTAAAGAGGATTTTCCCTGCCTTCAACCATGGTGACAAAGAAGAATGCATGCTGCTGCATTTACTTGTTTTTGGACCAGATCCAACCTCATGCAGGAAAGAAAATTAGGATTGTGTTGGTGTGTGTATGTACTGTTCCTGAAGTTATGGGATGCAATGGACTAGTGCATGTTTGCCTCCTCCCGTGATTCCTTTCCTGGAAGGAATTATTTTATACATGATTTGCATTTGGTACTCTTGATTTTGCTCATTTGATTCAGGAAAATGTAAAGCATTTACTTCATGTAAGTTATTTATTTATTGTAAATATTTTAGCATCTTCTAAGAATTGGCAGTGGTTATTTTAAGTGGTGGATGGTAACAACTGATTTGCTTAATTTTGACAAATTTTAACAAACTGGATTTTCAGTTATATATTCAATACCAACGTCTGTGGCTCAATTCTTCCCCCCAGTTTCTTAAAAATATGTATTTCTTTGAAATTTACAGTGTAGCTATGGACAGAGAATGAAATGTATCTGGGTATATTTTATTAAAATTTTTGAACTAATGTCTTTGTGTGATTTGTGTGTGTTGCAGTCAGGAAGGCTGTGCAAATGTGCACAACATTCTTAATTAAGAGACAAAAAAATACGCTTTTTCATCTGGTTTTTAGTTTCACATAGAGGAAAGCTAGCCTGCTACACAGAATGAAGCATAACCCATCATGTTCATGCCCAAGAGAAAGAGAACATAAAAAGTGTCTCCTAAATACTTTAGCTGGTAGTGATTGTGAAAAACATACCTACTTGATGGAACTGTGCTATATTTTTAGAACTAGTTTTTCAAAATAGAACTGAACAGTGTATGAAAGTGTTTTAATATTAATTCCTGAATTTACACAGTTAGACTTGGAGAATGCTAACGTATCTTAAAATTGCAAACATTTTTCACAACCTCTGATGTCAAAACACTTGTGTCCAACTTTCTCCCTCCAGATTCCCCACACTGGCTGACTTTTAGATAACTTCCAAAAGATATTTAAAGCGTATTTTGTACTTCATAAACATATTCTGTTGAGATTTTTTGGTGTACAGGAGATGTATAGGGAATGTAAGACTAGAGCAAGTGTGTTTATGTGATCTCCTAATATTGCACCACATTGACTGTATTCAATAATATCAACAAGCAACTATTAAATGATAATTAGGCTTCTCTTAGAGAATAATGTTGCAATGGGAAGCAACTACTAAATGATAATTAAGCTTATCTTAGAGAATGATGTTGCTATGGGAAGCAACATTAATGTAGTTTAATTAATGTATTTCAGGACTATGCCAAATATAACTGGAAGGGCTAGCTTAAGAATGTTCTCACCTTTTAAAATTCATCAGCTTGAACTTGATCCTTCTGTTGTGATGTCTAACCATGGGCCAAAACTGTCCTTTTTGCAGCAGAGTGAAACCTGTGCATCCGAAACTTCAGCATCGCGTCAGAAATCCAGCGACCACACATCTTTATGAGGGGAAAGCTTGGACTCTCGGGCTCAGATTGGCCCGAAAGCGAATTGGGAGCGGAAGGCACGTCTGATATTACCTTGTACCACCGCACCATTAGCAAAAGTGGGGTCGGGGGTGAGACAGCGCTTGATAAAGTGGAAATTAGCAGCGGGCACCGCTGTCAGCGAGGCGTTCGAGGCTCGCGGCCCCTCACGGCGCAGGCGCAGGCCCCGCCCCTCGCGCCCCTCACGGCGCAGGCCCCGCCCCTCCCCGAGCCGGCGGCGCGAGGCGCCTCGCGCCGCTTCGCGCCTTCAGCTGGCGCGCGCGCGGGCACCGCCCCCTCCCCTCACGGCCGCCTCCCATTGGTCGCGCCGGGCGCGCTGGGCGGGGCTGGCGGAGCGGGGGCGCGGGGCGCGGGGCTCGGTGAGGCGCTGAGGCGGGCTGTCTTCAGCCCGGTCTAGCTGAGCAGAGCCCAGCCCAGCCGAGCCCAGCCGAGGGCCGCACGAGGCCTGCCCATGGCCGAGAGGTAGCGGGGCCCGGCGCGGGGAACCACTATGCGGGGACGGCTGGGAGCGCGGGGCGGGAAGTTTGAATTTCTAAACCGCTCTGGGCGCGGGAAGGCGCGATGTGGCTCTGAGGGCTGACCCGGCGGCACCGGCCTGCCTCGGGCATGGCGGGACACTGCCGGGGATCAGCGCTGCGGGGAACCGGTGCCGAGTTCGCCCCGCAGATACCCTGAGGGCTCGGTGTCGCTCTGCCCCGGCCGCCCTGCAGCTCCCTCAGGCATCGCCCGGTGACAGGAGAGCAGGCGGCTTTGGCCGCTCTAATCTCGTGTTTTGGCTATAGGCAAGTGAACCTTGAGCGTCGGTTTTCTAATCAGCTTCAGGCAATGGGGAAAAATTCCCTGCTCTGTGTTGGAGGTGTTTGTGTGGCTGTGGGAGTTCATGCACGCCGGGAGATACAAACTTTCTCACAAGCGCAGTTTTAATTGGTTTAAAAGTGCTTATGGATATATAGAAACAAAAATGAAGAGCTAACTGTAATAAATAGCAAACTGCTTAATATTTATAGAGCTTTCCTCTACCTGTACAGACTAAAAAAAAAAAAAACCCAAACGAAATATTTATAAAAATGAAAGGGGAGTAAAATTTGGTTTATGTTTGAAGCTTTCCCTCTTTTTGTATGTAGATTGTTTTCAAATCGTGCCGTGTTCTGTCTTTGTAATTAGCTGTGACTTCAGTTTTCAGAATAAAGTGGCTGATACGATCCTCAAGAATGGGCTGGACAACAGATACCGGGTGCTGGAAGTCAGTGTAATCCAGAGAAATGGAAGTGACCCTGAGAAACACTTGACAATTACAGCATCTCCCTCACTGCAAGAGACAGAGCTGTGCATTCTCAGGAATGGCTGGTAATCCACACAGACATACACATGTTTGCAAAGAGAGTGAAATGCTGGATTATTGCTACCTTGCAGTTTGTATTTGTCATTTGTCAGGATTTCTTTAGGTCAACTGCTTAAAAAAATCCACGCTTCAAAGAACGTGGAATCTGCTCTGTTAATGTGTTATTTCTTACACATTGCGTCTGTCGTTTTCAAGTGCTTGTGTGTGTGTGTTCCCTCGCAGGGAGTCTGTGCCGGTTGTTCCAGGGGACATTGTTCATTTGGAAGGGGAGTGCAGCTCTGGCACCTGGGTGATAAATGCCCAGTGTGGATACCTGGTGCTGTACCCAGACCTGCTGCTCTCGGGCACTACGATCTCAAACAGCATTCGCTGCATGAGAAGGGCGGTGCTGAGTGAGCGCTTCAGGGTAAGTGGGAATTCCAGGCTCTTCCTGCTACTGCAGCAGAGTTACTGTTCCACTGAGACTGGTGGCTTAGCTCAGTATTAAATCTCTATTGCAAAATGTCACTATTAGCAATTCATGATGTTTACAACATAGAATAATTTGGGGTGGAAACTGCCTCTGCTTGAGCTTTGAAATAATGCAGTACTCTTAGTACAGCTACTGGGCTAAAGAACTGGTGTTTCCACTTATAATTCTCATAACTTTTGGATAATCTCTTGCCACATTTTGCATGGATATGAATCCTTTGTGAGGGATGTGCCTCTTGCCATCCATATAAAAACATCACCTCACTTGGGCAAGTTAAGGGCTTCTGAACTCAGTTAATAATTGGTGTGGGCTAACCCTGGAATCTGAATCCAGCTGCTGGATCTTGGAAAGAGGAGAAGTTTCTTGTGGTACTATCTTTGGTGATACGTTAGAAATATGCTGATAAATAGAGAAGCAACAGCTGCCAGTTTCAGCTGATGAAAACTTCCAGACATGATAGAAGTGTAAATCCAAATGAATAAGGACATTTCAGTGGAGTGGTAAGCATTGATTGTAAAGGTTATTTATTTGCATTAGGAAATGCCCACAGGCAAAACTTTTCTCAAAATTCATGTTGATCCTTGCCTTTGTTTCTCACCTGCCAATCACATAGATCCCTGTATATCCTAACATTGTCAGGGCTGGGACAAACGTGAGAGACAAAGCAAACCATTTAATCCAGCTGCTTTCACAAGCAGGTTTGACTAGATAAACATTAGTGACGTGAAAGCTGCCATGACCTTGTACTTCAGTTAGTGCCCGCTGTGATGTGCAGCAATTAAAATCCAGAAAAAGTTGGCACGAAATGGGCATCAGTCTTCACAAATGTTCCCTTCTGTTGCAGGGCTCCGAGTCGGGCTCGCGCCAAATGCTCGTCGGTACAATCCTTCATGACATTTTCCAGCAATCTGTGACCAATAACTTGACTCAAGAAAAGGTACAAGAGCTAGCAAACAAAATTGTGTATGGACAGAAGTATCTCAAAGAAATGTAAGTAGCATTACAGCTGCCTTTTGTGTTTGGAAGACAGGGCAGGAGCACTTTGAGCCAGCAGATTAAGTTTAAGTACTTTAAGAAATGTAGCTCTGGTATCAGGAGTGATTATCATTCTGCCAAATGGCTTAATGGAAATTTGGGATCTTTTAGTAAGATAATTCCCCATTTGGTAACTTTATTTGCCTTCCCTGCTGAGCTACTTTATAGATCTGAGGTAGTCTTTTGGAGTAACTGTATGTGTCAGGTTTTTTTACTTCCAGGTTGCAGTGTTTGTATCTGTAACATTAGATTTCCAGGCATCTCCCAAAGCTGATTTGAATGGGACAAATTATTATGATCCTCAGCAATCAACCTAGAACTGAATGTCTGATAATTTCATATCTTCATCAGGTTACTTAAAGGCTCAGTTGTTAGAAAACCTTCAACTTATTTTCTCAGCAAAGCTGATAGAAATGCTAGCCAAAAATAGTCTTAATATTTTCATTGGAAAATGGGAAGATGAATGGCTGTCAGTTTTAACAGTTTACTGCAGACTTGATTAAAATACAATTCTATTCCTGTAAATTAAAAATCATTGCATGCAGACTGTTTTAAATTGTATGTTGGGCAATATCAGTATCTGTTAGCCCCAGATGAGTCAGAAGTTAAAGTTGTAGTGGCAAGATTTATTACTCTTAGTTCTGTTATGAAGATAATATTTTGAATTTTGGCTGCTAAGATTACCTTAAGGCCTTTATGTCCCTCTGGGCCTCCATGAAACTGTTAATTTGCAATTCCCTTTTACTGCCAGCAGCAGATTTAATACTTTGTTTCCTTAATGTACATGTCCTTTTTTTTTTTTTTAGGTATCACTTAAATCTGAAACAAGCACAGGTAATGCAAGAAGTAGAAGAGTATTTGCCATCATTTTTTAAGTGGGCAGAAGACTTCATGCACAATCCAGCAAACCAAACCAAAATGCAACTGAAACTGTAAGAAGCCAGGATGAAAAGTTTAAACCATTCTGTGTTGTAAAGCTTGTTTAGCTCACCTGAAATTTTTAGAACTTCTTGTGCACATCTGTTGGGTGATTTGGAGCTAATTCATGGCCTCACTGACCACAGAGCTGAGCTTGTGCTGCATGTTGAGCTGCCTTTGTGAGTTTTGGGCAAGACATGAAGCCTGAGGGTGAACTGACTCACAAATCTTAAAATCCTTGTGAGCAGCCAGAGCTTTTAGTGAGTAGAAGAGCTGCTGAGTGAACTAGGAGTTACTGTAGTTAAGAGCAAGACTGCAAATCAGAGTGTGAAACTATTTATCAAATGGAATTCTTGACTAATAAAAAAAAAATTTTTGGTGAAATGGTGATTTTACTCAACTGCTGCTGAGTTCTTCTTGTCTGTGACCTCTTGATTGTAATAACCATAGGGTGTTAAAGTTTCAGTGATATGGCAGGTCTGAGAAAAACCTGTATGCTGCTGACAAGTGTATGATAGAGTGTGGTTATTGAGGAAAGACCAAAAACCATTAAAAACAGTTTAAAGTCTCATCTTAACCTTGAAATTTAGGTAAATAGCAAAACCAACTCAAGTTAGTTTCTGATATGTTGCTTCCTCTGTTAATGGGAAGATTACTTTGTGTGAGACTCGATGCATTTTTTTTCTAAAGTTAGTGCACTTATAATGCAGAAATATGATATATTTAGTTGCAACACATTTAATGTTTAAATAATGATAATTAAGGGCAATTGTTAACTTCTGGCTTAATTTCCTTCCTAGGTCAAATAGTGGAAAAACAGAAGATGTATCTTCCAATGTTGAGATTGTGGACATCTTGGACATTGAAGAGAATATCTGGTCTCCCAGGTTTGGGTTGAAGGGAAAGATTGATGTCACAGCCAGGGTGAAAATCCACTGCCGGTCTGGAGTACACTCTCGGATCATGCCTTTGGAGCTCAAGTCTGGCAAGGAATCAAACTCTGTAGAGCACAGAAGTCAGGTACAAACACCAAATGTCTATTTTTCTGTTAGGTGACCTGTTGTGTCTTATGTATAAGAAACACTTTGTATGTGATATAATCTAAATTCATGGATGGCTCATCCTGCTGTGCCCAAAGCTGCTGGTATAAAATGAAAGTGAACTGAGTAGTAAGTACATATACATTTACCACTTCCAAACACACTTCTGGGTTTTATCCTGAAGTATCTGTTCTTTAGTCTCTTCTTACTATATTCAAATGCTAGATTGAAGCAGACTTTTTCAGGAGCTAGTGTTCCACATATTTCCATATAGCTGGCCTGATTTGGAGAGGTAGTAGCCTTGTTTTAAGTGTTTAAAAAATGCCTTTTAATTTAAATCCTTGGTCAAGTTCTTCCTACTTTCAGCTTCTAGAAGACTTGTGTAATAATGGCTCTTGAGCCATGTAAATTGTGGAAGAACTAAATACAGTCTAGAACGTAAAATTAATTCCTTGTTTTGCTTTGCTTGCATGTGTGGCTTTTCTTTTCCCTTTAAATGTCTTTATCTCACCCCTGTACAAGGGTGGGCAAGTGAGTGAGCAGCAGTGTGGTCCTTGGTTAAACCATGACAGCTCTAAGTTTATGTCTAATGTTTGCAGGTTATTCTGTACACACTGCTGAATTTAGAGCGCAGAGTAGATCCTGAGGCTGGATTTCTTCTTTACCTCAAAACTGGCACAATGTATCCTGTTTGTGGAGCTCGCATGGACCGCAGAGGTAAAGCTGTTCCCCTTCTCTGGAAACCAGCATTCTCTGAAATGCTACTAAAGTCTTTCTTTATAGCTGTAAAGTTTCCTCTTGTGAAAAGAGCTGTACTTGGGGCCGCTTCACTTGTTAAAAATTCAGTTGTTTTAGTAATATAGTGCAAGGACTTTGCTATTTGTGATTAATCCATCAGTTCTTAGCTGACTAAAAAGTTGATAGCTAATTGCTTTTGAGGTAGACATTGTTAGCAAACAAAAACATCAGCTTGGTTTGTTCTTTTCTTGACAGAATTAATGAAGTTAAGAAATCACTTGGCCTTCTACCTAACACACAGTACCTATAAATCTGATGTGGGAAAGCAGAATTCACAGCTTGCTGCTTTGCCTTCTGTGATTGATGACAGCCAAGCGTGTAAATATTGCTCCCAAATGCAAAACTGCTTTCTATACAGCAGGTAAAAAAGAAAAGGTCTCACTAATGTTTTTAAATAAGATTGGATAATTGTATCTTTTGAGATAATAATTTCATTTTTGTGGTTGACAGTTTTGTATATATTGAGGACTTTTCCACCCCAAAAGAATGTTCCACAAATTTTCTCTACAACTTTTGTAATTCAGCCCCTCATGTCACAGAGATTTAATATACTTTCCCAGTTACACTTTCTGCAAGACAAAGTCCGAGTTAATTCTCAACAAAATACTTGATGACAATAACAGATGTGTTTAAAAAGCTATATTCTTCTAGCCTCTGAAGGAGGCAATCTCTGGGGCTGAGTTCTGGCTAGAGAACCCCTTTTTAGGGTTGACCCTTTAGAAATTGTTTCCATATAGGGTATGACACAAATAATCCATTGATACTACAATGCTCAAGTGTTACTGCATCTTCTGTTCAAGAGAATATTCAGTAAAAATTTACACACAGTTTTAACAACTGTTACAAGTTTTAGTCACTGTGCTGCTAAACAACCAACCAAAATTGTATATAGAAAGGATCAAATGAGGTGTGTTAGAACAGGAGAGCCTTTGGGGTGGTCTTGTGGAAATAGAATGCCTGATTATTTTTAGAATTCTAGGGGTGAAGGTGTATGTTCAGGGAGCTTTGTGGGGATGCATGATATGTTTTTCTGAAACCCTGCTTCTCATACTCAGTTGTTGCAGCAGCAGGATTATAGCTGGGTAGCTGTTTACTTCTGAATAAGCTTTTCTCTCTCTGGTTGTGTTTTGTATATGATTTGATATAATGTCTATTGATATTTAGTTTTGAAGTTTATGTATTAATTACTAAATCCCCATTGCTTAGCTAAATATCAAAGTAAAGTTTGTCTGTTACAATAAAAGAACTAGAAGGTTGTCTCTGGAAATGTATGGATAAATTTGAAATGCCTTTATTTGGTCTTTGATTAACTTATTCAAAATCATGGAGATAATGTGAAGTTACTCATAGATGATTATGCATCTGAACAAAGGATACAGATTCGACTTTATTCAAGCAATGATAAATTAATCTGTAAATTAATATACAGTAGATATTTGGATTGTTCTTATGTACATATGGACCTGCAGGTGAAAAAGAGTCCAGGCTGAGCCTTTGCTGTGCTTGGTTCTATTCCCAGAGCTGTGGAGCAGAGCATGGCCAGTGTGACCTTTCCTCCTGCTATGGTGCCTGTCATTGACAGAGAGACCCAGCACCTGAAACCCTCCCACTTAGAGTATTTCAGCCTCTGGTATCTGATGTTAACCTTGGAGCTGCAAAGTGGGGAGCATAAAAAGGGATATAAAAATATATGGATGGTACCTTCTTTGGAAAGGTAAAGTATCATTTCTAAACTCATGCCAATGATGCTTCCTTAATTCCTTTTGTTTGTTTTGTATTTTGGTTTTGATGGCTGGTTGTGAGGGTTTTTTAACTTGTGGGTTTTTTTTCTTAATAGTTCTGTTACAGAGAGAATCTTAATTTTTTTTTTTTTTTATATCTTCAGAGAGAAGGCTGGAGATTGTGTTGGAAACGTGATCAGAGTTGATGAAGTCCATGAAATTTCAGAAGGACAGTACCTACATTTTTTCCAGCGTAGGAATGGTGCCATACCTGGAACAAACCTGTTGGTTGGTGATCGAGTGGTTGTGAGTGGAGAGGAAAAGGGTTTACTTGGTTTGGCTACTGGCTATGTTAGAGAAGTCAGTGCAACAAAAGTCTCCTGTTTGTTGGGCAGGTAATAGGATGGAAAATATCTGTTTGTAAACACTATGGCACTGGCTTGAGGAAGGGTGCTGCTAGATGTCCAAAAAGCTGTGACATCTCCTGACTTCCTTCTGGCTTTGGAGTATTCAAATTCAGAACATTCAGAATTTCAGAAATTCTCTTGTCTTGGTTCAAACTGTCAGTAAATATGCCTGTCTATTTAACCAGGTTGTTTGAGTAAAAGCACATTTAAACTCTTTTTTACTTACATCTCTAGCATGAATCTATGTGGATATATATGGTACAGTGACTACTGTGTTAATAACTTTAATTGTTCAGTCTATATTGTCTTTAAATTTGGTTTGCATTTTATTACCCTCATTGGGATCATGATTTCTTTAGTTAATAAAAATAATAAATAAAAATAATAAATAATAAAAAAATATCTGGAAGATACCATTTAACATGTAGTAATCAGTCTTTAATCAAAATACAGCTGGTAAACAAAATGATTTAATCCATGTTGTTGTCATCCTTCAGGACTTTGTCAAACCTCCCCGAGAACACCGTATTTAGGTTGGATCATGATGAAGGAGATGTGGGTACAGGAGTTCCTTTTGAAAATCTTTCTAAATTGATGAGAGATTCCCCAGTCAGGTATGAAAAATCAAATCAATTTCACGCTTTCAATGTTTTCAGGTGAAGTTCCTCAGCTCAGTTTTGTCTTATTTTTACCCACAGTGAAAGGCTCCGCAACTTGATCATTGACTTCCAGAAACCGCATTTTATCCAGCACTTGAGTACTGTCCTTCCTCCTGAAGCCAAGGAAACTGTTGCAAATATTTTAAAAGGTGCAGAATAGCTTTCCCCAAATACTCTGCTTAGTAATACATCTCTGTAGACAGAGTATTTATTATTATGTATTTATTATTTAGTTATTATGCTAAATATAAATAGTTTTTCCTACTTTGGGGTCTAGTGATAGTTTTCAGCTTAAAAATTAAAACCAAGTTCTTGCCTTGCATGTCTTCCAATTAGCTGAGGACTCATTTAATCACAGGAAGATCTGATCAGATATCTGTTCACAACTTTATTTTACTTTTGTTAGCAGCTGCAGGCAGAGTGCCTTATGATTACCTCTGTAAGCTCTACAGAAGGAATGAACAGAGACAGCTCTTGGGATGGAGGGAGCTGACCTTGAGGGAGAGGAGGGAGATGGGCTTTGGTGGAAGCATTCACTTGTATAATCACTCTTGCTGACTCGTTGGCAGCTCTGTGGTGTCATGCTCTGTGGCACCTATTTAAAAACAAAACTTGTTCAGGTATGAGGCAGTATCTTGTGTTTGGTGGAAATATTTCCTTGTTCTCTGACAGAGCCTGTGAAAATATAAATTTAACTGAGTTGTCATAGAGCAAATTGAATTTTGTATAAAACCTCAGCTTGAAGTCTAGTCCAGATAGCTGAAACATGGTGCTTGCTTGCATCAGACTGGGGCAAACCAGCTCTGCTGTTATGTTTGTTCTAAACAGCATCAATCACCCCTGAGCTGTGTGAAATGGATATGATCAAACGCAAATGCTCAGACACAATATATGGAGCTGGTCAATTAAGATGTTAGGGGGGAAAAAAGCGACAAAAGATCTAATAATAAAAATGTTTTCAGTGACTTGTGTAATATGTTTAATGTCATATCTTCATTAGAACCTACAGACTTTGGTCAATTCTTGTCTCTCTTAAGGACTTCAGAGAAGGAGGAAATTGTAATTTTGCTCTGACTTTAGTAATTATTACAATTATGATGAAGCATGGTAATTTAATTTTGCTTTTTTCTTCTGAAAGGTCTAAATAAGCCTCAGAAACAGGCAATGAAACAAGTGCTACTTTCAAAAGACTACACACTTATTGTGGGTATGCCTGGAACAGGAAAAACGACTACAATATGTGCTCTAGTAAGATCATGTACCTTGGTGTTTAATTTTTTGGGTGAAATTTAGATGATAGAATTAAACCAACTGTGTAGTGTCATGACTTAATCTGACAGCATCTGTCTAATGTTAAGGGGAAAAAGCACACTTCTTTTTGTTTAAGCTTTATTTGGTGGAACTGAAATTGGATGTTGTGGAATAGGATTGTCTACTGCTTGTGTAGGAATATATGTGGGAGGGAGGAGATTGAAGTGTGATATTTAATCATTTCTGTGATGCTTTAGTGTTGAAATTCTTTGGCTCCAAATAGCAGCAAGTCTTCAAATCCTGAGTTATACCCTAAAAAGGGACTCTGGGAAGCCATTAACTTGTCCACTGTGAATTGAATGAACCTGTGGGGCTGAATCTATGTGCAGTCTGCTGCTATCTCCTCTAGCTGGTGGTTCTCCCTTCCCCAGGACAGGACTGCAGCAGCATGCTGGATTCAGGTTGTGGGCTGATTCTTGCAGATGAACTGACTTCTTTTCTTTTCCTTTGCCACTCATCAGGTGAGAATTCTTTCTGCTTGTGGCTTCAGTGTCCTTCTGACCAGTTTTACACACACAGCTGTAGACAATGTCCTGCTGAAGCTGGCCAAATTCAAAGTTGGTTTCTTGCGCTTGGGCCGAGCTCAGAAGGTTCATCCAGATATTCAGAAATATACAGAAGAAGAAATCTGCAGGTCCAGATCAATTAAGTCTGTAACAGATTTAGAAGAGCTCTACAATAGCCAGGTGAGAAAAATGTGGTTTTTTGCTAGCCCTGCAAATGATTAAAGATAATTACATAAGTATTTTGTTTGGATGCTGCAGAGAAGGAACCCACCCCAAGGGTGTGTACTGCTGTAAGAAATCTGAGCTGAAGGACATACTCAACCTCTGCATTGTTTCAATTTCTTTATAGCCAGTAATGACCTACATTAAGTCTGCAAGCTGAGAAGCTTTGTTTATGTCCACACAAAGTAACTCATCATTGTAAGTAATAAGCCACGAAGACTCCGGTGCTTTTATCTGATATCTCTTTAGCATTATTTACATGCTGCTGCTGTTTGTCCCTTCTCCCTCCCTTGAGCTCCTTGTGCCATTAGTACAGTCAGCAGATGAGGAAGTGGAAGTGGAATGCTGTGGAGCTGACCTGGCCAAGCCCTTATTGTTGATAGAAATATTAGTGCTGTCTGTGTGAATGTTAATGCAAACCATTAATGGGAGCTGGGTCATAGGAGTCTGTGGCAGCTTTAAATTAAATTCACTGAAAGAATAAAGTGTGATGGTACTTTGAGTAAATGCCGGCTTCACAAAAGCTGCCATTTACTTTTTATTGATAAGTATTGCAGGGCGATGACTGAAGTCATACAGGGAATGACTTAGCATTTCTTATTTTAGTCATTTTGGATTGCAGTGGAAGCACAGCGGTGGGAGGAACTGTGCTGCTGCTGTTGTTTTATCTTCTCTTCAGTATTGAAAAACCACCCCAAACCACCTGATTTTTCACAGTAGTCATTTCAGCACACTCCATGAATTGCCCATGAATAGAACCTGGCAGCACTCTGAGCACATGACAGGAACAAGCTGTTTGCTACAGTCTGCTCTAAAGCTGGTTTTGTTCGTCACTTCCAATTGATGCAAGAATATGTCAGGCCATTATAGGTCTTAAGTGATGCTGATCTGATTTCGAGGATTAATAATTTAATTTCTGTGATTCTACAGTTTAATGGGAAATATTTTTTTTTTTTAAATAAGCATATAAAATGTACCTTATCCTTGAAGTGTGTCTCACTTTTCAGCCAGTGGTAGCAACGTCCTGCATGGGAGTAAATCACCCCATCTTTGTTCGGAAGCAATTTGACTTCTGTATTGTTGATGAAGCTTCCCAAATAAGCCAGCTCATCTGCCTGGGCCCACTGTTCTGCTCCAAAAGGTTTGTGCTGGTGGGGGATCATCAGCAGCTGCCTCCACTCGTGCTGAATGCAGAAGCAAGGTAAGGTAAAATGCTGCTGGACAGTTACTAGTCACAAATTCTGGGAAGGCTCTTGCAGTGCTCTGATTGACACGTTTTGATTTTTGTTTTTGTGTTGTAACAGAGATCTTGGCATGAGTGAAAGCTTATTTAAAAGGCTGGAACAGAACCAAAATGCTGTTGTCCAATTAACTGTGCAATACAGAATGAATAGGTACTTTCAATTTTTATTTATTATGTTCTTAATGTTGGGTTAAATTGGTGAGATTTTTATGCCTTTTCTTGTTTTTCAAATCTTTAGTAAGATTATGTCATTGAGTAACATGCTGGTGTATGAAGGCAAACTGGAATGTGGCTCAGAGAAGGTGTCAAATGCCACTGTTAACTTGCCCAACCTAAAGAAGTTGAAACTGGACCTTGGGGATGCCTCAAAGACATGGCTGAAAGAAGTCCTTGATCCAGACACAGCTGTGTGTTTTCTGAACACAGAGAAGGTAAAGTTCATCATGCTCTTTTCAAACATTGTATTTTGAGGCAAGTTCTCAATAGAGCCAACATGTAAAACTTCATTCAGCTTAGTAGGGTAAAACAGAGACCTTCAGCAAGTGTTTTTCTGGGACCATGTGAAATGTGCGCCACACAAACATTATTGGTATTGTTGGAAACATAGCATCTGAGAACAGCTGAAAACTTGAATTTAGACACTACTTCAGAAATAAACTTTGTGTTTCCTGTCAAGTGTAGCTCAAAGTGTGTGGGTGTACTGGATGTCCTTACATCCAGGGAATGATTTCCATTGGCTGAGGGTCACTGGTGTCAAAGCTGTGTGCCAGTGGCAGGAAGAATGAGGAAGAGTTTTTAAATGCATGAGGGAAAAGATTAATGAATTAGTACCTGCTTGTGGTCTCTCGTACTTGTCACTGTGATCGGATTATGATTTGAATCTTTCTTCCTCCTGAACAGGTTTTGTGTTTGTTCCTGTTAACAATGTGTTTTGTCAATAATTATGTCAACTGATGATCTTTAATGCTGACCCTGGTCAGAACTCACCAGTGTTTCTGTGCTGTCTATGACATTGTACAGGATTAATATTTTTTTTACAACAGTTCTGATAAAATCTCTTCAATGACCTAAAAAGAAGCAGTGTTTACTTTGATGACTTAGAGATATTTCTAAAAATGTCTAAATTAAACAGACATTTTCCAGGAATGCCTGGACAGCTGCAGTCCCTTTCCCAGGAAAGCAGGCAGTTGGTCCCAGGGAAGAGGCCTGTTAATAGGAAACACTGTTTATCTAGTAATCATAGCAAAATTGCTAATGACAAAAGTAGGGTGTCTGTTCCATTTTATTTTTTTTCCCCAGAAAGCCCATCTCAAGTGTAAGACAGCTGCCCTCTTGATAGAGCCAGGAGGAAAAATTTTTATTTCCAAAATATTCTAGATTTGTTGAGACATGAGGCTGTAATGTAATTTCTCCTTTTGGACTTCCTGTCAGAACTCCATGTATTGTGGTAGCCATGGAGGGGGAAATGGAAAAAACCTCACTGAACATGTCAACAAACAAAAACACTTATTCATAGGAGGTTTTCACCCCCTCTGTATTGTTTATAGTGTAACCAAGAAAAGCTTATGAAGAAGTAGACTTGGGGGGTGAGATACAGAGAGAAGGAAGAGGAAAAAAACACCATAACACCACCAGGAAACTTACATTTATTATGTTTGCTTTAAAAAAATGATGTAAAGCATGGGAGGTAATAGTTAAGAAATGGTAAATTCAATCAATACTTCATTTAAAGGTTGAGAGTTCAATTTAATGCAACCATTTTGGATCTTGCTTTAGCTTTAATGCAAGCTTTCAGACATTTAAAATATACCCTTTATGCCACGGAATGAAGAAAATTCACTGTAAATAATGATGTATGGAAAGCGCTAAAGCAAAAGTAAAATTATATTTTATGTAAAATAGAATTTGCTCTCTTACCTTATCAGCAGGGAAATGCCAATTTATGGTTTTTTTTATTTATGATGTATAATGCTGATCTGTAAAGTCAGAGGATTAAGCTTTGGCAGTTTCTGAAGGTGATAAGCTAGTGCTGGAAATTCATTTTGAGAATTGTTCTAATTTGTTTTACAAATAGAGTATTCTGCAGTCACAGTACAGCCTCTTCTGCTTAATAAGATTTAGCATTTAACTTTATTTCTTTAATTAATGTCATTAGTATAAATCCAGTGAGTTAGGACTGTAATAGAATGTTACAGACAGCTAAAGTCATTATTTTCTATTTGTATTTTCAAAGGTCCCAGCACCAGAACATGCAGAAAAAGGTGGCATAAGCAATATGACAGAAGCCAAAATAGTGCTTTTCCTCACATCCTTATTTATTAAGGTATCTTTTACTTCATTGCATGGTTTGGAGGGAGAGCTTTTTATAACTAATATTTTTACATTGCTTTGGTAGCAGTGACTGCATGTACTGGGGATAAATTTAAGGATAAATCGGCGGTGGGTTTCATGTCAGTGTACTGGGAGCAGACAAAGCTAATGTTTTCTATCTTCTTTAGTTAATACTAGTTACCCCTGCAGTTCCATTAGTGTACATACAATATCTTGCAGCATTGTTTAAAAAAAATAAAATTAATTAGAAGCATCTTTCTGACCGTACTGAATTTCCCAAGCCAACTGCAGTGACAATTTTTTTTTTCCTATTTCTTTTTCATTCAGGCTGGCTGTAAGCCCTCAGACATTGGCATTATATCACCCTACAGACATCAGTTAAAAACAATCACTGATTTGATGGCAAAATGGAAGGAGAACAGAGTGGAAGTGAACACGGTTGACAAATACCAGGGAAGAGACAAAAGCATCATAATTGTGTCTTTTGTTAGGAACAGTATGGATGAAAACGTAAGTTGTCCCAGTGAATTTTAGTAGTTCAGATGCACTTTGAAAACGATTGGTTTGTGTCCATGAAGTAGGAAAAATAAAAGGAGGTGGCATTTATTCACCAGATGGGCACCCTGCTGAAGGACTGGCGCCGCCTGAATGTCGCAATCACCAGAGCCAAGCACAAGCTGCTCATGGTGGGCTGTGTTCCCTCCCTGTGCTGCTACCCTCCCCTGGAGAAGCTCCTCTGCCACTTGCAGTCCCAGGCAATGATATCCTTTTGGTGCACTCCAGTTTGGTAAGACTGACTTGCTGAGATTTGAGGTAAGAATGGAAAGGTCTTGGATTATTCGGGTTATATTTTTAATAGTGATTTTGTGCAACACAGCACAAAATGTGCTGATGAAATTTGCCAGAAGTGTCCTTGAGATCAAGCCAGTGGATGGCTTTACAACCTTCTCTGTCTTGAAAAGTAGGAAAAAAAATCAGTGCTGACTTGCAAGTCAACTTTGACATAATTTGGTGATTTTGAGGCCTGAATTCTTAATTTTTAATGCTTTTGCATTTTTTTTCTGTGATCATTTCTAATTTCTTGGCATCTCAACATCAGTGTGATTGCTTTCTTCCACATCTGCTTCGTGAATAGTCTTGGTGGAAGGGAAAATAGTATCACTTGGAGATGACTTGATAATTTTTTCTTGCTTTGAATGCATATTCAAACAGGTTTTGTGAAAGCAGAATGTTGTCAAAATGCTTCCTTAACTTGCTACATCTTGAATCTTCCAGTTGGCGCTCACGAAAGTATCCACAAGTGTAGCATCCTGTGAGTGTGAAGATGGAAAGTTTTACAGGCTTTTGTGTCTTTTCTTCTGCTGTTGTTTAAATGTAAATAACTGGTAATTGGTGTGTCAGTGCTGATGTGCAGTGTTGGGTCCGGAGGCAGCCAAAACAGGAAGCATTCAATTATTTGGAAGTTTCCTTTCATGAGAATAACAGGCATTTCTTGAAAATGCTGATGGTTGCAGTACTAAAGCAGCTAGCTTGCTTGTGACAAACCAGAAATATGAAGCACTCTGTTCCTGGCACTACTGGATATTGTTATATTCTCTTTTACCTCGATGAACAGTTACCTGCAGAAGTGAGTGGAGAAACACTTGAAAGAGAAAGGGAGTGTGAACCAATGTTGTATTGAGTCACAGTTTTCTGGGCTCAGTTTGGTTTTAAAAACTTGAAATGCAGTTTACATGCAATAATTCCATTTGTTAGAATTCCTAATTAAGGTGCTGCTTGGGAAAAAATAGGAAAAACTTCTTCCTCTTCTTCAAAGGCTCACATTGTCCTTTGAAGTCTACCCCTGCTTTTAAAAGCTGAAGTCTTTTATATTTATATCCATAATGTAATTAATGTCTCATGTGAAGATCCCTTGATGACATTTCTAATCTCTTGGTATTGCATACATCAGGGAGAAATGTGATGCTAATTCACTTTATTCCCTGCTATTAATTAATGTGTTCAGCAGGTCAATCTGAAGTAAATGCTTCATAGTAGAACTCTTGTTTTCAGTTTTTCTGATCTGTAGTCTTCAAAACAAAAAATTCCCAAGAAAAAAAGCCAAACATGCAGCTTGCTGACTAAGAAGTTTACATGCTCAGGTTCTATTTCTTAAAAGATGATGGCATATAAACAACAGAAAACACCTTTTACTTGAGAGATCTGTGTTAGTTTCTTTATGCTACCTCATATTCTAGACCAGAGACTGAGAAATTTCTTTCCTAGATTGCTGGAGGAAACATCAATTTATTTTTTTTTTTTCTTCAGAATCATTAGCATTTGTTTTCTCTCAGATCAGTGTCAAGTAGCTATGTGCATACAATTGCAGGCAAACTCGTTAAATGTGGACATTTTCACTCTTTTTAACTGCTCCCTGATTTTTGTAATGTTTGAAATAATAAAGGTTTGCTGTTGGTTTCGTTAAAGTTGTTTATACTTTGTTAATACTTCAACAAATATTTAGACCAGTACAATAATAATTTGAAAAGTTGACAGGGCATCCTCCTATTTCAGGAAAATACATGCTTCATCAACTGTGCCTGTGGTGGGTCTTTCAAAAGATGAAAAAGATAGGGTAAAATAGGCTTTTTGTTATATTAGTGACATTAGAATACTTTTTAACAAGAGATTTTCTTTCTGTGTTTAGGAACTATGTGTAGAAAGGTCTTAGGATTTCACTAATCTGTTTTCTTAGACCAAGTGATGCTTATCCAGGAAATGGTTTGCATGCTATTAAAAACTTAATAAATTAAGATTATTGCCATCCCATCACAAAGTTGCATGAGAAGCAAACACAAGAACATTTCCTTATCCACTTAAAAAATGCATCCTTCCTTCTTGTCCTGTGGTAAAAATTTGACTGAGCAGCAGTCTACAGATGAAACCATGTTTTGCTGTGGTAGTCTCAAACAAAACTGAGAGTATCTTGTAGCAGTAAAGGATCACTTTTTCTTGGTGCTGCCTTTAAAACAGGTTCTTCATGGAGATGCAGGCCTACTGTGTTTTGTGTTGCTGGGATTCCCAAAAATGAAAAAAAAAAAAAAAAAAAAAAAAAAGGAAGCTGTTTTCCGCCAGACTGGCAGGATCAGTGTGACTATTTTAGAATTATTTAATATTTTAATGTATAGGTTCCTTGCAGGCCAGGCCGTGACACCCTTTGTGCCGTTTTCTGCAGCCTCTGAAGCTGAGCAAGGTAAAGAACTCCTTTTTATTTTACTGGTTAACCTTGCCCAAAAAGGTGAGAGGAAAGAATCATTATTAAGCAAAGCATACTGCTTAGGGTGCAGTGAGCATCGACTGAGATCCCATCTGGATGTGACAAAAGTGCTTGGTGATAAACAGCTCAGTGTGTTTTGGGCCAGATTCACATTCTAGGGCTTTAAAATCCCAATTAATTTTTTTTTTAATATGAGGTGGTTTTTTTTAATATGTGAGTTTTTTTAAAAAATTTGAAGGTTTTTTAAAAAACGAGATTTTTTTTTTAATACGAGTTTTTTTTTAAATACGAGAGTTTTTTTAAATATTCGGTGTTTTTTAAATATTAGGGTTTTTTAAAATATGAGTATTATTTTAAATACGAGGGGTTTTTTAAAAGTACGAGGTTTTCTTAAATACAGGTAATTCAATTGGTTTTGATTCCTATCCCATTACTCTAAACGCACAGATTTTTCTAGCATCATATTAATTACTGTGATACACATCAGAATCGTTATTCGGAACAATTCCCACTGAAGAGAAGGCGGGGGACAAGTCTCAACTTTGCGCTTTGCTGCTGCCGAGACTTCGGGGCTGTCGCGATGGTGGGGGGGCGCTATCGCGACAGGGCGGCAGGGGCGGGTCCTCCCGCCGGCGGGGGCGCCGCACGGAGCGGAGCGCGCAGGGAGCGGCTGCGGCTGCGGCGGGAGCTGCGGGCCCTGCGC
>VRYO01001366.1:25316703-25441904 GCA_009812075.1 Sialia sialis
CTGCGCTGCCGTCCTCCTCTCCAGCCATGGGTGAGTGAGCGGGGCCGCGTCCGGGGCTGCGGTTGCGGGCGGGGACGGGCCCCGGCTGCCGCGGGGATGGCACGATCCGGGCTCGGCTGCTCGCCCAGCCCCGCAGCGATGTCGCCTCCCGGGCCGAGGCGCGGCGCTCGCAGCCGGGGATGCTCCGGGAGCGTTGGCCGCCCGCAAACAGCGCTTTGTGGGGGTGCTGCTGCGGGGAGGGGAGCAGCAGACTGCATTTAGGGTTTCACACACCGTGTTAGAGCTTAAATCTTGACATTATTATCATCATTAGGTTGTTATTAGTATTATTATTATCATTATATTGTTAGTAGTAGTATTGGGATTAGTAGTGTTATTATTATCATTATTATTAGCTTTATTTATTTATTTAATATATTTTGAAGAAGGAGGTGAAGAAAAAACATGCAGGCAGATCACACTCTAAACCAGACCTATTATTTTATTTATTTAATATTTATTTATTTATTTATTTTATATTTTTTGAGGAAGCGGGTGAAGAAAAACATGCAGATAGATCACACTCTAAACCAGACCTATTATTTTATTTATTTATTTTAAAAACAGGTGAAGAAAAACATGCAGGTGTAGACCACACTCTAAACCAGACCTAAAATGCATTTGGCCTCAGAAGGAACAGACAGGAGGGCTGGTAATTATAAAGGATGGCAGACACAGAAATCTATCTGAGGAGGAGCAGCTCCAGAAGTCAAAATGAGGTCACCTGACAAAGGAATTTTCGTGGTGTCTTTGGGGAAATAGGATATGTAGCAAGAGAGAGCTACCCACCTGGAGCCTGCATTGAGCAAGGCGTTTCCTCTGCTAGCACTTGTATTTATTTAATGCTGGCAGTAGCAAAGCAATAATAAAAAAAATTAAAATAAAATGAAAAGCAGGATGTGTGCTTTGCCAGCAGAAAGGCTGCTGCTGTTGCAAGCCCCACCTGTCCCAGGCTGGGATGCTGTGCTCAGTCCCCAGCAGCTGGGCAGGAAGGAAGGAAGGCACAAAGCAGTGAGCTGTGCCTGCTGGCTGGGTACAGTTTGGTCAGAGCCCTGTCTCTCATTATCTGATTGTTTCTTAACATCCTCTGGGGTTTTCTGTTGCAGTTCTGGGTATAAAAGCAGATTTTATGGCTGTTGCAGGTGCAAAATCTCAATGACTGATTTCCCTAGAAAGCAGAGGTAGATTATGTTTCGTGTTACTAGGCTAGTTGGGTATTTGGCAGGCAACTAGGGAAACAGAATATTAGAAAGTAATTTTCAGGGTTTCTAATACCCAGTCCCTAAAGTCTGCAGGAAACGAGACAAGGCATTTCCTTGCTGTTGAGGAACTGAGAAAATACCCATCTGTTATCATGATTTGGGCTCTTTGTGCTTTCTGATGTGCAGACAGATACAGTCTTACACCAATACTCAGATTTGAAAAGGAACTGGCTCACATTTATTTTTCTCAGATGAAAGTCTTTCTAGATATTTTGACATCTGTGTCACCATGTCTTAGAAAAGAAGTTTGTTTTTTTACTTCACTTGTTGGATTTAATTAAACAGTAAATCATCAACTCTTTTATTTCTTTCCAGGTTACTTTGATGATAGTGAATAAACAGAGGCTTGTTTTGTCTCTGAGAAAATAGGGTCTGGCCTGAATGTTTGAATTGCTTCATTATAAATGAAAATAAGCTTAAGAGTTTCCTGAGCACTCTGTTCTCAGTAGCAGGATTCTGAGAAGAAGAAACTTGTCCATTCTGTCAGTATAAGATGTTTGTAAAAAGCTATGGATTTTTTACTGACTAGATTTAATCCTCAAATTTATTCTTGCAGTGTACACTTTGTTTACCAAAAACTTCTAAAACTTGAATAAACCATAACATTTTTTTCCTCTGTCTTAGCTATAAAGGACCCTACAGCTGTAGAAAGAGCAAATTTGTTGAACATGGCTAAACTGAGCATCAAAGGACTCATTGAATCAGCCTTGAGCTTTGGGCGCACTCTGGATTCTGACTACCCACCTTTGCAGCAGTTCTTTGTTGTCATGGAGCACTGCCTGAAGCATGGCCTGAAAGGTGCCTATTTCTCATCCCAAACCTGCCATTTTTCTTCCTTTTCTTCTGGAAGTAGAATAGAAAAAAGTAAATATGTAAATGGTCACTTTTTATAATGAATAGTGTAATTATTAGTTCTTCACCACATATATTTCCACTTTTTGTACAGCATTTGTTGTAAGTGGTCCAGGGTTTACCAGCTGCATGTATGTATGTAGTGTGTATTTTTAGCTAGACATCATTTTTATATTATATTTTCCTAGCCTATCAGTTTTATATTCACAGCAAAGTAATTTGGAAGTTGGCTTTGGATAGTGGTGAGCTGACCAGTGTCTCAGTTAAGAGTTACCCAGCAGTCCAGATATTATGAAGGAAGCTACTGCAGTAATTTAAATTAATTCAGTTACTTGCTTTTTCTTTTCATAGTAAGAAAATCCTTTCTGAGTTACAATAAAACCATCTGGGGTCCTCTGGAACTTGTGGAGAAATTATATCCAGAAGCTGAGGAAATAGCAGCAAGTGTCAGAGATTTGCCTGGCCTTAAGTAAGTAGTACTGGCAAAATGCAGCAGAAGAATAAAGGAGCTGACTGAGAATCTGCAGGTGTCTCATGCAGTCCTACTCAGATGTGCATTTGTTCTCTCCCCATTCCACTGCAGTCTGCTTTTGTATTTAGCTTTATAATTTGCCATACAAGAAATTCCAAAAGAGCTTGGTTACACTGATAGGTGTGTGGCTGCATAAGGGTTCTAATTTATAGCTTTAGACCTTATCTAAAGCACATAGCCATGTAACTATTATTTACTCTTGTGCAGGCCAGAGGAAATAATAACCCTTGCCAAGCGTGATACTCCCTTCCACAACTTGTGGAGGGTTTTCTTTTTCCTTTATGTGCTTACCACTTGTAAATATGCAAGCACGAGAAGAGGAAGTTCTGAAGGGCCAGGTATAATTTGCTGGATATTAACGTTTGCCAGTTACATATGTCTTCACTTTTTTTTTTTTTTTTTTTTGCATTGCCTTCCTAAGATAGCACTGAATTAGTACACAGTTCAAGGTAGGGTTAAGTGTTGGGTAGAGCCAGAGAGTGGGATTGGGAAAGGAAGCTGCCATGCTGGCTTGTGATGGGCATTTGCTTCATTTTCTTGCAATTCCCCTCAACTCTTAATAAAAAGGAATCTCAGCTGTTTGTTTTACTTCAGCAGAAAACAGAACTTTCATGATTATCAGTCTCTTGTGCATCCTGTTTTTCCAGGGTCTGCTCCCCAGGCTCAGCTGAGTAGTTGAAAATCTTTCTGTTATCCCAAAGCTTGGAATCAAAGCCTAAACGTGGCTTTCCAACTAGTGATGCTCAGCTAATACTTTAAAATACCCCTTCAGGAACACCAGTTGCTCCACCAGTAGACTGCTAAGGTGTTGAAGACCATGCTTTAATGAATTTGGGACTGTTTGTTTCCAGGACCCCTCTGGGCCGTGCCCGGGCCTGGCTGAGGTTAGCACTGATGCAGAAGAAAATGGCAGATTATCTTCGCTGCTTGATCATCCAGAGGGACCTCCTCAGGTAAACTATTCATTGCAAATTCTTTTTAGAGGTTTAGTCACCTGAAAAATAATGCTGCCTTCCCCCAGTGTGCAGAACAAGCACTGGAGAGGAGGTGGATTCATCCCTACCCATGTGTGTGGTTTCCACGGAGCTGCCATTGAACTTTGCTTTCACAGTTCTAACAATGGCATTGCTCTCTTCTGGTACAACTTCTCCTGTCTGATGGAGTAATTGAAGTACAAATGGAGAGAGACACTTCTTAATTTCAGTTTTATAAGCTACACATATTTTCAGGACTGAATTTGTGCCTAGATAACACTGGTGTGTCAGGATGTTGTTGGTGTTCAGCAGCTATGGATTTTTCCAGTGAAAAGACAGTTTTTCATATAGAATCTAAAATTTTATTTTCAAAGTGCAAGGAGAAGAAAGTGCTGATATTCTCTTGTTTAGTGAAGTAATTATATTTTAAAAGCCTTTCTAGCACTTCAGCCCTTTATGTTTCTCATCTATCAGTTTAATCTCTTCCTTGGGTACTTGAATTTCAAGCATGTATGCACTAAATTCCAGGTATTTTTTCACAAAAGGTAATTATTTTGCCTTTTTTCTTCTGCACTACTCGCAGTACTTCTTAACAACTTAAGAGTTGTGTGACTCAGTGTGGCCAAACATTCATTTATTGCAGTATCCTTTTCAAAACTGGCTAATAGCAGGTGTAGGGAAGAGCCTTCTCTGGTTTTGTTTTATTTTCTTTTAAAGTCAAAGTAAATCTTGTCACCCTCCTTACAGTGTCCCAGCCATCTGGAGCCTAAGGCACTATTCTTGTTTCTAATAGCCTCTGAGACAAACCATGCACTTGGAATTTTTAAATATTTAAGAGCTGAAAGCATGGGCAGGCCTAATTCATCTTTAAGGATGCTGTAGTAAGGCTACAATAAGAGAAAATTAGGATGCCCTTATGATTAATTTATTTGATGCATATATAATGAACATGGCAGTAAGATGCAGTTTTCTCCTTGGACACAGTGAGTTTTATGAGTATCATGCACTGATGATGGAGGAAGAAGGAGCAGTTATTGTTGGGCTGTTAGTTGGGCTGAATGTCATCGACGCCAACCTGTGTGTGAAGGGAGAAGACCTGGATTCACAAGTAAGTCCATCCAGGTAAAGCAATGTACCTGCAATCCCTGAGATTTGATTGTGGATTTTGTTGCTTGGGAGTGGTGACTTGTTAGAAATCCTGCTGGGGTCTGTTCAGGGTGTGATGATGCAGCTGCTGCATCTGTGGGGCTGTTGCCTTCACCTCGTTATCAGCAGGGTCAGACCTTGAAATGGAGATCATGGTCAGAGTGCAGGGCTGAAGCTGTGTGCTTTGTCCTCAGCTGGGAGCTGCAGCAAGGCACAGTTCTTTCCATCTGACTTGTGTGACCCATCCTTCTGCTCTGTGGGACACCATCAGTTTACCCTGCTTGGTTTATTTATTGTTTTGGAACACACCAGGAATGATGCAGGGACCTGAAGCAAGCACACTCTCATGGTAGAGTGATTACTTTGGTTCTGCAAAACAAGACTTGGAATTCTTCCTGCATTCAATGGGCTTTGACTTTTAACCCTGATCTTTAACAAGAAAATATTAACAGATTCTGTTCAAAGGCAGATGCACAGGTATTTGTAAATAAATGTAGACTGTGCTCAGCCCTGTTTTTTTTTTTTTCCCCAGCTTATTTGTGGAAGAAAAATCATAGTAGCTTAAGTGGTCATTACTATATTAATATATTTGATGAAAAAATAAAGTTCCTCTGGGAAAGAGACGTTACAGCTAATTGTGTGGGCTTTTGAATCACATGGTTAACTTGTCCTCAGTTGTTTGTGCTAGTTACTGTGCAGTGTTAGTTTGGGGCACTGTTCTTGTTTAAAAGAACGCCTGTAATTCCAGAAAACTTATCAACTTGCTCTTAGTCTTGAGAATGAAGTATGTGTGATACAGACCACAAAATCTGGCTGCACCTCTGTTCTCACTGGGTGGCCTTGCTGCACGAGAGACAAAACTCAGTTTGGGAAGGTAGTTGTGGCTGTGCAGACAAGATTCTAACTGCAGTGTGTCCAAATTTGACGTCTGTGAAATGTCCAGAATAATTCTGTTTGTGGAGAGTAGTATAAAGAGGGCACCTTCTGAAAGAAGCCAGAAGCAGCTGGTTTTGTTGAGCAGAAAGGCAGACTTGTGAAACTTGATGGAAGTCACAGGCAGGAGCCCAGTTTTGGTATGTTATAAAAATGCTGCTCAGTGGTGAGATGTGTTTATGCAGCCAGAGTGAATAGAAATAAAGTAACTTCTATAGATAGAACATTTTACCTTATTTGTTAGAGATGGGATTTTGCTTTAATAGGAAAGACATGTTTTTAAAAAGTTGGTGGAGAAGAGGCTTTTCAGAAAAGACATGGAAAGAGCAAACAGGATCCTGACAGGAAAACATTGCATAAACCAAGTAAATATTAAACTTGGTAAAATCTTGTTTAAAGTGTTACAGGGCAGCTTTTCTAGCTCCTGGCTGAAACTGGATGCATTTTAAATATGCTGTAACTGAGGTTTTACCAATTGCATAAATACAAGGCTGTAAACATCAAAAGCATTTATTTGTATGATGTGAAACTGTACTTTTGCTTTTTTGCTTTCCCCTAGGTGGGGGTGATCGATTTCTCTGTGTATTTGAAGAGTGATGATGACATTGGGGGTAAAGAAAGGTGTGTCCTCACAAAATAACCTCCTATTTTGCATGTTAACAAACAATTTCCTGGCTGGGGCCTGTTCTTTTAGAAATGTCAGGTTCCCTAAAGATGTAATTTTCTGATCCTGAGAAAAATGCCCCAGTGTGTTATTCTGTGTTATTAGTTAGCTAATTTTTTAGTTTTGTTGCCTTCATGAGTGTGAGATGAAGTTGCTTCCTTTCTTTTTAAAAACAAACACGATGGTGATGGACATCTGCATGTGGTAAATATGTTTACTTTCAGTCCATAGTTTAGTACATAATTTTGTTAATTTTATTTTGTGCTTGCTTTAGAAATGTACAGATTGCTGCAATATTGGACCAAAAGAATTATGTTGAGGAACTAAACAGGCAACTGAAGTAAGTATTACTTTGAAGTGTGGGTGCTAGGCCAGGCTTACAGGTAAGTGCTTTTGTACCACAGCTTTGTGAGAGAACCTCAGAGAAAGAGCTGCAAGTTCTCTGTGTTTAGAGTGAAGCTTTGGTGAAGTAGGAACAGAGACTCTCCTGGAGAGCTCAGTGCCACTTTTCATGCTTTTGGAAGTCAAAAACTTGGGACAGCCAAAACCTTTATTCTTCAAAGAAACAGAAAATCAACAGGCCAACGCTGTGAAGTCCTCATGGTTCATAAGTTCACAGGAATGAAAAGCTTGGTCTGGATTCTAGCTGCATTCTGATTAACAGTTTGCCAAAAATGGTTTTGAGTGTTCTGGTGAATCCACGTGTTTTTATTTCTTTGCCTTTCAGAGTATTTTAGTTTGTGGCTTTAATGCTTAGGATTGAAACTGAATAAGCTCACTGCTTGCTAGGTTGAAGTTCCTGTTTAAACAATTCTTAGGAAAGTGGCATTTTCCCCTTACAAACCTAGTCCACCACCGTGCTTCTTACTGTGCAAATAAAAGAAAAGTGATTTCAGTTCTCTGAGGAGTATTGTACAAAATTAAACAGTCTGAGGAACTAAAAAGGTAAAAAAACCCAACAAACCCAAAACCCCAAAACAAACAAGAAAGCCAGAAAGAACTTCTGTACAATCTGTCGCACAGTTGATCTAGATAATTTTTTGAAATTTAATAATCTTTTAAAATTTTTAATGCTGGTATCTGGATCGCAAGGCTCCTGTTGGAGTAAGGATATTCTGCTTTGAAATGGTGTCACTGAGCAGAACATCAGCACAGAAAAGCTGAGCACATCAAATAGGAGCAAAATGGGAGGAAAGGAGGAGAAAGGAGCTATCCCAGTTGAGAGCAGTGGTGTTTGTGTGATGTCATTACCCAGGTGAGCCTCTGTGTGTTCTTGTACACTGGTTTATGCATAGAATTTCCTGCCAGACCAGTGATTCAGCAGCTCTCCTCTTTTATTTCCCTTCAGCTGTTTGTGTTTAGACTTCCTAAAATGCATTAATCTCTCTGCCCTGCTATTCCTAATGAGCTGGCAACTTCCTGGGACAGCACAGAGAAAGATGTGAAAAAGGAAATGGTGTTACAGAATAGCTTTTGTGTTTCCCTGTGTGTGAAGTGCAGCCCGAACAAAGGTGCTTCCTGCAGAAATAGGCAATCAGGTTATGGAAAAGGCCTGGATGCAGTTTGATGCTATAAAAAGCAGCAGAGGAATAAAAGACAGTAAAACTCTGGTGAGACTCCTAAATGAAGTCAAGAAGCATCAGGAAAGAGAGCCTGAGGACAAATCTCAAAAAATGCAGAGAAACAAATTATTTTAGTGAAGAAATGTATTTTGGAGGAAGAGAATCTGGAGAATGGTTTTGTTCTCATTTATGTTTTGAATGCAGTATAGCTGTGAGGATAAAGGAAAGGGAAGTTACAGCCAACCAGGAGTTTAAGTGACAGGAGTGACATTGGGAACTGGAAAGAAGCATATAAATGTTCAGCAAAGGAGAGTAATTTAGGAAAATCTCCAATAATGGGAAGAGACCTCACAGCTCTTAACCATTACTCACTGTACCTTGCATTAAAACTTTGGAGTTTGATTGAATGAGTTTTGATGTAATCTTGAATGCCATTGTTTTTTTTCCCTTTCAGTAGCACAGTTAGCAGTCTACATGCAAGAGTGGATTCACTGGAGAAATCGAACACTAAACTGATTGAAGAGGTACTTTTTTGTTTTAGGAATGTGTAGCATATTATTTTCCCCGAAGGACTGATTTTTTAAAATATACTTGCATTATTTTAAGCTGTGGGAGTTCTGTATAATATATTCAGATACCTTTATTTTGGCCTGAAGAAGAGGGGCAGGGATTTGAAGTCAGCTTGCCAAGTAGCCTCTGGCATCAGTACATTAATTCCCTAGAACACTGCAATTTCCAGCTTTGGACAAAATGAGAAGAGAATGCTTTCTTGATGCCAGCTGTCAGTCTGATTTGTGCAGATGACTAGTCTAGAATGGAGGACACCAGTTGCCACAAAGAGACAGAAAGTAGTTCACCAGGCTGTTTGTGTTCCAGTTCCCAGCTTTAGCCAAAGGATTGTTTCCTGCTTGTTCCTTCCTGATTGTTCCTTTCCTTGTTTACTGGATGCTTATATGCAGATTTTAGGCTTGTCTGGCTCTGAGTTTGTGTTTATAGTTTGTATTTCTGGTTATCTTTGGTGCTTGACTGGTTTCCAATATTTTTAGCTTTATAAGAGAGAGCACCTTTTTTAGTTAATGAAGTGGAAAATTGAAAACTCTAAATTCAGCTGCTGAAGGGACAGCTAGCTCACTCTGGGGATCATGTATCCAGACAGAGGGAACACATCTTTTCTGAGTGTTAATTCTCAGAGTATTCTGGTTCTTTTATAAACATTCAGCCTGTCTACCTATTTTGATCCTTTGGCTTGTAATTCTGACATTAAGCTATATACCAGGCCCCAGTTATAAAGTGTCATCTTTTGTAAATATTTTTGTTTTTCTTGTGGGGGAGGCTTTTTTATGTAAACTCCTTCATATGATGTATTAAAATGCCCAAAAAAATAAAATGAAAACGGGATGAACTTGAAGCCAAGTGGAAAGAAAAGGTTGAGGATGAGGAAAGAGAGTTGAGGGTCTTTAAATCATGATGGAGCAATGAAAAAAAAAGCACCTTCTAAACCAGGCATGAAACAGTGAAGTACTCTGAGCATGCTGCTGCTGTGTAATGAAAGTGACTCATTATTAAAACCAGGAGCTTCATGCTTTCTTTAAAAACAACTCATCCTCTGTTCAGCAGACAGGGAGAACGGAGCAGAGAATGTCTTGGTCTTGCATTAATCAGAATGTTTTTTCCTTTATTTCTACTCACCAAAGTGGTCACAGTGCTTTTCTTTTGTTGATTTTCAGTTAGCAATAGCAAAAAACAATATAATAAAACTTCAGGAAGAAAACCATCAATTGAGGAGTGAAAATACTCTGATTTTAATGAAAACACAGCATCATCTAGAGGTATGTTATTTTTCCCACTTTTAATATTGTAACATAACGTGGTTAATTTTGGTTCAAAGTTTGTACATCTCAGTTTGTCCAAATCTGAAAGCAGCTTTTACGAGGGACTTACTAAAGGGTTTATTAGCTCCGTGGAGCTTTCTAAATGGCATAAGTAAATTAAAATTCTAGGGCACTGGGTTGAAGCGACCCCAGAGGAGGACAGCACTGCAGTACAGATGTTCATTTTGCTGTTCATCACCTGATGAGCAGAGACAGCTCTTGGAGGATGTGTTTGCAGGTTTTTCTTTGGGTTGCCATTCAGCTGCAGCCCCTGTGTGTGTGCAGGCCACCAAGGTGGATGTGGAGGCAGAGCTGCAGACGTACAAGCACTCGAGGCAGGGCTTGGATGAGATGTACAACGAGGCTCGCAGGCAGCTCCGCGAGGAGGCTCAGCTGCGCCAGGTGAGGCTTCCCTGCCCTGCTCAGCACTCCTGCAGCATCGGTGTTTCTGCAGTCGTATGGATGAATAACCCTAAGAAAAAAAACCCACTTTTTTTTCTTTGATGAATTTTCAGTTAAGCTTTTTGCAATGCTCTCGATGCTAAATCTTTCCTGTGAAAATCAAAATACTCCCGTTCTATTTTTGTAATTAATACTTTGGCAACTCTGTACAACATTGGCATTATAATTTCTTATAATATGGGTTGTCTTCTCCCACAGTTAAAATTCCCCATTGGTCAGTTAGTATATGAGTGCAACATTTATAGATAATTTGCAAAGGTAAAGAGGGGCAAAATTTCTCAAGTGGTGCTGCAGCTCTGTTAGTGTTTCAAACCAGAAAAAAAAAATCCATAACTGTTGAAATCCTTGGTGTTGCATTGTGCTTGTGCTTTGTAGGACATGGAGAACGAGCTGGTGGTTCAGGTTAGCATGAAACATGAGATAGAGCTTGCCATGAAGCTGCTGGAGAAGGACATCCACGAGAAGCAGGACACCCTCATCGGCCTGAGGCAGCAGCTCGATGAAGTAAAGGCAATTAATGTGGAAATGTACCAAAAGCTGCAGGTAAAGGGACAATTAAACTGCTGAAAGGATCACGGAGACACAAATGCATTCTTGTCATTCAGGTCAGCTCAATGCTGCTGTTCCCTGGAGTTTTGGTTTCCTGGTGCTGCTGAGGTCAGCTTGACATTTTGGAACAGTACCTATGTCAACATGGTTTCTTACAAGGAAGTTCTTAAGTCACTTACTGGGTTTAGGGAAGAAAAGAGCACGGCCTAATAATAACAACCTGTGTGAAATAGAGGGCGTAATAGTGTGCTGTAACAAGGACATTTTTTTGGCCTGCATTGTATAAAAAAAAACCAGAAGAATGCAGGCACATAGTGAGGAGTTGAAGGGAAGCCCTGACTTTTCCAAAGTAGGGAAAGGAAGACAAGAATATGTTAAATGGAAAAAGCTAATTACAGTTTTGGGGTTGTTTTAAATCTATTAACAAATTAAGAAAATCTCTTAACAATGAAATGCCTTTTTTGGGAGAATATGGATCTCAGGAACCCCAAATGCAGTTAACAAATGACCAAATGCCAGCAAATTATTGATGCAAAACACAAATTTGATTTAGGGACTAAATTGTGAAAACCAGCACAAGAAACCAGTCAAATCTGTGGCAGAATGAGGGGTCAGAATTAGGATGCTGCAGAGAGAGAATTGAAGTGATGGACAAAGGATTCTCCTTTCCCATCTGCAAATGGACCAGAGGATGAGAAATACAAATAGAGCTGGAGAGAAAAATAAGAGAACGTTCTCCAGTGTTAGGATGTGGAGGGGTTGAGTTGTAGGAGGACCTTGGTGATTTTCTGATCTAAGCTCTTTGCTCTTCACTGGTAAGGCTCTAATGGGCTTGGTCAGTGAATTTAAGTTGACTTCTAAAAGTGATTAACTGAGGGAAGGACACCAGCGGGGAATATTTATATTTATTAAATATTAAACAGCATCTACACTTGCAAAGTATAAAACTACAGATTTTCTAGGCGATCCTTAAAGAGAATTAAAACTTGAAGCCCCTTTAGATACTGAAGAAAAAGCCCCACCAGGTAATGGTGCAGAGATACCAATCTCAGTTTGAACCTCTTTTGTAACACAGGTTTCTGAAGATGCTATGAAAGAAAAGAATGAAATAATTAGTCGATTAGAGGATAAGACCAATCAAATTAATGCAACTATGAAACAACTAGAACAAAGGTACAGCCCCATCTTTGTTTCTCTTCATTCTCAACTCCACCCCTTACATTCCTACAGCTGCCATTGAAATGCAATTTTCAACTGGAACATTTAAACCAAACCTTCCTGAAGCTTCTAATTAGTGCTTTGCTGTTGGACTGGTTTTTTCTGTTTGACAAACAAACTCACTTTAAACTTAATCTTTCAGTTTTCTTCCTCTACTATCTTTCTTCTGGTCCTAGGTTTTTATGCTGATATCAACAGTTGTTCTTTCAGTTGTTTCAAAGCTCTGATTCCTTACTGCCTACTCTTTTTTTTTTCCACCTGAATGAAATGCAATAGAAACTGAAGCATTAATCTTGCTTATACTTAAGCATATGCTTAATATAAACATTAATGCCTTCAAGGATCACTGGTTGTTTGCTGAAGCTGTTAGAATTGTTGTCCATTGCTTTGGAAGTGCCATTATTTTCAATGACTTAATGAGTTTTCACGCTGAAAGGTTGAAAAGTGCAAGACTAAAATTCCAGAATATGCATTGACACGATGGTTAGACTGCATGTACTGCATAATATTAAGATGTGAGTCACGTTTTAATCTGGTGGCCTTATATGCAGCATTGATCTTTCTAATTGTAAAATATAACATATCCATAAGCCCTGTCATGTTGGTGTTTGACATGTCTTTTTTTTCATTTAAATCTGATTATGAAAAACATGCTTATGTATTAAAAAAATTAGTGACATGAATATTCTTTTATTGACATCCTTTTTTCCTCTTTTTTCTTTTTCTTTTTATCCTTTTATCCCAATTTTTGTTTTTTACTGTTTTGCTGCCTTCATCTGTCTTTGATTTTTGTCCACTGCATTCATGAAGTGACAAAGATCTGTTAACTCAAACTAGGACTATTGCAATGTCATTCATCAAATGTGCCAGCAATGAGGCTCAGCACCAGTACAAACTTGTCAAGGATATATCATTCTGAAAGCTCCCCCACATCTCCTGTGTTGAAATAATTGCTGATAAAATAGGACTTCAGAGTTGTCCAGTTAAAACTGGAAAGTGGCATTAGAAATCCTGCACTGTCACTGATGGGTTCTGGTTTTGTTTTCTGAAAGAATGTCATCTCCGATCTCACTTTACCACTCCTAAAAAAAAAAAAAAAAACCAAACAAAAAAAAAGAAAGTAAATTACTGCACTATTATTAAGCAGATTTAAGCTAGTTTTCTAATGCTATTGAATCACTTCTTGGTCAAATTTTATTTTGAGAGGTTAGAAGTCTTTACTTTGGCTGTACTTTTTTATGACACTTGTTTCTAATTAGCGATTTTTCCGGTTCTTTGGTACTAAGAAATGTAAAAAGTAGCCCCACTGGCTAATACTTCCTTCTGCCCTGCTTGCTCCTTTCACTTTTAGGCTGCATTAATGCCAAAAGCACGCTCTCTGTTGGGCTTTGTGGTTGTGACTAGCGCTGTTTTCTGGAGCGCAGTGGCAGGAGCTGGAGGGAGGGGGCTGAGCTCTCTCAGAAGGATGGATGTAGGAAAAGAGGGTGATGCCACCGTGAATGTTCTGTGTGTGCAGTGAAGGAAGGGCAGCCTTTGGACAGCTAAAGCACAATTCCACCTCCCTGACTGGCGAGGGAGTCCAGGCAGAGACAGAGCGCTGCAGCAAATTCTGCCTGGCCCAGCTGCCCTGGGAGGGGGAGCAGTGAGCAGGATTTACAGCTGGCACCCAGATGTTGAGCCTGCCCGACCTGTTAGTCAGCTGAGGATCTGCACTGAGATCAGCACCTATGCTTGTGCCCAAACCCTTGGTTCTCTCTCCACCCATCTTGGGCAGCTTTTACAGCTCCAGTTTTTGCTGTGAGCAGCTGCTTGCCTGCACTGCAGAAAGAAGAGTTTAGGGTGCTGACTGCCCTTAATAAACTCCATGATGTTTGCTCTGAAATTGGGAAAATGATCTCAGAGTTTTGCAGCAGAAGGGGATGTGCTGGAAAAGGTGGGGACAGGATGCAATAATACAGAAAGGGTTTCTAGTATTAGCTTATTCCTTGGTTTGGAGGCAGAAAGAGCCTTTAACATGAGCTGGCCACTGAAAAATAACTTCTCTTCCCTCTACAAAGAAAACCCAAACCAGAAACACGGAATAGAACAGCGGGAATGGGAGCCTTATCCACCTCACTGTCATCTATGCAAACAAGTGTCTGCCCCAGCATCCCCTGAATGCCAAATCCAGCTGCAGACTGCAGCCAGCTCAGCACCTGCCTGGAATTCAGCAGTGCAGCCAGCCCTGCTGCTGGGCTGGGGATGATGCTGCAGCTTTTGGGTAGCAAGCTCCCTTTCTGCCTTGCTCCTGGCAACTACTCTGCAGTTAATTTTGTGGTGTAGGGAAGGGTTTAATGTGCTTGTGGTGTTGATGTCTTGTGTAGCTTCAGTCAGCTTCTGCACTGCCATTGCAGATGTGTCTGGGTGCATTCTCCTGGGATAGCTGAGTGAGATAGTGCACCCTTGATGAAGTTGTTTAATTCCAGCCTTGCTCACTGGTTTGCCAGCAGCTTTTGGAAACTCCCTCTGGTGCAACTCCACCAGCAGAAGCACAAATGCAGACATACTGCTGACACATCTTCTTTTTAGCTGGCACTGGGGGCTGGGAGCAGCTGCTGGGAGGTGACAAATCCACCATCTCACTGATCTCTCCCACTGCTTATCTGAGAGGCCCTTGGGACAGTTTTGCAGAGCGCAGAGCATCGGGTGGGACATTGCCGGGGATTTCAGTGGCTCTTGTATTCCCCATGAAATAGCACAAGTGCCCTCTAGCACATTTACTCTTCTTAAAATACATCCACCAGAGAGAAACCACAGTGAGCTAATGCACTCCGAGTGTCAGCTGAACAAACCTGGAACTCAGAAAGAAAAGTTGAAATCAAATAACAATCTCTCATTTCTTGGTTAATCCTTTTGGTTTGTCTATAGTATGGAGCTATTTTAAGCAGTGTAAGAATGCATTATTTTTAATACAGACTATTGAAATGAATTATGATGTAGCTGAGGTAGTTCTGTAAATGTGGTGGGACCTGTCAGGGTGTGTTTGTTGTATTAGGCTAGTCAAGTTTTTTGCTGTCTGGTTGCAGTGCTCTGTATGCAACCTTATGCCTCAGTTGTTTTGAGCTGCTTTTGCACAAGACGTGCTCTGCCCTGTCTGAATGGGTGATTAGTGCAAGCCAAGTACTTTTACAGAAATTACTTGGGGCAAGAAAAAGCTTCAGAAATAACACATGAACTTTTGTAAAGGAACAAGAAAAGTTAAATGCTTAGATTCTAAAATATGTATCATGCTTTGGCACCTGTTATTCATGAGCATAAAATAAAACAATTATTACTTACAGTGATTATTCTCCTACTGTATGGAGCTAAGTTCTCTAGGCATTGTATGGATTTCTCGTTTGAGTTTGTGAGTTTCCCCCAAACTTTGTTTTTATTTAGAAATGTTTCTATTTCCCCATTTTTCTTTTATTTGTCTTCTTCACCCTCTACACCCTAGTTCTAGCTTCAGTTTTACCCAAAGTTGATTTGAATTACACCAGATTGCAGCAAGCAGAGAAGGCTCAAATGGAGGCTGAGGCTGAGGATGAGAAACTTAAACAGGAATATGTGAATAAATCTGAAAGCCTGCAGAACGAATTCTCCCAGAAGGAGAAACAGCTGTGAGTATTTCTTTCCTGCTTGGAAAAATGCATGGCACTAAACATTCTACATTGCAATATGTCCTCTGTCCTAATACAGGCTGCTTGTTGAGTGGTTTTGAACAGAATGTAAATACTGAAGATCTTCTTGTCAGGTACTGGCAAGGCAGAAGAGATGTCATTCCAAGGAAGCCAAGCTGTCTTTGGGTACCTCTGAAATGACATACAGCTTGAAAGGAAGGGGAAGAACAGCATTATTTCTTGGCTAAAAGTGTTAGCTTAATTCAGGAGGAAATTACCCTAAGTGGGGGAAAATATGTAGTGGAGCAGTGTAAAACACACTTTTAACAAAGCCCACAAGCATGGAATAGTGTGGACTTAAACAGAAATGGCACAACAGTAGTTTGATTGATCCAGCTTAAGGATGAGGTGGAAGTGGTTGAACTCAGGAAATAAAAAGTGAAAATGCAGTGGATTCATATAAGTTAAAAGCTAATGTACAAGTCAACCCTCTAGTCTTTCTCTTGTTACATCCTCCAGTACTAATTTAAATCACTAAGTAATGTTAGAAGCTCCCTGTAGGAACAGGTGTTTTCTCTCTTTTGGGAAATAAAACATTTTATTAAACAGTTATTTAAGCAAATCTTTGGCACAAAGACTGGGGCTTAAAACCCAGTGATTTCCAATCCATTAGGAGCCCTCCCCTGCCTCTCTCAAAACTCTGAATGTCAATCCACTGTCAATCAATTGTCAGGACAAATATTCACTTTACTACCACAGTCACCTCTGCAGATTTGGGCAAAAGAACAGTTCACACCCCAGCCTTAGAATTCTGCAGTTCTGAAACCTCCAGGTCATGTTCACTTCTTTTCCAGCCAGATGCTGAGTTAGTGTCCCAAAATGTAAGTCTTTCCTTTAAAAGTGGGTTTGGTTTTACAGCAGGAAAAGTTAATGTGGATGTAGGTTTCCCAATGCATGAATACTCTAGTAAGATTTTTTTCCCTCTTTTCCTGTGTTGGCACAGTTTAGATCTAGAAGGTTCGACAGTGTGCTTCTGCCCTTTGGTTTCTCCATAACATTCTAAACACCAACTCTTGCATGAAAGCTGGAGTAAAATTGCAGCTGGAATGGGTCTTCTGTCAGAGTGGCCCTAATTCCTTTAACTGAAGTTCAGTTAAGCAGTAGAATCTACATCCCTCCTTGTGCTATGGAGAAAGCTCAGTAAAAATAGTAATTTCAAATCCTTCCTCCTTTATTTCCAGTTCTGTTCAAAGTGCCATAAACCTTAGTCTAAAATAGAAGATTCACATCTAAAGATGTAAAATTAAATAACTTTTATGGTGTCAGAGACACCTGCAGTGACTGTCTGCATCACCAATGACACTGGCTGCTTGGTTTGGTGTATTTTAGAAACAAGCTGGATAAAGTTAAAGGGCTTTGCCTTCTGCATGTTTTAAAAATACTTCAGAATTTTGTGGTTAGTCTTCTCTTACTCATTTGTTTCAAAGGTCAGCTCTTCAAAATTATGCCATATTCCCGGTCCTTTAAATAAACTGACTTTGAATAGCATTTTCTAAGTGACAGTGTTTTGTTTGTGACACTGAGACCTAAAATATCATTATATTGACAGATTATTTCTGGTTTAGAAAACATGTAAATTAATAGTTTTTTATGGTACTAATCTATTGCACCCAGAAATAAACTCGGTTTTGTTTTTAACAGTGATACTGTTGTGCACAGTGATTTTTGTTTTGTTTTGTTTTCCCTGTTCTAGGCTTCAGCTGGAAACAGATCTGAAGATAGAAAAAGAGTGGAGGCAAACCCTAGAGGATGATCTTCAAAAGGAAAAGGAAACTGTATCTCACCTGAGAACAGAGACCCAGGAAATAGTTAACCTTAAGAAAGTAAATTCTGCAGCAATTCTGACTAGTGATTTAGAAATGGACTGCAAAGTTAGTTATGGACTTAGACATAGTATTTAAAGAATTTCTGCAAATAGATAACAAAGATCACATTAATATATTTTCACAATTAGAACTGAAGAAAAAAAATGGGCTTTTTACTTCCCCATTTAGTCCTCAGATCAGAACTCAGTACTGGGGATAAGGAAGAATGAAATGTTTGTTTTCCCTTCTCAGTTTTGTTAAAGGCTCTCTCTTCTCCCTTTAGGCTGGACCCATGGCTCTGTGTGCTTTTGGGCTCTGCAGTCAATCAGAATTTATTTTCTCTCTGGAGTGGGCTACAGGAGCAGAAATCTTCCTTTATCTCTTGGGGTCCAGGAGAGTTTAATCCTGAGCAGTTGCTGTTCAGGTTGAATTTGGGCGTGTGAAGGATCACTCTGCACTTGGCTTTCTCAGCAAGATCAGCTTCTCTAGGAGCAGCTTTCTAGGCAGTAGGGCAAGCACAATGTGAGAATAATCTGGCTTCTTACTGTTTTGTTTGTTTTGTTGTGTTCTAAGGAGTTCCTTAAAGTTCAGGAGAAGAACAAGCAACTGAAAAGCATTTGTGAGGACCAAGAAGCTGCCCTCCAGGAACTGGCATCCAAGCTGAGCGAGTAATTTCATTATTCATGATGACTTATACATATTATTTTTGTCATATACACTTGAATTAAGAAAAATAATGGGACAGTGGTAATGCATATTAGACGGTATATGACAATATTATTATTATTATTATTATTATTATTATTATTATTATTATTATTATTATTATTATTTTGATAACTAACCAGTTACCAGAAGTCAATGTGTCTAGTTAGGTCAGGCCTGTTAATTTTGATTTTTAGCTGGTGGGATGTCTGGGAGCTCCTGGTAATGACAATGCTGTGAACAGAAAATCCAGGTTTGAAGGGCATTGGGCTTTGTTCTGCAGGCCACATAAATCACAGTAAAACTAGTGTAGAATCTCTCTGTGTGTCTCCTGTGGCTCAATTCTCAGTGGGCTGGCATTGGACGCTGCTTCCTCTAAAATGACATCGTGTGGTCTTGTACTCTTGCTCACAGGGCTTGGCTTAATTTTTTTTTAAGTACCTATGCCAGCTTTTTAAGTTGTTAGAGCATAACTGACCATGTAGAAGTTTGAAGTAGCATTATCTTATTCTTTAGATCAAAGCTGAAAATAGAAGATATAAAAGAAGCAAACAAGGCGCTGCAGGTCAGTAGCATTTTGAGAAAATATTTTTTTTAACTTTTTGAAATCTTTCATAAGCATGAAAAGACTTCTCCAACAGCAGCTGCTCCAGAGAGACTCACTGTATGATTTCCTCCAGTGGGAGAGAACCACAGACTCCCTGTAGCCCCCTGGAAAAAAATCCATTTGCTTTTGATTTTCCTTGTTTGATGCACAGCTGTGAATTTTGGCCCTTTTCTTGCAATGGTACTATCTGGGACAGAACATGGAGCTAATTGAGCTTCAACTGCATAGTACTTCCCAGTGATCAATAAATACTTGATCATCCTAGGAAATAAGTAAACTTTGTAGCTCCAAAGCTGATAAAAATGTGTAATGTCAGCAGGTTTGGGACTTTCCTAAAGCAGCAGGGAGCACTGGAGAGCAGAGATTTTTGTCTGCACACATTTGATCATCTGGTGTCACCTGGCATAGTGCTGCAGTCCAGGTGAAAGTGTCAGAAATGGCTGAGGAGATTCTGGCTTTGTTCAGTGGTTTAAACAGGGAATTGTCAATTCCTGACTTTCTCCTGGGTTTTTTTTTTTTTGTCTTCCCTGCATCTTGAGGACAGTTCCATGTCTTGTCTCTGAAGCTCAAAGTTTCACTCCATCACATACATATGATTATGGTATTTTTTTCTCCAGGGCCAGGTTTGGCTGAAGGACAAAGAGGCCACTCATTGCAAGCTGTGTGAAAAGGAATTTTCGCTTTCCAAAAGGAAGGTAAAACTTCAACACGATTTCTCCCAACTTGTTTACAAGTATTATGTAATTATATCAATTATCTCTGAGGTGTGGCATGAAATGTCAATGATCAAGTGAATGCAGAGATGTTTTGGAGTTATTTTTCTGGTTTTTTAATATATACAATGCAGCTGGGCCATAATTTCAAAAGAAACAATGTCCTGGTAAAATTCCACAAAGCAACCTAGTTAAAAATTATTTAACTTCTTTGTGAAATTGTTAGCTCAAACTCTTATCAGCACTGGCACTGTTAGAATTTGACATGTGTAGAACAAGTCTTTTTATGGCATTTTTTATATACTAGAGTAAGAAAATATGAGTTTATTGTCATTTTAAAGTCAAGTGTGACATTAATTTCTGTGCTTTATTAATGTGTGCAGGAAGTTTTCTTTCCCTTTTTAGGTTAATTCTCAATTAGCTACCTGACAGAAGCATCCACTGTTTTGGATATCATTGCTCATGCTGCATTTTTCTATAGCAGAATGCATTCTTATTCCGGGGTTTGAGTGGAATTTTCAAAGAATATATGTAATGATAAATGTCTGGATAGAGCATGTATCTGTCTGTGGTGCAATCCTAGACAAACACCATCTCTGTAGGATTGCATCATGCTTTGGGATGTAGATGAATTCTCTTTTGCAAACTTGACTCCATGCTCAGACCCAAGAAGTGAAAGGAATTCTGTTCTGGATTGCTGTGTGTGTATTGTTTGTTGGTTTGCAATCACCAGGTACATTTCCATTGTAAATTGGAACTTTTCCTCTTCTGCCCATGGTTTAGCATCACTGTAGGAACTGTGGGGAGATCTTCTGCAATGCCTGTTCTGACAATGAGCTGCCTCTGCCCTCCTCTCCAAAGCCTGTCCGGGTCTGTGACTCCTGCCATGCAATCCTCATACAGAGGTGCTCTTCTAATGTGCCATAAGATATTTATTAATTCTGGTGTTCAGCTCATCCTGTGCAAACCACAGCACCAACTAAAGAATGTACAGCAGTTCATTCCAGGTTAATTGCAGGTAAGCAGTGTAGAGTTGCAGTTTCAAGGTTCTGTGGACCAGTTACTTCTCTGCTTCCTCTTGAAACAAGTGGAGATGATGGGACCCAAATCAAAAAAGAAAAAAACCCCAGGTGGGTATGTTGATGTACCAAATGGCTCAGCAGCTTTTTTGGGAGGAATCAGAGCTGCTTGTACAGGAGACTCAGTGTTAATATATTGGATGAATGTTTTAGTTGTTAGGAGGATCTGGAGAAAGGCCACAGGATGATGTGCCACAAGTCCCACCTAATTGTGCCAGAATGTGCCTGTGACAGGCTGCTGTGGAGCAAAACCATGCAGTAGCCGGTTTTACATTGTGCTGGAAAGAAGTGTGGCAATGAATGCAGTGGTGTGAGAAGTTATTGCCAAATTGCAGGCATTCCTTTGCTTCCTCTTCACGGGCAGGGTTTGATCCATCCCAGAACTTTGCACTGGCAGCTGTTGTGTGCAGGCCCAGGTGTAGGGGGAGCTTTGGTCAGCCAGGGAACAAACAGTGCCTCGGGGCCCTTGCAGGAGGAAGGTGTGTTGTGCTGAGTGATTGTTTCACGTGAACTATTAACTTGATATATGGTGTTTCCACTGGAAGAGCTGTTCTCCACAGAGCTCTCGTCTGACATTGTCTGTCACCTTGAACAAGTCTCTGCAGCATTTTCATGCAAGTCATGCTCTCAAGCTTGAAGTCACTGCACAGCTCTAGAAACCACCTGGAAAGACCGGCATTAAATGCTGGGAATCACATCTTTTCTGTCCTGGATAGGGAGGTTCCTCCCTATTTTGTCACCATCTTTATCCTACTTTCCTAAACTTCATTTTTTTGCAGAGCACTTTTGAGCCCTTCTGAGTCTTAACCACTCTTGTCACTTGATGGTAACTTTTGCTGGAAGGTAAAATCCTTGCTCTTTTCATAGGCAAATAGAAATAATGTCCTTTGATAAATTGCCATCACTTCCACCTCAGTGCACTGCTTGCACCTTGTTCAGCTTGGCTTTGTCTCTGAGGATAGGGATTTTTGTCAATACCCTAAAAGCTAACAGAGCTCTTCTTTTTAACACCTCAGTGTAGTTGCTAATGTAGCTTTTGTAAAGGAAAATGTTCTAAAAATGACCTGATGTAACTTTTTGTAAAATACCACACAAATACTTGTACATCTGTAAATAACTTTTGAAAAAAAAAATTAAATTTAAGTTATCTGAGAATAATGCCACTTAATTTAAATTTGTTACTCGGTATTTTGACTTCAGTTGCTTAGAAAGGCTTTGCCTGTGCTGGGGTGTGGGGGACCCTGCTGAAGACACATGTGCTTCCTCAGAGTGTTTCCAGGTAGGCATGGAGGCAGCAGGGCTTGATGCAGGATAGAGATGGTGGATAAAGCTGATCTGCACTGCTTTAATATGTAACTTGCCAAAAGGGATGCAACTAAACAGAAATAATTTCAAACAAGAATATAGTGCATTTCCATAACATGCAATGAGTTGTTACTTAACTGCCATCTCTTCCTCCCCTCTGTGCTGTCCTATTTGCAGAGGAAAAGCGTGTAATTATTCAGACTGCTATTACTGACTGCAGGTAAAACTTCGGCCTTGAACAAAATCAGTGCTGCCTGTTCCACATGGTTTCCTTTCCCTTGGCATCAAACCACCTACCTGGCCTGCTTTTAAGGTTTCTGGACAGCCTGCTGCTGCACATCTTTATCTGTTTGTGAAACCCTGCTCTGGATTCCAGATCCTTCTCAGAGAGCACAGACAGGCCCAGGGCAGCACTGGATTGCTCCTGGGAGCTGGAGCAGCTCTGCTTTCCTGCTCCGGGGCCCCGGCTGGGGCTGCAGCTCCCAGGGCTCGTCCCTTTGCTGCAGAGCAAGGGATCACATGGTTAAAAACTCATTTCCCCTCCCCTTCCTAGCCAGTGCCACTCCAGTGCTTGGAAAGCTTCCTGTGCCAGTTACCCTTTGCCACCCAAATACATCCTCTAGTGAAATAAACTCCATTCTCCTCTCTCCCACAAGAAGACATTTATTACAGATATAACACAGTACTAGCAAAACAGGTGACAGACTTGCAATACCCAAGATCACATTTGACATTTTAAGGGAGGCATTGAGGACAAAGCAGGTAATTTGGGAGATCACACTGGCTCAGAAGAATAAATACCTTTTTCCATTACACAGCAGGTATGTTAAGTGTCTTCAAACAATAAGTTTCTTACATATCTTACATGTCACAAATGCACAAAAAGTTTTATCAACGTGTTTGGGTTGTGTGTTACTGAAAAAGTATTGGGCCTACAGATATTTTAGAGATCTTGGCTTCTAATGAACTCCTATGTAGAGTGGCTTGGCAAACTTTGAACAAATACAGACAAATCAGCTCTGTGCAGTGAAAAAAAAAGCAGCTGAACCATGTTTCAATACAATAAATTCAAGAAAGAAGTAACTTGCTTCCAAATCCTCCACTCTTCCTAAAAGCATGTCTGTGAAAAAAATCCTAAGTAAAAAGCATCAAATGAACAGTGTTTGACCTATGTTGTGTTAGCTAAGAGCTGTGCTAGTGTTGCAGATAATTTGCAGGTTACCTGTGTGAAATGCAGCTCTAGAGCACTACAGCAAAGCGTGGAAATAAACGTGGCTGCTGGGTGTGGTGCTGCTCCTCTGCAGAGCTGTGCATTTGCTGGGGGTGCTGGCAGCAGCAGGAAGAAGCCAGGACAAGGACTGAGCCTCCACAGCTTGATGCTGTGCTGCAGTTATTACATACAACTTATCAAAAGGGTTTAGGAAAGCCATTACCAAAGAAACTAACCTACTCATCTACCCATCTCCCCTTAAACAAGTGAATGTTTAAATTTGTTCACTAGACCAAGATTACATAGAACTGAATCAGTGTTCATAGGAGTTACAGTACAACCACCTTTATGGAACCATAGTACAACATTTTAAACCGACTGTAGTCTTGAATATGTAATACATCCTTAGGAGTAACTAGTATAAAAAGTATCAACATCAGTGGTTTGAATATAAAAATTTATTTAAAGTCAGAGTATGCAACAAATAAAACCTACAGAAAACAGATTTTCCCATCACAATCTGTTGCTTACCAAATAATATTGTGAAAACACATTCCTTCAGTCATTATAAAGTTCTTAAAATACAAAAGAAATTAAATTTTGTAAGAAAGTCTAGTAGACCAGAGACTGTTTCTTCCAGGTGTTTGTCCTTCAATACATCCCACGCCATCCTCCTCCACCCATGCTGCCTTGCCCATAGTATCCTCCACTATTTCCACTGCCACGACCTGCAAACAATTGACACAAGGTCACGCATACGTACCTCCAAGAGAGAAAAGATGGGATGGCTGACACACAACTGGCTGAAGATGACAACTGACACCACCAACAGTCCAGCACTACTGCAGCAGCACAGCGTGTCAAGCCCCAAGAAATTCCATTTCAGAAACCACTGCCCCTCTTTCCCCTCTGCAGCCCAAGGCCCTGCACCCTTGCCCCCTCTGTCAGAAGACACTGACACTTTCCCCAGAGCATTTAAAAGGGAGCCTGTACTTACTGTAGCCACCCAAGCCATCAGGAGTTCCGTATCCCCCGCTGTAATTGCTACCCATTCCCATCCTGCCAACAGAGCCGTAACCTTGATCTGCAAAGTTGAAAGTGCTGCGTTACAAGCTTGGACTCGTCAGGCTTGGCAAAGCACCAGCCAAACGTGCAATTGATGCATACCCATTCCATCTCTGCCATAGCCTCCCATTCCAGAGCCACCTCCAGCAGTGGAGTTCAGGAATAGTTCAATATATCGATGCTCTGTAAGAAGCAAAGAAGCCTCAGTTTGTACTTTGTTTCCCAGAGCAGAAGCAGAGATACAAAGCAATCCCCCCACCCTCCTCACAGGGAGCAGACAGAAGGCCACAAGGAGCGAGTCTGCAATGTGGTGAATTGGGAAAACCTTAGGGATGGATGGATCTGCTGCTCACAGCCCTGCCAGAGCCTGGCCCAGTGGCAGCTTCAGGGAACAGGACACTCACGCATGTGGTTCTTATCCTTGGACATGGCAGCTACTGCATCCTCGTGTGTTACAAATTCCACATCTGCCTCTCCTGTAGCTCTGCCATCTGCTCCAATGTCAATGTGAACTCTTATAGGGTTCAATGGCGAGAAAAACTAGGGAAAAAACAAATTACAAAACAAATCATGTTAAATGCAGAATTCAAGCCAGATACTTTTTTTCTATTCTCATGGTTACTGGTGCACTGCTTTAATTCAATGTCATCCTACCGCAGAAATTTAATTACTCATTTCTCAAGCAGTACTTAGTGGTCAACCTACGTTTACAACCCATTGTTACTACACAGCTTGGAGAGCTGCAGCTACGGAGGCTGAGAAGCTTTCTCTGAAAGCAAAGAACAAACAACTCCTGCCCACACACAATGCTTTGAGCAACACAGTCAAACGTGATGGCATCCTGGACAAGAAAATCATCATCTGCCTCTGCTTCTTCAGATTTCTCAAAGCAAGAAATTCAAGAAGAGCTGCCTGCCAATCACACTGCTCTTCCTCCCTGCTCCAGATCAAAGCCTGACTTTTGGCCCCTTGTATTGTTACAGAGTCTTTACCCTAAATGAAACAATCAAACTGGCACAAGAAATACACCTCCACTTAAGTAAATCAACTCACCCACAAAAGCAAACAAGCACAAGCTGAAGAATGGAGCTCTGCATATGTAATGCACAGGTGCACCTGGCAGGACAGCCCCTCTCCAGGATGAGCTGTTTAAACCTGACCTTCTTCCCCGACAGTAACACAAAAATGCATTCCCAAAATCCGGCAGATGTGCTTCTATCTGCCACCCTGATCTCTCACAAGAAGGAAAGTCCTCTCCAAGACAACACAGCTCTCTACAGACACCCTTCCTCTCCTGAAATAAATCCCAGGTCAACAAATGTGCAAACTGAGCAATTTAAGTTTCAAATCTTGTCATTTTCACAAATCCTGAAGGCTTTAAAATGAGGATACTGATTGCAGCAAGTGTTGTCTCTGCAATGCACCTCTCATGGAAAGGAAGAGCAGAGAGTGCAAGGATTAATGATAAATATAGCTTTGCTGACTTCCCTGGTAATCCCACCTCAGACAGCAGCTTTACAAAAGCTCGTTAACTTTGTGCAGATGTAGCAGTGAGTGGTTGGAGGAGGCTCCCCGAGTTTGGGCCGGGACAGACAGGGACATGCACGCTGCTGGCAGAGAGAGGAAGCCCTTTCCCCCGTGGTACTTACGTTAGCAATATCGTTTTCCGTGGCTCGGAAAGGCAGCCCTCTCATGTGAACAAAATGACCGCCACCATGGAACCCCGACCCTGCATCTCCAGCTCCATAGCCATGTCCTCCCATGCCTATTGGAAAACCCAAACCAAGAAAACCCACACACCTCTAAGATCATGAAAAGCCAAAAGTCATCACTACTCTTTTTCTGAAAGCACTCAATTATACCAGTGAATGCACAGTGTTTACACTTCCCATGTATCAACCCAAACCCTAAGCAATCTATTTACCTTTTCTTACAACTCCCCAGTCCCCTCCCCTTTTTAAACAGCTTTCTTTACCAAACAGCAGAATGAAGCTATTCTCTCTGCCCTGGAAATACTGTGTCTTGCAACTCACGGAACAGGAAAACCTTTGTAGGCAAACTATTAACTTCTTTTACCTCTCCCATCCCTCATTCTGTCGTCATAGCCGTCGTTTCCGTAGCCATAGTTATTATAGCCACCATAATCATCAAAGCCACCATATCCTGTGCAATGGAGAGAAGGAGAGCAGCGATTACACGACTGCCCAGGATTCACAGAGCAATGCACACACAACACTCATTTTTGTGGTCCTGGGGCACCCAGCTCTTTGCAAATAGCCTCTGCAGGCTGTCAAACCTGCACTTCTGAACACAGAGCAAAAGCACATTTTTTTTAATGTAACACACACTGAAACATGCAAATGGAAAGATCTGATTCTAATGAAAGCAGCTCCCTTATTATTAATGTTCATCTTAAACACTAAGCCACGTATTTTGATATATTGCATGTCGTTTTCAGATAAATACATCCAACGTAAGGGGCATGACAGCTACTGCCACTTATTTCTTGACAAGTATGTCAGAAACATGAGACTGCCAAGAGAACCTGTGTTCATTAGATGAACATACCACCGTCATATCCACCACCTCCTCGACGCATTCTGTCATACATACTTCCACGCCCAGCTCCATAATAACCCCCTCTTCCTCCCAATGGTCTATCATAGGGTCCAGGTCGCTGTTGTCCCATCATCCTTCTTGGCATGTCAGAGAATCCTCTGATTTCGCTCTTACTACTTTTGAAGATTTCAATGTATCTGATAAAAGAGCATTTTCAAAGTACTAGTAAGAACACAGGCAGAAGCAGTCTGAATTTCACAAAAGGCCGTACTACATTTTCTAGAGCTAAACGTACAAGCCAATAGCAGTGACTAGAGATACCATACAACTTAAGTTTCTCCTCAAGACTGTAAGAATCTTAAGTGTATTAAAAAATTCCCCACTTTACAGTGGCAAAAATTACTATGTGAAAATTCTAGCTGTACAAATTAAGCTTAAAACATGTCTTTCCAGTATGAGAAACATACTGTTGAAAAACAATGTCTGGCTATAGCAGCGTTTATCACAAATTACCCTACACGAGCATGATTGAAACAATTTTCTGAGTTTAGCAAACTACCCAGTGCAATACTGTCTCCCCCACCCCCCAAATCTACTGTATTTCCCAAGTTAACTTAGGATCAGTTACAAAAATTCGTAAAAACAGCCAATTCCCCAATGGTCCCCAACCCCCCAAAAGCATTACTGACCCACAACCCCCAAAAAATAAAGATTTAACACCATCCCAAACTCTCCATCCCCACCTGTGCCCTATTCTTTCCTTGTGTTTCCCCAGAGCATTTTCTGCTATCTCCTTTGAAGCAAACTGCACGAAGGCCTCCCCTGTGCTTCTCCCCTGGTAGTCCAGCGTCAATGTTATCCCATTTGGCACGATTTCCAACCCTTTAACCCAAGGACAAATAACCCCGTCAAGGGGAACAGTGTTAAAGGCTGAAACATTCCCATCTGTAGCAAATACTTAAAGCATATCTAAACAACAACAACGAAAAAGAAAACCACCTCGTTTTCCCCCATCACCCAACAATACAAGCCCGTGATCTTTCATTAAAACATTTATGGATTTAGCCGTACTTCTTTTCTCTTTAGACTATACAAAAATGCAACCGCCTAAGTTACATGAAAAACAAAAATATAGCTACCGATCAAGGAATTTAACTGATCCAAATGCTAACATTCAGGTTACCCCATAATGCACGGTATTGTTTCCCACCTCGACAAAATCAGATACATTTCGTGTTCTACTGCATCTACGGTTATCTGTGCTTCATTTACAGGGCATACATCTTAAACTTAAAGACAAACTAACTTAACACAATCCCTCCCCATCCACCCCATTAACAGCTATTAAACAGGTACAAAACATTAAAGATACACAAAGCATCTAAAGAAACCCACTACACTTCGACTATACTGGAGGTACCTTGGAAGAACTGAACAATTTCCTCTTTGCTGCAACCAAATGGCAGGCCTCGGAGTCGTACCACTGTTCCGTCATTGGTTGTATCATTGGGCCCATTGTGTTTTCCAGTCCAGTCCATCTTTTATTTTATTTTATTTAAATCCTAAAAAAAACCCAACAAAGCAGAAATAAAAACCCCACTGAGTTTCCGTCCACGCCGAAGTCCCCTCCCTTCAAAAGAAATCTGTTAGGTTTTGTTTATTTAGATAACTAGCATGATGGATCGCGAGCTTTATTTCTGCAAAGAGAGCCGTGATGGGATCTGCAGCCGCAGCGAGGGGATGCAATGTAAGCGCGGCACCGGGGCCGCTGCCGGGAGCACCGCGTGGACGACGGGCAGCACGTGGGCAGCCACGGCACATAAAGCTCGGCTTTGACTCCGAGTACATTTCACATCCGCTCCGTAAAGCTCCGCGGGTTTTGTTTTCCCCGTTGTTTCTTTCTCGGAGCGTGACACTCGAGGAAGGGGCTGGAACCACAAGGCCTTCCTTTGTCTGCCCTCAGCCGGGGGGGGCGGGGGCGTGTGAAGGGGGGCACCGCCACCGTCCCACAAAGGGAGCCGCCACGGCCGCCTCGTCAGGCGCGGAGCCGCCGCGATCCCGCCTCCCTCCCGAGAGCGCGGCCCTAACCCCCGCCCGCTCCCCTCCCCGCCGCCATTTACCGCGCCTCCCCGGGGAGCCCGCCACTCGCCGCCCCCGCTCCCGCCGCGATCCCCGCTGCGCACCTCTGCGCTCGGAGCTGCTGCTCTGCGCCGCCCGGCCCGTGCCCCCTCACCGCCCCGGGCCCAGCCCCGCCCGCCGCTCTCCAGGAGCCGCCGCCGCCCTCGGCTCCGCCGCTCAAAATGGCGGCCGCGATCGGGAACGAGGCTCGGCACCGCCTCCCCCCCCTCACCGCCCACGGGCGCGCGCCGGGCCCGACCCGGCACCGGGCGGGCCCCGAGCCCCCGCCGGCGGCACCGTTCGGCCGCCGAGCCTCCTCCGGGCGGGCCCCGCCGCCGTTCGGCTCGCTCGCTCGGCCCGCTCGCCCTCTCCACTCACCGCGAGCCTCTCGCGCACCCCTGGCAGTACCCCGGCAGCCGCTCCCGCCGGGCAGGACGCGCCTCCTCCCTCACGGCCGAGCTGTCCGGCGGGCCCACACCTGCGCAGCACCCACGGGCAGCGGAGCGTCCGGGCCGCGCGACTATCGCGATACCCGCGCCGCCTCACACCCGCCTGGGCGGCTCCCGCGCACGCGCGACTCGCGGAGGGAGGGCGGGGGGGCGGGGGAGGCAGCGACGGCGCGTGCGGGTAGCGGAGGGGGCGTTCCCGCCTTTTCCTCTCGCCGCCCCCTCCGCTGAGGGGCCGCCCGCACGTGCGCGCTCCTCCCTCTGTCACGCGGCCGCCGCCGCTCGTTTTGGCGCCAAGCGGGAGCGCGCTCGCGCGGCCCCCGGGGGCTGGGGTGCGGCGCGCGCGTGCCCGGGCATCGCCTCACGCCGCCATTGCCCTCACGGCCCGCTCTCCCCAGCTTAGGGCCCGGTCAGCGCGTCCTTGCCCCTCGGCGCAGCTTTCGCAGGGAGTGAGGATGAGGAAGGTTGTCCGATGTGGGCGCAGGCAGTGGCTGCCCGCGTCTCTCTCCTCAGCGAACGCGCCGAGCCGGGCAGGATCCCGCCTCCCTCAGAGCGGGGCAGAGCGGGCCGGGCGCTGTGGTGAAAGGGCCTGTGAGGCAACCAGGGGCTGGTGGATAGGGAGGCTAAAATGTGTGTTTTAATTTAAAAAAAGAAAGAAAAAAAAAAAAGAATGCGGAGCGCTAGGGGGTAGGAAGGAGTCCCACTCCGTGGCGGCGCTAGGAAGTGACGGGATGGGGCCGCTGGCTCCGCCTGCCCTCAGGAAAAATTAACTTGGAGTTGTGCTGACGGTCTGGGTAAAACAGGTTCGAGAGAACCTTGCAGAGCACAGCCTGCGGCCGGACAGGTGCACACGACAATGCAGATCCCTATTTTTACGGTCGATGCGTTTACAAACCGGCCATTTGGTGGAAATCCTGCGGCAGTTTGTCTGCTTGAAAATGTAAGTTAAAGAAAATCCGAAACCCAGCTGTTCTTTGAGGTACTGCAGTGACATTTGCCATTCCGTCCTTGGCCTGAGCACTCTGCACTGCATCAGACTTTGCTTTTCTTTTTCCAGACTTGTTTGCTTTGGCAAATACGGACAAATTGGCACAGGGGTGCTCTTTTTTATCTTTTCCATCAAAAAGACGTCGTGCAAGACAGCCTTTAAATTTTTTGTGGGCTGTTAAGTGTTTTATTAAGGAGTAGACTGGATTTATTTTGAATTAAGTCAAGACAAATGGCTTAATTTCTTCAAGAATGGTTCAGAATGAAGTTTCTGAAGGATTCAGAGCAAAATCTGAAAAGTAATGCTGTAAAACAGAATCAGTACTCAGAGAAGGATGAAACGGGGGAGTTTGGTTTTGGATTTTGGTGTGGGTTTTCTCCCTTTTTATCTTCCATTTTTCCTTTCCCTGAAAAGAAAAAGAGCAGATACAGACGTGGATACGAGTCTCTTGCCATTAGTGTGTTGGGTTCAGCTTTAACCAAGTTTAAAGAACCAGTTTTTATTGCTTCAGTGTTGCATGGCAGTGTTGGTGCAGTTATCCTCATCAGGGTGTTGTGAGCAGTTGGCACTAATTGGTACTGATTTCTAACAGAAATAATTATTAAGATGGATTCGAAATTTATAGACTTGTTTTGTTTGTAATAAAAATTGTAAATATGAAAATATGTAGAGTATCCAATGACAATATGAATTCTTTCTAGATGCTCCTGTCCCAATCTCATGTAACTTTGCTTACTTACCAACTCAGCTAGAGCTATGACTGGGAACATCTCTCTTCAGAGATATTTTTGGCCCCATAAAATCTAAATGCTCTCCAAATCATCTCTGCTTTAAAATGATGAGCTTCTAATTGTACTTTTTTATATTAATTTTACTTTATTACATTAAGATATCGCGAGGCCACCTTACTTGCATGCTGAGTTTGGAATGCAGACATTTTAAAAGTTTTTTCTATAGTTCCTGGAAGTAAAGGCTTTAGTGTGAGATCCTAATTCAGCATTTTATTCTGAGATTGAAGAAAGTGTGATGTAGTCATGCAAAACAACTGTTGCCTGCTCCCTCCAGAATCTCAGCAGATGCTTTACAGAAAAAATCAGGAGAAATGCAAGAATAGCAGTACCAGTCCTTTTTGTGTTTCAGAGGGGCCACAGGATGGCAGTATTTCAATAAAGTTCTAGGTTATTAAAATAAAAAAATAAAAAGGTACTTTTAATAACATTTTGCTGGTCTTTGTTGTGGTCTAGGATACTTAGAGTTCTAATTGACAGAGCTCTTCCTGGAAGAAAGGGAATGTGAAGTGTTAGAATGTTGTTTAACTGTACAGAATTTGGTCTGCTCTGGTGTACCAGTCAGTTACTGGTTTGTGGCTGTAGGGTGGGATCATTGGCTGGGAAGGATTAGTTATTAAAGGAAGTAATTCGAGTTAAAAGAGCACATTTTTATCTCTCAGAGGCTGAACCTGGCCAGGCCCCTTATGTACTTTGTTTCTCTTGAGTTTCAATATTTTAAAGATTCAAACCTGGCCAGTCAGCATAACCGTGGGGTACGAGCAGTGGGACTTGGGCCAAGGAGGATGTTATACAATCCCTGGGCTTTGGGTATCCTGGGATCAATGTCCACTGCCTTAAATCACTCAGTGAGCACTCAGTGAGCTCCAGCACTTTGGTTTATTTTCTCCTCAGTTTGCCTCTTCTCAGCTCCTACAGAGGAAGCATATAGTCGCATTAAAGTTCTTTTCACTCTCAGAGAGTATTTTGAATTAAAGCTGAATCTGTGTTTTATTGTAGTAGAAAATTAAATAATTGCATTTGACAGAAAGTTTGATTCTGCGTTTTTTGACCTGCCCTTGATTGGATTTGTTGTTTGATCCCTAGGACTTGGATGAAGACTTGCACCAAAAAATTGCAACAGAAATGAACCTTTCAGAAACAGCTTTCATCAGAAAACTGAAACCTGGAGATGACTTCACCAAAAGTTAGTGGTTCTGTTTACAAGAAAACATCAGACAAATGCAGAGTTCATTCAGACTCCCTCTGTGGATTAATTTTCAGCTGAATCAGTTTGCTGAATCTGCTCACTTGGCAGTTGTGTGGTGGCATGAGCCAAGGGGCTGGGACTACACTAATCTGGACTTAGACTCCAGGATAAGGAATTTATCATCTTTGTTGTTTGATGGATTGTTCAGGGAGCAGGATTTTGTACTGTCCTGTAATTGAAAGTATTAAGGATAGTAATAACTATAATTGCTTGCTCCTGTTGTTAATAGATTGAAATTTATTTTTAAATTTATTTACCAGACTTGACTGGTGGTTTAAGCAAAATAATTCACAGCTGAGCTAATACCAGTACAGGTTCTGTTGTACCAACAAATCCATCTCTGAACTTTAAATGGTAGCCTGGCCTGCAGGAATATGCAGATCACAACTATGCCTTTGCAGGATTTCATAATGCACAAGGGCATGGAGGCTTTATCTTCTAAATAAGACCTTTTAGGACAAAGAAGAATCCGTGCAGCATGCAAAGGTGGTTGACCTGATTCAAAAGGGATAGCTATTCTGAAAAATCAGCGTGAAATGGATAATCTAGAAGTGTGTTTAGCACCAAAACCTGACTGTAGCATGCATTTTGATTAATTGAAGCATCATCACTCGTTATATGTTGAGATAAAATAAAGGAATAGACTTCTTCCCCTTAATGACACTAAATAAACTTTATTTTTTCAAGGTTCCTGCTTTGGGCTCAGATGGTTCACCCCAGTCAGTGAAATTCCTCTCTGTGGTCATGCTACTCTTGCATCAGCTGCTGTTTTGTTTCACATCCAAAGTAGGTTTACAACCTATGCATTACTGTAACTTTTTAGAACGTTTGCTTCTAATTAACACCTCTGGGTTTTAAGAGAAAGGCAATTAAAAATTTCAATAATCTGTAGAACACAAATGGGAATACCCTGGGCATTGCCTTTACTACTGCTCTGTATTACAAGGCTGTTGACTGATTCCAATGTGCTGCTATTAATCCTGTTTAAGAAAAGTGCTAAATATGCAAATGTCATCTGGGAGAGGTGCAGTAGGATTTGATGAATAGGGAATATTGCTCTTCCTGTTAAAAGGGCATTCCCATTCATTCTAGGCATATGCAGGAGTGATTCCCTGACAATTGCTGTGTTTATTAGCCTCAGCAGATTTGTTGAGTTAGTTGGGAATTTTGCCCAGAACACAGTGTTACTCTAGATATATTTGAGCTGCATAACTAACTTTTTCTGAATATACTGAGCTACTCCCAGGGCTGTAATAATTCAGATTAAAATTCTTATGTTTGATAACGTTGCAATGTTCTGTCTCTAGAAAACACAAATTCAGTTCTCACGTTTGTGACACTGAGTGGGGAATTAAAGGCCAGACAAGTGAAAGATTATATTGTCCTGGACTTCCCACTTTGCACAGCCTACCCCCAGGTTAGTCAAAATTTTATTCATGATAGGCCTTCAAGGAAAGTGTGTGTTTGTATGTGTGTGTCAGTGTTTGTGTCCGTCTGTAGTTGCATAGGTACATACATGTATATTCCATTTTTTATAGAGTGGTTTGTTGTTTTTTTTTTTCAGGAACTTAAGGAAGTAGAAGAATTAATAAAGGTAAAAAAAAATAAATCTATCAATTGTCTTAGAAACCCATTTATACTCACTTTGCTTATTTTTGTGTATTAAAATGGTGACTGCTGGATGTACTCCTGCATTTGAAACACCAAACTTCAGAGCTCTCAGTGATGAGTCAGTAGCTCAGGGAATGTGATTCTGCAGAATGCTGCAGTTGAACCTGTGTCTCCCATAACCACTGAGCAAAGCATCAGTATTTATTTCAATGGTATTTGCAGCCTTCTGTGTGCATAAGAGGGCAGTCTGTGTCCTTGCCCTCCTCCAGGTCCTGGATTTCTTCACAAATTGCCATATGTGGGGCTTGTAACTCACCATACCCATTCATGCACTTGGTGCATTTGCTTTTCTTACTTGAGAGTTGCATAGAAGACCTTGCATAAGCCCTCTTCTAGCAGGGAATGGGCTCTACAGAAATGCTCAGGGAATATTATTTTGTATTCAAGTGATGGCAGGTTTTTTTGTCTCTTTGCATTTCCCACCAGGCAGCTGTTGGTGACTTGAGTGTTGAAGATGTGCGTTACTCTCCCGACATAAAGAGCCTCTTAGTGCGCCTCAGCGATACTTACGAAAGGTGTCTTACTCTTTTCATTTTTGTCATCAAGAATGCAGAAATTGAGGTGGCCTCTTTAATCTCCATTCCTTACATACTAGGCTCCTTTATCTAGTTTTCAGTCAGGTGGAGATTAAAAACTTCTGATTTAAATTTCTGTGTAAAGTGGTTATCTTTTAATACGAGCTTATTGGAGCTGCAAAACTGAATGAGATCATTCTGAAATCTGTCTTCAAGAGGAGGAGGTGTAGGAAACAGTTTTAATGCTGGTGTATTTTCTGAGTCTAAAGATGATCGAGTAACCTGGCAGAAAGTTGAGAGCCCTGCTTCAGTTCAGGGCACATTTGACAGAATGCCAGGGATTCTTACTTCCCTTGGACTGTAATCTGCTTACACATGCTTAACAGCACCATAAGTAGCTTTAGAGAGGAAATTCCCATTCAAATGATTCCAAAGCATTTGTTAATCTCATCTGGATTTCATTGTTAATTCAAGTATGATTTCAGTATATGCTGCTGAAACATAACTTTTTGAATCAGGCTATTATTACTAAATTACTGTTATTACAGACTTGGAGTTTGGCCTAACCAATGGTTGAAGTCTGGGGTAGTGGGGAAAAAAGAAATATTCTCAGCTGAGTATTTATTATTTCACTCTTTCAGACTGTTTTGTGGGGAGGAGTCAGCCACTTGTAGACTGCTTTAGATGCCTTGAAAACCTGAGTGATGTTAGTTATTTGCGTGCTCTGAAAGGAGGTGGACAACTTGGTACATTCTGTAGTGGGGTAATAATTCTTTCAGTTATTAAAATGTTGAAACAAAGTGTGATTTTTTAAAAAAATTGTGGTTAATATTTCAGGATGCTCTGTTTTCAGAAATAGAAAATGCATGGCTTGAGGTTTTTTCTCTGTTCATACAGAGTCTATTAGGTTCAAGTGATTTTCTGTCAAATACCATTGGGAGGACAGTGCTAGGAATCTTGTCTCTAATATTTTAGGGCTGGTTTTGAATTGTGGAGAAGATGATTCCATAGCTTTATTTTTCTTTTCAATACTTCATGTAAAATGAAGAATATGGGCTATTAACATTTCATTATTATATTCAAGGTCTGTGTTGGAAGAATTGAAAGTGGGTGCACAAAACCTTTTGTCAGTGGAAAAGACAGGAAAAGTGAAAGGATTCATACTCACTGTGAAGGGAAATTCCAGTGGAAAAGGCTATGACTTTTACTCCAGATATTTTGCACCTTGGTATGGAGTTCTGGAAGACCCTGTATGTGGTATGTGTTTTTATGATAAGCAACTCCTATTTCAGTTCAACTAAAAGGTTCTTACTAAAACTCATTAATCTGTTTTTGTACTTTGGAGCCTTATAAATTTATATAACTTTATATGGATAGCAGGAGTGCTCATTAAGCTAAAAACTTTTATGATTGAGGCTAACTCATTCAGAAGAAAATCAAATCAGCTTCTTGCTGTCATCAGGCCAGATATTCTTGTGTCTTTTTCAGATCTTTTCCCTCAAGTGCTACAATTAGAGTAAACTGAGAGACTAGTTCAGTACTGGATCAGTATTGCAGTGGAAATTTATATCCTCTTCCTTGTGTTCATTTTTATTATTTCTTGTGGGAGTAACACTGCTTTACCATGAATTGAAATTATAAAGCCTCTAAGTTCTGTCTGCTGTGCAAACTCTTCATTTTTTTTCACCCTAGATGCATGTGGCACTTGATTTATGATATTTACATTTTGACTGTGCTTACTCTGTAAAGTAGTGATTGTAATTTAATTTTGTACTTTGTTTTCCAATTTCTTTGAAGGATCTGCTCATGCTGTTTTAGCCAGCTACTGGTCAGAGAAGCTGGGAAAGAAAGAAATGCTTGGTAAGATGAACTGTTTAATTGCAAAGCTGTCCATTTATGTAAATCTGCTCACTAGAAAAGAAAAAGGTTGTATTACTACTGCAATCCAAACTGCAATCCCTATCCATTTCTTCAAGGTGAATAGAATATCATGTAATATTTTGTGTGTGAGATAATCTTTGAGAAATTGGTTTCTTTCCTGTCCACCAGCATGACATATCATACCCCAGGGAGTTTGAAGTGTTGCTTTCTTGATCATAACTCTGTGCAGTCAGTTTTTGATCTTGGTTTTTGGATTTTGGTTCTCATGACCTTTCATCATAACTGAAGCTTGGTGAACCTCAGGGGATGTTGTTTATGTGTTTTGATTCAACCAATGAGATATGCTTATCAGATCACATCTTTGTTATTAAGCAAGAAACTTGAGAACCCGGTGGAAAAAAGCCAAGAGAAACTGTTAACATATGACAGTGCTATATGGGGAGGTGTTGAGTGACTCCTTGCTTCTCCTGTTTCTAGTGCTTTGCCAGAGAGCAGAACAAGAGAATAGAAAATACCCTCATCCCCTACCTGGTTCCCCAAGAGGGGCAGGTTCAATTCTGCTCACAAGCCTTTGGTCACATTTAGTTTAGAATAGAGGGTTGGATACCTGATCTAATAAGGATCTTTGTCCATGAAAGTGAACACTTTTCCAAACAAACAGCTGCCCTGATTATAAGCCTTCCTGTATTTGGTCAGATGAATCTCAGAACGGATTTTCCTCAGGATGGTAAGTCTTTAAAGGATGCACCATGAGCAGGACCTTCTCCATCGTGGATTGAAAGAAAGATTTAACATTCTGTCCCAAAGATCTTGTGTTTGCATTTACATCACACAATATCTGTGATAGCTTAAAAAATGTTGGGGGGGCGGTGGTGAAAATCTCAACATATTTTCTGAAGATGAAAAACGTCTTTGGTGATTTTCTGTTCCTCACAAGGTTTTGACATTTTTGGGTGTTAATGTGGAATTTAAACCCTCCATACCATCTATAGACACTGCTTCTTTAAGTACTCAAATGCACTGGGATTCTGTCTGTGCGTACAATGGACACTTAATACCTGTTTTGCATTTTCATGTATTTTGTATGTTGTGTACCTATTTTGCTGTTAGAGAAACCTAGCTCAAGCAGCCAGGGCAACTGATACTGTAATCAACTTCTCTAATGTGTTTAGCACAAAAAAAGTCCTATCTGTCCACCAGGTAGTTTCTGGTTTTTTTAAATTCATATTCCATGTGTATGTCCTCTAACTTCTGTGGTAGAAATCATATAAAACTCTTTTAAACAGGACAAGTTAATTTGATGTATGTTCAGGAGCAAATAACTTTTCTTACGCGTCTGAGAGGTATCAGGTAGTACTGGACAAATTCTACTGCTAATGAGATTATTTGGGGAAGATGGCTGGCATTCAAGGACACTCCATATCACCAAATGCTAATAAATAAGAGCATCTTTGGACTTCTTGGAAACCTCTGTGGTGGCATCTGTAATATCCGATACTTTTTATTGCAGGAATAAAGGAAGAATTTCTTCCATAAAATGAAGGATCTGTCAGTTCCCAAATAGATGACACATAAAATAATATAAAAATGAGGAGCATGGAATCTGTTGTCAGATCTCTCTGGCTATTGAGGTCTTTAGGAGGAGGTCAGCTGTAGCTCTGCTGAAGCATCAGAATTAATTTCCTGTGTTTGGGTTCTCTTCCACTTTTTTTAGACTTAAATTGTCAAACAGCAACCATCCCCACCAGTACTAAGAGAATTTTCCATTATAAACTAAAATACTTTATGGTCTTTTCTTGAGGCTGGGTGCGTGTCCTTGAATTTAAGCTGCTGCTTCACTCAGGGTTTTGTATCAATCCTTGCCTTTCTTTCATTGGTGGAGTCTCTGCACTGCATAAAAATGATAACCTCTCAAATGGATAGGCTTCCACAGTTGCTGCTGAATGCAGTGTGTAACAACTGTCTGTGTATCCAGCCCTTCACAATTGTCAATTTTCATTTTTTTTATAGACATGCATAAGGGATTCCATACAACCGGACAAATTAGAGGGCACTTCCCAAATTATTGTGATGAGAAAGGGCTTATCCTTGACAGTTTTTATCTCAGGTTTAGAGAGGGGAATCTTGATGTACCAGTTTACTTGGGATAACTGTATTAATTTGTGGGGAAATTTGTTTCTTGTTACTGCCTTTAACTTCTCTGATTCCTTCCAGTACAGAACAGTTTTGTGGCATTTAAGGGTTGTTTTCTGGGGGGCAGAAACAAAACAAAAATTACCATCAACCTTGCCCACAAAAAACCAGGAGTTGCTTTGTTAAGGCACAACAAATCTACCTGTATTTAAGCTTTTGCTAATTGAATTCTCATGAAGTCAAGAGTTTCCATTGCAGGTTTCATCTTTTCCCAGTAACCTCAACACCCAGATTGACAATATCAGATTTATGCACAAGTGTAACATTTCTTCAAAGGAGAGGCGTTCCCTCTATCAGTCACCAGATTTGTCCACCTTCTTTCATGAAATAAAAAAAAAAATCTTTGAGATCTTCACTTAGGTTAAGGAGCAAGTGCTTGCTTCAGCATTCCTCTATAGGGTTTAGAAAATTTAACAGAATATTAGTGATTTCTTAAGATCAGTATTATTACAAGAGTCTCACTTCCACCTGAGTTGATGTCATTCTGATGACATTCTGAAGAAAAACCATTAGTCCTAAAATTCATTAAGCAGGGGTCATTGAGCTCCATCTAGGCTGGTAAGAAGCTCTGAAACAACAGGATAATGTTGATAGGAAGCCACCAAGGTGATGTGTGAGTGCAGGGGGTGTCACACTCTGATGTCAGCTTACTCAAACACACAGTTCTTGTGGCTGCTCCTAAACTGTCCTGTGTGCCAGGTTAACCACAGAGGGGCCCAGGGCCCTTGGGTTCAGCTGTTAGATGTTTGTACACTCTGTACATACTTGTTTTCATGGAAAATCTGTATAAAATCTACATGTAGTGTGAGGTATTCCTGATAAATACAGGCATGGAATAGGTGTGCAACAGCTTTGTGATCTAAAAGGTGAGTGCACTTCAGAGCTGCCTGAATGTCTCCGGAGGCAGCGCTGTTAAATGAAATCTTCTAGGTATTGAAATGTCCCATGCAGGGCTGTCTACTCTTGGACATAGCATGAAATACCAGTGCTTTTGTGGCAGAGAAGGAACAGATCAAGTATTATTTTCATGTTAGCTTGGTTAAAAGTTTCGTTTGTGGGTTATTTTTTGTTTTTCTTCTGCTTTAGAAGTTTCTTTAAAAGTGAAATAAAGTGGACCAATATCAAAATAATCTCAGTAATCCTTACATGAAAGAGCTAGAGTTTGGACATTTAAAGAAGAAAACCAAACCCAACCAACCTTTGAAGTGATGAAATTATTAATCTCTATTATTTAAATCTGCTCTTATGTGGAAGAGCTTAGGTGTGTCTCCACACCTGGCAATAATAATTGATCAATTTTAGCTGTGTCTAAAAGTCTAAAATACTCAGCTGAAGCATTACTTCATTCACAGGTGACGTTCTGACAAGTTGAAAACAACTTGAGGTTCTATAAACGGAAAGAACAGAAAGTATCAATCTCTATCTCTAAATAGCTCCTGTTTCCACTCTTTCAGAGTGCTTGCTTTGTCTGAGTCTAATCTCCTGATCAAAGAAGATCTTTTTTAGCAGCAGTGGCTGAGAAACACATTTTTTTAAAAATAAACTTTTTTTTAGTGTAAAGCATACAGCATATATGCCATCAGAGAGGCTGTGCTCTGTTGGGATCTGAATACAACCTCTCCTCAGTTCATGAATGGTGGGTTTGAGAGGAAAAACGTGCCCTTTAGCTCTGGACAACTTCTGGAGCAGGTGGAAGTTCATTGAGTAGAGACTGGATGTGATTGCCTCTTCATCATTTAGAGCCTTTCACAAAACACTGCTCAAAACTCAAACCTTTTCTGAATGCCATCTGAAGCAGACCATTTTCTGGTCAAGTCATGCAACTCAGATGAGATTGCTGAAACAAGTTAGAGACTCTACATGCTAAATGAACATCATCCCACCTGTGTGCAGCTCAGCAGTTCAGGCAAAAGCTTCCTTCTCTAAGCAGCTACAAGCAGAACACTGCTTCTACTTCAAGTTTATCCAACTGTGTTAAATTATAGCTTCGAGATTCTAGAAATCAGTATCTGTTGCTGCCTGTGTAAGAATTTGGTGTGGGTTTGTGACTATGATTCTTTGTAGACTTTTCCCACTGCCTTTGTGCCAGGCACATTCTTTGAATGCAGTACCAACTTTGGATGTTGAGTGCCAGGAAAATGGTTATTCATTCTCATCCCTGGCTATTGTTTCTTCCCTCCAAAAGCTGTATGCCATGAAGGGAGACTTCAAGACTTCTTGGATACACAGAAAAAACTCCGTTTGCTACAACAAAGCAAACTACCCCCTCAGTGCTTGAATTAAGCAGCACTTTTGTCAGGCTCAGCAGGCAAAACCTGGTTGGAAATACACCCTGAGCTGACCTCCATCCTTAAAGGCAATTCATCCAGGGTGTCCCTGGTGCCCTGCTTGCTTTCTGGAGCCAGAAGCCTCTTTTCCCTGAGTTTCCATGGCTTTCTCGATGATCTGTGATGCACACTGGTGTTTAACTCTGGGTTCTTGTTTCTGTTTAGCTTTCCAATGTTCCCGCCGTGGAGGAGAGTTGAAGATTTCGGTGCGCAGTGACGGAAGAGTTGACATTGCGGGGCAGTCTGCTGTTGTGTTAAAAGGAAACCTGACTTTGTGAAAGAACTGCCACTAATGTGCCTCTCCTCTCACTAATCACTAGTCTTTGTGTTCCTCTGATTATGCTGATTTTATCTCAGCTCTAGGCAGCGAGTTCCTACTGTTCTCAGAACTCTTTGATTACTAATTGTCCGTTTTTAAAACTGCTTGAAAGTACTCACTTGTGATCCTCAAGATCCTTCAATATCCTTCACTTCCATCTTGCCACTTCCAATGTGCACTGACCTGTGAAAATGTTCAAGTACTACAATCTTGTTTTTCTGCTTTTAAATTATTTTTCTCTTTATTTTCAAATTCCATGTTAAAAGCCCTTACTGCTTCCTGGATTGAACTGTAAGCATCTGTTTGATAATCAGGCTTTGGCCATGTAGATAATTTTTCATGAAATCTGAGTTAATTTAAAAGAAAATGGATACTTTCTCTGCTATATATTAAAATGACAGCCATGTCCATTAGCTTACTTGAATTAAAATATGAAGGAATATAAATGGTTTAGAAATGTGCCTTGTGGTTCTCTTTTATGAGCAGTATTTTTCAAAGTCAAATGGTATTGCTTTTGATTATAGCACTGCTGCTTAGTCAATACTTTTAATTAAAGGTTTAGAAGAAAGATTGACCTTGTGATACACATAAAGCTGATTGAGATCTGAAAGGAAACTGTAATTGTTAGAGCAATGTCAATGATTTTTCAAAACCTGAAGATTTTCTCCTAAGACTGAAAGTTTCTTCTATAATCTTCATGAAGTGTAATGCTTCAGCTTTTGTCACCACGATGTGGTCTTTCACTGGATCTATTAGGAATATGGAACTTTTGGGTGCTCTAGCTGAAACTGTTTTCCCTTTCAAGTCACCTCTGTCTAAGCCTTGCTTTAGTTCTTTTCAATATTTTAGGGTGATGTGTTTTGAATTCAAAAGATTCTAATGCTATGGAAACAGTTGGATATCATCCCATTACAAATAGTGAGGAGCTTAGTTGTGCCAAGTTCCTTTTTTTCCATTTATTTTTAATTTTATCAGTATTTGTTACTTACATTTGCTTAGCTCCAGGTAACTGGACAAGTAAGAGCATGAGATTCTTGATTTAAATAGAAAGTTCTGTCTCCTGCAGCTACAAAGAACATATCAAAAAAGTGATTTAAATGCACTACTCAGCTCAGGGGCTAGGTGGCAAGCCAAAGGAGTCTCCAATGGAAATACATGTTCTTCTCCCTATTCTGTGTTGCTGAAGTTGGTGGAGCTGCAGTATGATTTCTGAGCATGGACTCAGGTGCAAATCACAGCTGTGGAGGCAGCTTTACCTCCTCTCCCAGCTCAGATCAGGGCACTGGGACCTTCTGGAGCAGCGGTGCTGCACACTTGTGCTGCATTTCATTCTTCCTGCTGGCTTGGGCAAACACTGAGTCTGGCCCAGGATCAGAGATGCTTGTGGTCAAAACACCTTCCTTAGGGGTATAAATGAGGTATTGTTCACCCATCTATTTAACAAATAGACAGTGCAATTGTTTCTTTTACTCAGGAGGTCTAATAATGAGCAAGGCCCATACATTTTAAAGAGACTTGTTATCTACATTTCCTGACCAAACTAATATCTTTGCTGCTTTAAGCATTTTTTTTAAATAGTTTTCTACTACTTTGTCTCTATCTCTTTTCAGGATAGAAAAATCACCAGAGCTCAGGTGGGCAGCTATGCAGTAATGTGTTTGTAATCAACATATTAGTTAATCAGCCATGATTTATTAATGATGAATTAATTATACCTGATTGTGCAGTTCTGCTGCCTAAATGGAGCTTTAAAGGAGTTATTTTATTAATCATCATTGTCTAATTGCAGACACTTACAGAAAGATTGCTAATTAAACATGCAACCATATGCAAAACAAGTAAGGCTGCTGAGAGTGGCAAGAAAAAGAGCACTTATTTTCTGAGGAGCAACTTTATTCTCATGAAATATTGTGTAGCTGACCTGGTGATCCTGGTTATTCACTAAGACTAATTTTAATGTATTGCATATTTTCAGTTAGCAGTAAAGGAAATCAGTTGTTGAGACAAATTATGTCTTCCAATACAAAAATTAGATTGTGGAAACTTAAAGTAAGATTATTTAGAATTTGTGTGACCTTGTTTCACATCTTTTTGCAGAGGATTTGTGTAGTGTTTCTGGTGCAGAGGATTTGCAAAACTGTTCTATGCTGCTCTCTTAATTAAGACTGGTGGCAGGCATAGAGATGTGTTGAACCAAGAGGAAATTAAGTGAAGGGAAATGCAATTCCAAAAATTCCTGTGCACTTGAGTGTTATTTATTGTGAGAGTGTCCAACACAAGCTTCAGGCCACTGTAAGGCTGGAGTAAACCCACAGCTGGATCCAGCAGCCCAGTCATGAACATTTAAATGCCCATTTGCTGCTTTTGCTTCTTTCTGCAGAGGCACAGCTCATGTAGGGGCCAGGAGGAAAGCACAGCCATGAGGAAGGAGGCAAAACAAGAAACATTAGTGAGCAACAGAAACCGTACAAGTTTATTGCTGTGGAAATGAATGTAGAGCTAAAAGGGATGTAAAGAAAATGGGAAGCTATTCTTTTATTCAGCAAGCCATTTACCAGGTTTGCTTAAAGGAGTCATGAAAATACTTTGCATTTCTTTGGTGTTATTTAGATGAGAATTGACAGAAAAAAAATACATTAAAAGTTGTTAATAAATTTGAAAAGTTTTGCAGGAAGGGGAAATTAAAGACTTCATGAATGTGCACACAGCAAGAGGTCATAGAAAGGAGCCATGTGTTCCATAAGGGATGGGAAGGGAAATTAGCAACAGATGAGGCAGTAATTTCTGGGAAAGGAAAGATTTCTTTGTCTCAGGATTGATCAGAGTGACAGGGAAACATGCTGGGAACACAGGGAACCTTCCCAGAAGTAAAAAAACCAAACCAAATCCTAAATTAAAATAAAGGGTGATGCTTGGTCAGGTAAAAATTAAATTAGTTCAATTAAGAACTGAAAAATCTGCCAATTAAGCACATTTTATTCTCACATCTATTTTTTTTCCCCCAAGGAGTAATTCTGTCTTGAAATTAATTAAGAGACTTAGAACAAAAGCACAGAGCAAGGGATTTTTCTCAAATGCTGAGTCACTGTCCTTTTATTTCCTGAAGTTTATTGCAAACCATAAATAAAAATTTCCAAAGCATAGGGAAGTGAGAGATCAAAACCCAGGATATGACGAGATAGTTGACAGCGTGGATGGGTTTCGTTTCCTAGGAAGGCAGTTTTAGACTAAGACATTTAAATTTAATGTCTAAAGCAGAATATGAAAAAAGAGCCATTTCTAACTTTGGTTTCTTCAGTGAGAGGTGCACTTTGGTTTTGCCTCACTGAGTGGTAAAGAAGGATATTTTGGGGTTTGATGCTGTGATTCATATATGCCCAAGTTTTATTCACATTGCAGTGTTCTGTGACTTCTTTTTTTTTGTGATACACCCAAACCAGCACACTGCTTTCCTGTGTGTCATTTTTGTACTGGTCAGAGTTACAGGTAGGTAAAACACATTAGGCAAACCCAAGGAAAATTCTGCAGAGCCTTTGTAGGATTGTGAAGAGGCAGAGGTTTAAGGAGCTGAAGGAGGTGTCTGTGTGGTGACTGTGGAATGTGAGCATTCAAATTCTTGGATGATGTGGGAGTCAGCTTGGGAGATGCCAGGCCACAGAAGAGGTTTAATGTGGATTATGGTAGAGCTGGAGTAGGGTGTGAGGTGCAGCAAAGCCAGGAAGCTGAGTTTGAGCTCAAATACTCTTTACTGACCTTTTGCTGTGCTTTAGAGCCAAACCAAAGGGGACTGACCACTGCCCATCCCATCAAGTTCAACTCAGGTGGGAAATACCAGCTTGATTCTTGAATTTTTTCCTCTTTCAGAAAGCCTCCTTTCTCCATAGCTGTGAACAAAAGTAAATTGTAATCTTAACAACCAGTATAATTTCATTTGGGAAGAAATGGCTCATTCTTGAACAATATAATTCTGTTTTAAGAACAGACTTTTGGGCTTTTTTATACAGCAGCTTTTTCAAGGTGTGTCTGGTTGACTTCCATCACAGCCTCCTAACTGTATTTTTAAGGATTATGGGCATTAAGACTTTCAAAAGCCTTTCAGCAGTTAGTTAATAGCAAAAAGGAACAAAGCACCCTCTTAACAACAAACTGCAGGCATTTTTCAATAAAGTTACAATTTCAGCAGAAAAAAAATGTAGATTAAAAGGAAACACCTGCTCCTGTAAATTACTGTGCTGCAGGTACCAACCCAGGAGACTCTGCAGATGGTTCTGTATTTGCAAACCTGACCTCTCCACCCCTTCATCAATCTCTCACCGATTGATTCTCTCCAGAGCAGAACACACCAGATCCCAAGGTACCAGAAGACACCTTTGAATTAAATTAGTTGCAGGCAGAGTAGCAGTTAATTGGTATTTCTGTTTCATGCTGGAAGTTCTTAACAAAGGATTTGGTTGTCTTATCAAGCATTGGCACTGGCTGAAGAATAGTACAGCCAGTTCCAGGGAGAGCTCCAGAGGGAATTGTACTTTGGGAGGTGCTACATTCCCAGCTGCTTGGGAGTGTGGATTAAGTTGTGCTATGCCCTAGGAATTTTGATATAGACAGAAAGAAAGTGGGATCTTGATGCTTAGAACATGACAATATGAATTCATTGCTTCTGTTAGCATTTCCTGCCAGCCTAAGAAAACTGGGAGATGATGTAAGTTCTGTGTGTTTGTTTGCTCTCAGTTGTTTTTAGGCATCTTGTTCTTTTAGTGACGCTGACTATACCAGTCTTTTCTTAGCTAGGAGAAATTTTCTTACATGCCCCTTCCAACTGAACCTGTGCAAAGGCCTTGTGCAATGTAATAAGACCTTTTTGCTTTGGGGGAGAAAACATCAACACCCTTGCTGAAAAAAGCAGAGACAAGCTCATGTCTCCTGTACAGTCATACATACAGTTCCCTGTTTTGTCACCCATATTCCTCAGAAGTGTTCCTGGTGTTTGACTTTAAAAGCATCCCTAATTCTTCAAACCGATAGCACTTTTGTTGGAGGCACATTTTTCAGTGAGTCTGAATTGCACAAGTGTAATTATTACTGTGCCCAGACTTTTTTTCTGAACTGGAGGAAAGAAAAGTAATACATACCTTTTTGCTTCTCAGTTATATGTGAATAAGGCCAGCTGCAACAGAAATAGAGCTACCTTCCTGCATTTTTTGCAGGAATTAGTCCATGAGTAGTTGCTGACATAAACCATGATGTATGCAATTAAAACAAATGATTGTGTAATTTATTTTGTATGGAAGTAAGGAAACTTGTGTAACAGCAGTAACTGACAATATTTTTGTAAAAAATTATTAGAACTCTTAATTTGAAATTGACACTGTGATAATAATTGTTTCACTAAGATAATAATTGACTTTCCTATCCTCGAGTTGGTAGAATTCAGAAGAAATTCCACTGAAATCTTACAGAATGCTGACTTTCAAGACTCTTGAAATCCTGAAATAATAAGGAATTAAAAGAAGCAATTAGCTTCATGGGAGAAAACAACAAGCACCAAGCTTTTTATTATCAAATGTTCAGCTTTTGCTATGTACCTGGAGTGCAGTGAGATTTTTGCTCTCCTAGCCATGGGTTATCACTTTATCCTATTGTTCTGGATGGGAATGGTTGTCCTTTGTGCACTCTGAGGCAGCATTATCTTTCAGCAGGCACGACATCAAGTGTTTCTTTCTTCCCCACTGCCTTTCCTGGTAGCTTTTAGAACACACCCGTCACATCCAATCTCACCAACGTGACACTGGGGAGAGCTGGAAATCCGAAACATCCAGTGCTACCGTGTGCCTGACTGGAACATCTTCATCTTTTAGAATTGCTTGCTTTTGGTGGGGAAACCTTTGTGGCGTCCTGCTGTCCGTGCAGACAAAAGAGCAGATGTGCAATGTGAGTGTGTGCCTGGGCCAGGAGAGCTGCAAGACTTCCTCCTTAATTTGGAAAGCAGTAATTGCAACATTGGCCCTTAGCAGAAACTTTGACTTAAATTGACTGAGGGTTACCTGATTTGCATAACAGTTAAATTCTAAAGTAAAAATCCGATGGTAAAGTACAATAAAAATGAAGTAGGATCTATATATTTTGTATATTTCATATGTGTGTGTATGTGTATATATTTATATATATGTACACCAATTCATTTTAAGGTTTCCTTTTCTTTTACTCATATACTTGATCCTTGCCATTTTTGATTAAGTTTCAAATCTCAGTAGATAACCTTACTGTAAAGATTTTCTTAAAAAAAGCAAGTAAAACTGGGCTTATGGAAAATCCAGATACTGAACACATGTCCTCCCAGGTGAGGTGAATGCTCTGCTTTCATTACAAATCATTACTAGTTCACAGCATTATTCACTGGGGTCCTGGACAGCCAAACCTTATGGCTATTTTTACCTTTGGATACTGGATTAGTCCCCTCAGCTGCAGAAAGATTACAGAAACACATGAAGTTAAGCATGAATGGGGAATTGGCATACAGAACATCAAATTAGAATTCTCATTTTCTTTCATGATGGGATTTTTGTGAGACTTCTCATCACTTAATCTTCGAAAACATCATGGAGTATTGATGCGACAATTGAAACATATTTCTCAAAGAAAAGAAACTGAGTCTGCAGCAGTGTATTTTAATATATAGTGTACCCTTATGGACATACAGTATTTAAAATGCCATGAGAATGGATTTTTGATTTCCACAACTGAATACATGAAATCTGAATTATATATATCAAAAGCATTTGATCCACTATTTAAATAATTTAACTGATTAAATATATATTATTCTGCATTTTAAAAATTCAGATGACTATATATATTCCATGTGTATTTTTTATATACAGTAATTTCACGATTATAAGCCGCACCTGAATATAAGCCGCACTTCCGGGTAGCTGGGAAGACCACGGGATTTGTCCATAGATAAGCCGCACCTGAATATAAGCCGCACCACTGGGGTAGGCTGGATTCTTCAATGAAAAAGGTGCAGCTTATATTCGTGAAACTACTGTATATATATTTAAATTGAAGTGCCTAGAAGAAGGCATTTAGCTGAGAAAATGGCATTGAAAAAAATTTACTAGATCTGTTATTAACGGAGAGGATTCTTCTCTCTCAGTTTTATGAAGCAACACTTGACAGTTCAAATCCTTTAAAATATTACTGAAAATGCTGTCACTTGTTATTTGTAACCACTTCCTTGGTGGTTATATTTACTTTCTGTATTTCTTCAGCGCAAAAGTGAAAGTTAGGAAGCTTCCAAATAAATAGTGGGACTGCATGGCTCTTAGCCCAGAAAGGCTGGTGTGAAGTGCTCTGAAAGCTGATAGGAAGTACATTTATGTAACAGTTTTGCGAATATATGAAGTGAAAGATAATCGACAAAAGTCTCATTTCTGTAACAGCTTTGACCCATTAGGGGCTTTTAAATCATGCATCACTGACTTCAGGGTTGCTCTTGTCAAGCTACTTACAGCTCCTGGTTAAATCAGGCATTTTGTATTTTTGCCCTCATTCGCTTTTGTTTACCAGCAGGAGACAAAATATTTAATTAGTTTTGGGGCATTTATAATCTCCTCTGGGCCAGCTCCAGCCACAAAGCTGGACGCCACTCCTGAGTTAATTCCAGCCAGGCTGGCCCCTCCACTCCAACATATGGGTAACCTCTGAGCCTTTAGCCAAAGTTGCAACTGAACTGTCAGAGGGGTGGGACCTCCCTGCTGGGAAAATCCTGCGCCACAAAGCAGAAAGGGGCCAGCGTCACCAGTGGAGGTCAAGGCAGCACTCAGACCAAACAGCATCTGGCAAACTGTGCCAAACAGAAATCAATGAGAAGCAGGGCACTGGCTAGTAATTTTATGCCTGTTTACACAAGAAAATTACTCCTTCTGCAGTTAAAAATGATTTTATAGAAAGCTTACAGCATCCTTTGGCATCACTCTCTCCAGTGTCCCTTCTTGCATTTTTATTAGTCAATAAACTATGGCACAATCTAGACAGGATTTTGTTTTGAGCAAGCAACATTAACTGTAGCATTAATTATGTTTTTGGGAGATTCTGAGAGTCTTCCTAGTTGGCTAGGAGCCAGCTGTACAACTGTAATTCATTTCCAAGGTGCATTACCTTCTCTTCTCCATGTTACACCAATCAGAGGGTAGGAGAAGAAATAAAACAAAGACAGTTCCTAATCTTAGGGACTGTGTGTTCCTGCCACTGTCAACTGTTGCAGCTCAGTCCATTTGAACCCTTCCCATGTTTTATTATTATCACTTTGCATTCCTGCCTGTATCTCTGCTTCTGTCTCATCTTGTGGCCCTTGTTTTTTCCCAATGCCTTTCATCGCTTTTCTTTTTTCCCTGAAATTCCAGGTGCTGGCATCTAATACTGAGACTGCCAGTGAGATTACTTAGGGCTGAATATTAAATATACACAGGTTCATGGCATTAGATACTATATTTTATCCCACACAGAGCTTCTTGTGTACTTTTCTGCTTCTCAGAAAGGAAACCATTCTCTACTGGCTTTTTTTTTGGCCTACTTACCAAGAAGTATTTCTGTTTTCAACAATTTCAACACTCATTTTCATCCTTAAGCTACTTTGTATTATTCTGCACATTCATTATTTCTGTACTTGGAGTGAAGCAGGTTGCAAAGTCTTTATGGTATAGAAACTACACAAGTCATAGTGGATTGGAGCATTTCCATGTCTCCTTGGGTTTTGCGGTAAGAGGTGTAGGGAAGATGTCAGCTTCACTCTGAGGCCTTTATGCCTTTTTCCAGAGCATAAACAATAGACTCTTCACTGTATGAAAGAATTGAGAAAATCAATGTTCTCTGTGGAAGGAATAAAAAGCTGAATATTCACAGTGGCTGTCATTGGTCCTGTCCCATGCACTGTTGGCATGTGAGGGAAAAAAACCTCACTAAGAGTGAAATGGACTAGCTGTTCATGTCTGGGGAGAGGAACAATGCTTTTACTTGGGGAGTCCATTTATTGTCAAAGTTACAAATTGTGCAGAAAAGTTTTAATAAAATAGGGTGTAATTCAGTTATAAAATGCTGCAAATTCCCCCCTTCTTTTGGAGTTCACCAAACTCCCTGTTTGGCCAAAATCTGCATGTGCAAGCAGTTCTTTTGTTTGCTTGGTTGTAAATAAGGTTTTTTCTGATGAATTATTTGGGAAACTCAGTGGGAGCACATTCTTACCTTTGATACCATGACACACCTTTTATATCTCCCTTTCTCTGCTTCTCTTTGTCCCCTCAAGAGTAAACAGAAAGCTGCACTCCTGTATCAGCTCTCTCTTCCGTAGGCTGTGATTAGGTCTGTTCATTGCCAATACTAGAGTCTGTAGATACTGCATGATCAGGCTTGGTTCTCCTGTGTATCAGGAATACAATCCTCAGATATTGAGAGGAAAAGGGTTATCAGAAAATTAAAAGGGGTTGTTTCTCACCTTGATATTTGATGATCTTCTATAGATGGGGAAAATCTTCTAGGGAAATAATTTTGTTCCTTGATAAATTTCTATGCTTTCAGCATAGTTACCCATTCAGTTTCCATTTTTAGGACTTTTTGTAGGCTTTCTACTCAATTCCAAAGGAAAAAAAAATTTTAAAGGCTAACTTGTGAATGGTCCTGGTATTTTTTTTTAAATGTAGAGCAAATGAAATTGAGGGGTTTTTTAGCAGTGATTGCAATAATGTTAATGTGTTTCTTGTGCTTCTGATGTCATAGCAAATATAATATAATATGTAATTTAAGAGTAATTTGCTCTATGGTAAGAAAGATTGTTTTTTCACAAGGTTGCTGTGGGAAACTGACTCAGGTGATTGCTGCATTGCTGCCCATGCTGGAGTTTGGGAGGAAGCAGCTCCTAGGGACAGGAAAGCCAAAACACCACCTGATCAGCAAAAGGCTGACCTGTCAGCAGGTCCAATGTAATAACAAATGTAATAACCCTCTGCTACAGGCTGGCTGACCATGTCTGTTGCTTAAGGAAGAACACCGCTGATTTAAAATATTTTGGTTCATCTATTCTTTGTAGCAAGATTGGAATTTTGGATTTGTTTCACTTGTAGCAGTGGTGTTGCTTCTGTGTCAAGGTCTCATTAAATTTAGCTACGCTTATAAAGTTCTAAACACAAGTGCACACATTCTACTTCATACAGGCAGGTTCTTAAATAGTTGGGCTTTTGCTGGCACCGTCTCTGCAGAGTCCTTTGGGACAAACATCTCTGGTTTGAGGCTAAAAGGACCAAGCAATTGTGTTTGGAGAGCAGTGGGTACAGGAGGTAAACACAAGAAGTCATGTCCTGTTCCTGTAACCTCAAAGATTCCCTTGTATTTTACAGAGGTAACTGTGATGTGAGGAATGGGCAGAGTGATAATTGGATGAGAGACACCTGAAAGTTAGAAAAAGGGGAGGGGGTACAAAGAGGAGAACTAAGGTGAGATACTCAGCACTAGGAGGTGAACAACCTCTGGAGAATTGCTCCCTCTGGAATCTGGTGCTGAACACAAGAGTCCTGGGTTTGTAATTCCTTCTGCTGTGAGGAAATGTGGTCAAATCAGCTGATGAAGTATGGCCTGAGCATCTACTTCAGCTTTCTAATCCTGAGGTATGTGATCTGTGAAAAGATAATAATTTATCACTTGTGCTGCTAATTACTTTGGTAGAGGTTTTATAGACCAGGGTAGGAAGATATCTAGCAGAGATCATAAAAGTAGTTCCTATCTGGAATCAGGAGGATAATGTAGATTCCTTTCCTCATCTGTCTCATGATGCAGAGTGCTTTTAATGTCTCAAGCTGTATAGTAATGGAAGGTCTTCTCTGGAAGATTCTTGTCTCATTGAAATTCAGTATTTAGGAAAATAAATGGTGCTTAAATAAATGAAATTACATCTTAAATAAATGGGTTCTGCTCTTGCCTGTGTCAGAATGCCTATGTAATGCTTAACAAGTATTTTAGACTTTTTAAAATTTGTATTGCCTGGTGATAGTGGAGATAGTGCTGATGAAGTTAATTGACATCTGAAAGATGAGCAGAGAGTCAGTATTTCCCCCAGGCTGCTTGGTTCAGCTGTGGAACAAAGCTCCCACAGCTGTACTACAGCAGCCAAGCTTCCTTGCACAGTTCTGCTGGAGCACTGAGCAGGGCCCCTTGTGAAAAACATCAGGACAGCTTTTGCAAACTGCTGAGCATGTGCAGGTGCACTTCACCTTGATAGATGACTATTTTTAAGCATGAGATGTATATCCATATACTTGGAAAATTCACTAGCTTTGTAATACTTCAGGGCTTTTTTGCTCCTCTAGTGGTGCAGTGGGTTGCAATATCATTCTAGGTGGGAACTTCTTTCATGGTCTGTCATGTGTGTTTACACCCAAAATCAACATATAACATAGGTGAGAAACACTTAAACGTTCAAGATCTGTTCCTCTAGTAATGTGGTAAAAGGACTCCTTTCTCCTTTTCGTTTTTTTAAAGAGGTTTCCGAGCACCTATTGTAAAAACACGCTTTCAAACATTGAAAGGCTGTTCTGTGCAGGATCACTGGGGAAAGCTCTGCTTTTTGAGCCTCACCTGAGGGAAGTGAGAAGGATAAGGTGGAACAGAAGAGGAGTGGGTGAATTGCTGGAGGGCAGCATGGCAAGGACAGCCTTAACTGTAGTTGGGAGAGTTACTTGAGCTGCTAGAAAGAAAAGCTCAGTCCTGAGAGTGAGCTGTTCTAAGCATTTTATAGAAATATCCAGCATCAGGGTGGGAAGCCCCTGGTGAAATGACTGCAAACTCCTCCTGCAGCTGTAGATTGTTATTCCATTTCCAGTATTAGTTACTAATTGTCCCTTCAGGATCCAACATCCTCTAGTGAATGGTTTGTTTTGGCTAATCCTTTAGCTGTGACAGGGAAAACAAAATAACCAAGGCAGGAACAGAAGTGATTCTGCACACCGTGGGTTTCTAGGCTGTCTTGTGAGCTGAGTCAAATGTTAGAAGAAATTGAGCCCTTAAGGATGGTGATATTTTGGTAGTTCCCCACCTGCTCTTAATTAGGCAGCATACAGCATGCCTGCCTTCCTGCTTTGCTCACAGTGCTGGGGAATCTTGAGGCTTTTAGAAAGGATCTACCTGAGAGGAAATAGTTCTGGCTAGAAAGGAGAGGTAAGAGTCTTGTTTTGATACGTTGCTTGTGTGTGTTTTTATAAATACAGGGAAAGAAATAGGGAGGAATGAGACTGTAACCAGAAATACTGCTTTCATTCTCAATTTAAATTTAGTGACTGGCCCCAGTCAATCCCCAATAAAAGTAATAATTAGAGTGTGTTTTCCATAGTGGTACAGGTGGAATACAGTTCTCTTAGTGGGTGCTGCACTAATTGCATCTGAATTTTTAACCTGGGTATCTAGCAGGCAGTTTTGAATGGGTTTATTCATGTAGTTGACAAATCCTGAAACTAGCTATTTTTTTAATGGCTTGAAAAATCTCCTTTATTTTCCTAATATTAGTGGTGACTTGAAGTTGCTACAATAATCTGGTTTATGACTGAAATAGCATTCTTATCTGCCTCTTGTTTTTCTCTGAGGGTAACATAATATTTTGGTTAATGATACTGTTTTAGAATTAAAATATGACTCGGGAATAATGCTGCAAGGATCATAGAGTAGTTCTAAATTGGTACCTGCATAGTTAGAGAATCAAAGGTTGAAAATTGAGCTGCCGGGTAGACACAGACCTTCTTTCTGGTGTTTTTCTGGCTTGAGATTATTCTGTGAGGGAAAAAGAAAGAGTGAAAGGGAATTTTTTTGAGAAATGATTGATGTATAAAACCCATGAAACTAATATATAAGTTAGGATTTAAGAAGAGGTTTTAGCACCACAGCAGTTTATCACATCAGGATACAGTAATAGCTTTTAAAACATATATAATACAAATACTGATAGTAATGTTAAAAATAGTAAAACAGGTGAGAAATTGTTAAAAGTAAAGGGAGGAGGGACTAAGATTACAGGAGCGCTAATTGAGACAAGCTGAAATATAGAGGAAATCAGACCAAGTGAAGGAAACCTGTGAGAATTCCAACCGATACCTTTCTCTTATTCACTGAGCAATAAAGCAGATTATTTTTTACTTTGAGGTAACATCATCATAAGGCTACGCAAGGGGGCTGTGCAAATGAACTTGATTGGTGTGGATAAGACCTTGATAAGTTTTGTGTTTCACTTTCATAAAGCAGGAACTTTAGAAATTTTTAAGTGATGGAAAGCAGGTATTTTGATCAGGCAACATTTTTTAGCTATAAAATCCTGGTTTTAGCTTGTTATTAGTCTAAATGGATCTGGGCTGTTGTCCTCTGATTTGATAGTAAATCATTTAAGCTGCGGTTAGAGTGTGTTCAGTAGGAGAGATAAATCACAGCTTCTCTCTGGAGATTACAGCAGTATGTTAGTCAAAGCATGATAATGGTGGTGAATCAATTAGGAAGGGAAAATTAACAGCACTGCTGTGTGCTGTGTTGCTGTGCATTGGTGAAGTAAAATGCAAAGTTTCTGAAGCACTGGGATTTTCAATTTATTTGGAGTCTTCGTTGTAATTTATACTGGCAGGACATATGAAGTTAAAAAAAGAAAACTACTGCCAAGTGGAAAATATTTTAAAGGGGAGCTTTTCATATTTATGGCATGACATTAGCAGCACTCTTAAGATGAAGAGTGATTAATTACCTGAATTAAGTATCAGCTATTTCACAAGAACATAAAGTATTTATTAACTTAGAGAACACCTTAATCCTCTGGTGTTCTTTGACATGAAAAATCATTTGACATTCACTGTAAGAGACAAAAACTCATTTGGGAGAGAAGGCTGCAGTAGCACTAAAATGTGCTTTAGCAATAGCACGAAGATCAGATGTGGATCTTCTTTTCTACTGCACATGCAGTTCTTCCCATGGAGCATCTTCAGAAACAGAAGTCTCACCAGTTCTAATTGCTGATCCTTTTGGGAAAGACATATGTTGCTGTGGGTTGTTGAAGGGAGCTGTTCTCACACAGATAATCAGAAGTGGTCTCTCCAAGTGGTGTTTCAGTGAGTGCTAGGAGCTCTTTATGCTGGGGAGAATAGGTCAGCGCACACAGATAGCCAAGTGGAACATTCCTAATGAAACGTGACGAAGTAGCACTTCTTTAAAAATTGAAGAAGTGGCATACATTTTGATAATGGAATAATGGAGACTCCCTACCCCAACTATCATCTCTGTTCATGATCATTAAGATGCAGAATATTAAGAGCAGAGCAACTGGGCGTAACAGCCGACGTCCAACATCTGTCATGCTGGAGTCCATTAGTGTTCAATTGCATCCTATTGTTTTTGGATTATTCAACCTCATTTCATTGTCATTGCTTTTGCTAGGGATTAATCAGCTGTTTACAGCTACACCAAGTTTTGGAGTCATAATGAAAACAATTGAGCTATAGTTCTAAATAAATATACAGTATTCAGTCTCTAATGAAAAAAGTTGCTAATTTATGAATGCTGGTAACAATTTAATTAAGTTTGAAATCAATACAGATAATAAATCATTGTGTGGCAGGTTTTCCCCCCCCCCCCTTTTGTGTACATCATAAAAAGATCATATGGTATTTGCTTCTAAGTTTTTGTAGTTATGATTTCAGTCATACAAGTACAGTAAAAGAAAGATGTTTCAATTATGAGGCATGGGTGTGTGTATATTGTGGCTCCTCGGTCATTACAGTTGGTAGCAGAATTGATCCCTTGCTGCCAGCAGGCAGATTTGTTTTTCACATCCTGTTTTATTCTTGCCACTTATTCAGAGATAGTATTAAAAAGACACCTTCTATTCACATCAAATACACATATGTACTTTAATAAGGTGTATTAAAAAGGGCAGTTTTCAGGTGATTTGTATACTTGCATGTTTTTGTGTCTGTCATAACCTCTCTAAATATTTTCGCAAATATTAGATAAATCTATGGCTACATTTTAACTTTTTAAATATATTTAACTTATTTTGATGACTGTGAGTTTGCTGATGGGCAATTATATAATCCCCTTTTTTCTGAAGATACTACTCTAGTTGCAATGTTGTGTACTTTATACAACATTAAAATTGTGAATGCTGGAGGGTCTCTGATAGTTTGAATTTACTTATTTTGGTACTGTATGTGTTTTCTTGGCCATGCATCTTTTAGCTCTTTCTCCTGTTTCATTAATGCAGTTTTTTCTTCCATCCTCAATACTTAGCCAGTATTTTCACGTGTTTTAATGTACAAATACTACAGTGCACAGAGATTTTTTTTTTTTCCCTGAGTTGCAACAGATTATCCATTGAAAGAATCTTTTGCTTAACTGCCCAGAGTCTTGTGGGGCCAGCCAGACACTGCTCCAGATGGTAAGTTGTTAGGGCTGGACAGAATGGCTTTGGAAGACTTCTCAGCAGATGAAGGCTTTAATGTTGGGATTTCACTGTTTGGCTTTTTCCCCCCCTGGTTCCCAGGGTGGGAAGGTGCTGGGATTTGAGCAGCATGCCGCCCGCCCACCTGCTGCCACCTGTTCAGCTTTTGCAGTTTCTATAAAGCCTCGTCTTGTCCGCTCCACACAATTGCTGCTGGCCAGCCGGAGCCAAGGAAGGAGATCTCTCTGAGGAAGTTGTGTCTTCACATCCAACCCTTCACCATCCCAAAATGCGCTCCTAAACTCAAGCAGGACTTCTCTCCTTTGCAGCAGCTACTTGGAGTTGTCGTGCCTTTAATCCAGTAAGATCCTTATTGGATTAAACAGACTGTTTTCTTCAGTAATATACATTTTGAGAATGGAGATTTCATTGTTTTCTCTCTCTTTGAGATTAAATAAATTGCAAGAATGAAAGCATAAGAAATAAAAAATGCTTCATTCTTCCCTTCAACGATAAGAAATTATTTTCAGACGTTTCCAGAAGAACCAGAAGAACTTTTATTTCATTATATTTATTTTTTTAGAAGCCAAGAAAAATACTCCATAATCGATATTGGGAAACAGATTCCAGAGGTACGAAGGCTTCTCCATGAGTGCTCTCCTTACCACTTTTTAGCTAGGGAATTGTTGCCAGGTGACCTTAGCGTGCGTGCCAGCGGAGCTGCATCCGATATGAAAACGTGCAAACCCAGTCCCCTGGACTCAGGTGTGCAGGCAGAGGCGCAGTGCAGGAGTGGGGCAGGCTGTGTGGTGAAGTGCAGCTCGGAGAGGATGGAGAACGCTGCCAAGAGGAGGCTGGCTGCCAACGCCCGCGAGAGGAGGCGCATGCAGGGCCTCAACACGGCCTTCGACCGCCTGAGAAAGGTGGTGCCGCAGTGGGGGCAGGACAAGAAGCTCTCCAAGTACGAGACCCTGCAGATGGCTCTGAGCTACATCATGGCTCTGACCAGGATCCTGGCCGAAGCTGAAAGGTACAGTAGTGAGCGAGAGTGGATTAGCCTGCACTGCGAGCACTTCCACGCCGACAGCTACCAGCACTACCCGGCACAGAAACCCGGCGCCGACGGCCATCCCTACGCACAGAGGCTCTTCAGCTACCACCCCGAGCACTTCCAGATAGCTAACTAGAACTTGTTGCCAGCTGGGAATAGCAGCAGGCCAGATGTGTAATTTAATAATTAGCAAGAGATAATCTGCTTGGCTGAGGTAATACTGGCATGATAATAGCTCGTTCTTGTTTGCGTCTTATAGGAATTGGACAAAATAAATTTGCTCTGAGAACATCAAATCAAAAGGCCTTTAGGATGATTGAATTTATTTCATGCAGGTGGAAATACAATTTTAATTTGAAATATTTCTGTTTCATAGTTTATCTAGTGTATTTGATGCTTAAATAAGCTTTTTATTTTTTTTTTTTTTTTTACTGTGATGAATCATGACAGTATTTCTGCAGATCATGGGACAAGTTGACCCATGGTGTAACTGAATGGAAATGAACTTCATTCCATGTTTTTCTTTTTATGTCAGCTTTAAAATTGTTCTTTAGTTTCATTTCGCATAAACGGTTCACATGGAAAAAAAAATTTATATTGTATTGGAGTTCTAGTCCTCAGAGAACTAACTTTCTTAAACTTTGTAAGTTTGACATATGGGTTCCAAAGTTGTGTAGGTTTGCTTTAATCCAATTTATGGTGTCTCTTGTATGCTCGAAAAAGAGCTGGTTTCAGGTCCTGGAAGGAATGTTTTATTTGCAGTGGTTGTAAAAGCATGTGTGATTATATACCATAAATGAGAATGCTTGCGTGAAAATAATCGAAGCTTCTAGATTTTTGTAGGCTTTAAATGATGGGATTTTATTTTTTAATCTTATGTTACCTGGAAACAATAACAGATTTTGTAAATCATAAATAAAGTCTTTTCTATGCTATGTCCTCACCAAATATCTGGAATTCCTACCCTAGGAATTATTAGTGGATTTTCTACCCCGAATGTTACACTACTTCTGTCGCAATCCTGGCAGTTTAATGTGCTGAAGAACCAACCAGCAAATCATATTTTCTTCCTAGCTACAGTAAGGAGTGTGTTTTATGTACAAATTTAGGAAAAGAATTATGGAGCATTCTTGCAAATTCATTTCAGCCCTGATAATGTACTGAATGGCCTTTTGATTACTTGCTGTCGGGGATAGAGGGATCTGGGCAGAAAAGAAGTTTGGGAAAAGGCAGATGAAAGAGCTAGGAGAGGATGCCTGGGGAAGCAGATGTGTTTGTAGGAGAGTGTGCAGAGGCTCAGCTGTCAGTGCCTGCTGTGGTGGCAGCAAGCTGTGGAGCTGAAGGCTGCTGCTGCTGCAGAGGGGAGATTGCAGGGAAAAGCCCTCCCTGGTGTTAGCCCAGAGAGGGAAGGAGAAAGGGAGCTGCTGTCCCACAACAGCTGCTGCTGGATTTCCAGCAGGGAAGGCTTGCGGCTCCCCTGCTGGCTGCTGCCATGCCTTATCTTTTAGGATTCTTTCAAAGGACAAATGACCAGCTTTGATAGGAGTTATTTTCCACAATTAAGCAGCTTTCAGAGGAGCACAAAGGCGTCAATAGGAACTAAGGCGTGCTGGGGGGAGAGGCTCCCTGTGTGTCTGTCCCTCACTGATGTTGTGCCCTCTGTCACTGCTGAGGCTCCCACTTTTGCTGGCCTGGGACTGGGATGGTGCCTGCCATGGAGCTGGCATCCAGGCTGCCTTAAACACACTGTGCATTCTGAGCAACTCTTCTTTAAACGTGACATTCAGGAATGGGGCTTAAAATGTGTGCTTAGCCTCTTTAAAGGTTGTTAAATGAATTGTTAAAATGTGGGGCTTTGCTTTGTGGGAATTGCACTAGATCTTTATCAGCAAGCAGAAAGTGGATTCCACCTCAGAGATAGGAAGTCATATTACTGAGACAGTAGAATTAATTGTTGTCTATCATATAGTCACATTAATACTGTGTGAATATTACCTACCATTAAGTGGCAAGTATGTACTTACAGTGTATCCAATTCTTAATTAAATGATGTGCTATCTGATGTGTTAGCTATAAACTTAAGGCAGACATTCTCTCACCTGCACTGCTAAGACAGCAGTGGGATTTCCATACTGAAACAGCAATAGGAGGCAAATAAATCATGTGTTTATGTGACATGGAAAACTTGGGATAGAAAAGATTGTCTAAAGCTGAGGTGCAAAGGGGAATACAGTACAAAAGGATAAATGCCAGAATGGAGTGCAAGAACACAACTGATGCTTCTGTGCTATTGGCATATGATTTGTTTTTGTGGCATATGACATTGCAGTAATTCAGGTGATAGTACTTAACAGCCATCTCTCTTCCAATTTTGTTTCTTCCATGCAGCATTGCACTTTATTTTCTACTGCATATGATGATATAGTTAAAAAAATAATGGATTAGTAGGCAGGGAATGATTAAATGGTAGTAAACTCTCATAAAGAGGAACAAAGCAACGCAAACCATGAAATACCTGTTATCAAAAGTTATTAAGAATTGAGACTGAAGCCCTGCAAAGCACTTCAGTGCAGTATGTAGGTACTGAACACTTACAAATCACGTCATGGTATCAATTTCTGCTGCTGAACAATATGGTTAAGGTTATAATCCCCTGTAATCCCCATTCTCTTAGATTTCATTGTGCTAATAGGACTGAATGTTAATTGATGGCTTTATTTATAATTGGTAATATTGCTGCTGGGAAAATAGTGATTTTACCTAAAGCTGTACTGGTTTTGTTTCTTGGGAGGGTGCAGTGCTGAAGCTGGGATTTTTGGTTTGCTGTACTAGTGAAGGCAGCAGAGTAAATTCTGTGAAGTGCACAGACAGCTGTCTGTCTATTGATTATCTGTCAAAGCCTTTTGGGGAGTCAGCTGAGGTGATGAGAAAGTTTGATCATTAAAAATTCCTGCTGAGTGCAGTTTGAAAAGCAGATAATATCCATGCTGGTTGGGACTTCTCAAACACAACAACTATTCAGTAAATCATTGGTTTCTTTTCATGGCTTTCCTTTACAAGTACTTCAGTGACAGTTGTGAAATGTAAACTTGGCAGTTTGACTTGAGTTTGATGATTGCTCCCAAATATTTGTTCCCCACTGACTGTTTGATGCTGCTCAGGTAGGGCTCTGAGCCACCTTCTGTACTGGACTTTGCTGGTGTGGGCATTTCATACCCCCTCTCCTTACATAATTATGGTTTCTATTAGGTCTCCAAATGAGCAAAAGCTTGGATGCTCAGAGCTTGGTGTGTTCTTAGAGGCTGAGTTTTGTCTGCTCATCAATCCCACCAAACAGCAGTGCAAACCTGAAATACTTTAGTTTGTAGTATCAGTATTACATTTGATCCATCTGTCCAGTTCTCACTGTAATTCTAGAACCACATTATTGTGAGAGCATTGGGGATGGCAAATGCTTGCTTCAGTAAATAGGACTTGCATACTATACAAATATGGTTCACTACTGAAACTCAGTGTGAAATTCTAATGAGCTCTTCGTGGCAGATTGACCTCTTTTTCTGAAAGAAAACTTTCTGCAGAATTTTCTCTTTGAAGCTGTACTCTGCTTCTATGATTCTTTTGATGGTATCATCCTGTTTTGACATGCCCAGAGTTATTTTTGAGCTTGGAACTAGAGTGGCATTTTTAACTGACTTTAACTGAGAATTAGGGTAGCACATTCCCAAAATATATGTTAGTAATAAAAAATCAGTGCTTTCTTCCTCATCAGCAGCATGTCTTTCAACTCCCATTCATTCCAAATGTGTAAGCTTTTGTCTTCCATCTCACCATTTCCAAGGTATTTAGTGCACAGCCCATCTTGTACTCTGCATACACACAGGGCAAGTCTCAGTTCTTGACTGGAATTGTGAAATGTGCTACAGGACAGTTCTTCAAAGTAAAAATGTGGCATTTGTAAAGTCAGTGACATTGCAGCTTCCTCCTGTGGGGAAGCATGAGTATCATTAGATATTTCAATATTTAGCTCACTCCTTCTACCTTGTTAAGTGAAACTTTCCCTATGAAATCTCAGTGGGAGTCCTGCCTGGGATGGGATTCACTAGGCACAAGATTTTAAAAAGTGCTGTTTCCAGGCCAAAGGAATTGATTTGCCAGAGGAAGCTTTTGCTTCCCTTACTCTTGGGATTCCAGCTGTTTGAGCTAAGCAATGTAGATGCAGTTCTCTGTAGTTTAGGAGTGAAATTTATCCAGGTTTTTTAAATAATTCAGAGAAGACCTGCTTTTTACTTTGAATGTGTTCAACTCTTCTGTTTCTACAAAATATCCAGGTGCACTGAGGATGAACACATATTTATTCATGGAAGAAGCAGTCCAGTGTTTCCTCTACACAGATATCTTACAACAAACATTGAATTCACCTGGTACTTGTGGACATCTTAAAAAATGCTCTGTATTTTAAACTTCAATTACTTTTCAAGCAAACCTGGCTTCAAAACCTCTAACCAACCCCATGCGTAATATTTAAATGTCTCTTCTACTAAAGAGTACAGTAATTTCACGATTATAAGCCACACCTGAATCTAAGCTGCACTTCTGGGTAGCCAGGAAGACCACGGGATTTGTCCATATAGAAGCCGCAAATTTTATAAAATAATCAAAGCAAATTTAAAAAAGCAAATTTTAATAAAATAAAAGCAAATTTTGTTGCTCAGAGGAGATGATAAAATGTGAGGGAGCCACTTAGCTCAGGGAGCTGTAGCTGAGCTAAAATGGTTTGAAAAACATTTCCTTTGACCTGGCAGACACAGAAGTACACATAAATCAGGTGGGAATGGAGAAGCATGGTTACAGGGGAGAGCAAAAGTGACAGGACTCATCCTTTTTTCAGTCATGTTCTCCTCTGTACCTGAGCTGTGAGATCCAGCTTCTCTCAAGTGTTTGGTTTGCACCTGCAGCTTGTTTAAAAAAGCAATAACTTTATTTCACAGCTACCTGCTAGAAGCATAGCTAGCATATAACTTGACGAAATTTATGCTTTTCTTCTAAATAATGTAAAGTCTGATTTAATCAGCTGTCACAGCAAAGTTCTGAGAAAACTTCTGGCATTGTTGCACATTTTCACAATTATTTGAATATGTGAAGGACACAGTCTTGTATGCAGCTCTGAAGCATTTATTTAAGTTCAGGTGAGATGAAGGGAAATACATTACTGAACAGACAGGTGTTTGTTTTTTTTCCTTTCATGTGCACTTAAAATATACTATAAAACTGACACGAGCATTTTTCTTCCTGGTGAGCATGACTTTGGAAAAAAAATTAAAAAGATCAACTCTAATCAAGAAGAAATATTAACTAGAATTTTAAGGCTCAAAGTGAACATTTTTGTATTGGAAATAATAAGGCAATTATCAATGAATCATTTCTCCAGTGTTAACAGTATAAATGTTTCATTAGGTTTTGTAAAGACATTTTTCAGAAACTAGTGCTTTTAAACCTGGTGGCAGTAAGAACACAGTCTTTAAATGAATCTGTATTCCAGATTTATTGGCTGAAGTACCTGCAATTACTGGAAACAATTGGGACTGGCAGTTGTTTACATACTGAGCTACGAACTGCAGCCTTGGATTTTCCTTTTTGCAGCGCGTGCTCTGCTCGTGTTAGCAGAGGGAAGACATTCAGAAGGGCTGCTCCACCTCCACGTGGGAGCAAGGAGCTCAGTCAGTGGATTTAACGCAAGAGCTCCAATGCTGTCAGTGCAGACCCACATGTCATGCTGCTGCAGGCTGGGCTTGCATCAATCTGGACCAAAAGTTAAAAGCAGAAATAATACTTTGTGAAATCTAGAATTGCAACACAGAAGTTGTCATTTCTGCCCTAGTTTGCAGTGTACTGTGCTTCTGGTTCTATACAAAACCAGGACTAGGAGAAATGAGAAGCTAGATAAACCTGCAAGATTGTGAATCAGTCAACACTTGAGAGGTTCAACCCTGAGTGTTTCTGTATCACACATACAGCCTTGTGCTCCACACTGTGGTGGTTCCATGGGTTTTTGGAAATGAATGACAAACAGTGACTTCAGTGAGGTCTAACGTGTTTTGTTGCTGCAGTAGCCTGCCCTGAATGAGAGAATGAAAAGCTGTGTTAGTGTGAAGTGGAACTGGTTATTCACTAAGGAGCAGCCAGGTTGTTCAGGAGGGAGCAGAGTGGCTCCAGTATCCTGACATGGTATGGCAACACAGGACTGTCCTACTGTCCTTCTCTTCCACAGGCCTTTTCCCCTTGTCTTTGCCACCACTTAAGCACACAAACATGATTCTGCTGTTGTTTTCTAGCAAGTTCTTCCCAGTGATGAGCACATCAATATACTTGTTAGACAGCATTGACATCCATCCACACAAGCTGCCTTTGCAGGCTCACTTCGTGGGCTGGGTACAGCAGAGGAGAAATGTCCTGTAGCCATCAAGGAACAAACTACAAGTAACATTTGGGATCAGTGTGAATTTGTTTTGATCAGAGCTACTGGAAAGAATTGAAATTCTGCATTTTGTAGGGAAATGTGAAGGGTTTGGACAGTTTCCAGCAATCTTTTTGCTAGGAGATACTGTTCAGGAGAGAGTATTATAACTCAGCTAACACTTTTGGTGGTCTACGCTTTGTAGCCTGACTCTCACTGAGATTTCTGGGGCCCCTTCTTGAGTAAGAATTAATCCTTCTTACAGATCTTTGGGAAAAGTCTTCCAGCTTCTTGTCCTCCCATTTCCAAAGAGCTGAATATAGGTCTTAAGAAACATTGCACCACTTAATTGTCAGCTCGGGTTATAATGATGTGGGTTTGGAGACCCTCCACTGACATTGCAGAGAAAAGGTGAGGAGCTGTGGTTTGCATATTTGCACTGGGCACTTTAAATTTGCATTGAGTTTTTGGGTGCAGTGGCTGATGATGTAAAATGTGCCAGTGCTGAATGCTAGAATTCCTTTCTTCATGTGTGAAGAGCTCCTATAGCTGGACTTGCCTAAAAGCTTAGATTCCAGCAAAGAGGAAAAGTTTGTGCTTGCTTGAATTCTTAGTTTCTACTCAGCTGACAGGTAACTTAATTCAGGTAGGATATTTAGACAGGCAGTGGAAAATAAAATAATTTAGGATGCACAGAGTGGTTTAGGTCCTTCAGATCTAAGCTCAGGGGGTCATCTGGTCCAACCCCTCCCTGTCAGCCAGGGACCACAGGGGACTTCCAAGCAGCCAATCTCTTGGGCTTAGGGATAAAGCCTGATGGCCATTATACAGCCTGGAATACCTGAGATCAAGCCCCACTCTCTGGTTTGTGAAATAATTAGAAGACCAGGGCTGTAGATGTGAGTTTGGTCTTCTGTGTCTTAATTTCCTACCTTTCCATTTCCCAACAGCACTGAAATAAGCAAGCAAAATCCAGTCACTTGCCTTGGATTTTTTCCAAGAGCAGTAACTAATATGGGAAACTTGAAATTTTGGTTGTAGTTTTGGTGTCCCTAAGCCATCCTACAAAGCAAGTGAAGGTAACAGGAGCAGTATGTCTTAAGTTGTGCCCCTCATTACTGAAGTCACTTAACTCAGTGCATCACTTTGAGTAGCCATGAGTTTTATTTTGTTTGCCAGGGAAGATGTACAACATGGGCAGTATCTGCTTTCCCAAGGAAATACCTGCACCTTGTTTTAACTCTTAGGAAAAGGCTGTGATTTAGCTTTCTGGTCTCTCCAGTCTGGCTTGAGCTGACTGAGATTGCTATCAGAAGTATGAGAGTTAGAATGATGGTTTTGTTTTATGGTGTTCACTCAGGTGGGAAGTAAAACAACACAAATTCAATTGCTCTAAATCCTGAGGGAATCAACAGTTAGGAGCAATAGAAATTGTATTTGTGGGAAGCTCACTGAAAGGCATTCTCAATCTCTGGCTATATCCAATATTCTTTTGCTCTTAACATAACTCTTTATTGTTTTCTTTGTTTATGAAATATTTCAAAGTTAAATTTTTAAATTTGAACAAACCCCGAACATAGTCTAAAATTAAAATATCTCCTAATTTTTTTTTCATCTCTGTGACTTTGATAATGGCTTTGTTGCATTCTCTTGCCATGTTGAAAGCAGTAAATAAGAAGTGCTTGAAACCAATGTCCAGAGGAGAGGGTTAGCAGTAATTTAAAGATGCAGGAAAACATCTTAAACCTTCACAGGTTCTAACACTGGGGGTATTAATGTATCTGCATAGATGCCAAATATACTTAAATCAATCACAGAGTGTTGTCACTAAACACCTTCTGTTGAGCTTCCATTAATTTGCCTCATTCATTACTACTGTTGGGGGGTTTTAGCTTTTTGCAGATTAACTTCTTAACTTGCATATATTAACAGAATTTTCTGTCTTCTTATTAGACACCATACTTGTTTCTTAAATGGTGGTGAAAATTTAGCAGGTGACAATTCCCTTCCATTTAGCTATAAAATGAGCTAGATGGTAGATGCACATTGAAAATTAGGAAAAAGAGAGTGATATTTAAGAGCCATGAAGTGAAAAGTTTGGTATCATCCCTGCTACAGTCATGGTAACATGGTAAAGAAAAAAGTAGGAAGCACATCTGGAAAATAGTTTCAGCTCTGGGCTCAAGAGGACATGCTTCAGACAAGAGGAATTTCCATTTCCCATGTGCCTTTTTGCACATGCCCTGTACCTTAATTTATGAACCCTTACACCAAGAGTACACAGTTCATGGAGTACACACACACAGATATAAATATTTAGGGTATACAGCTGTACCTACATGAAATGCTATATTTATCTAGGCTGGAGTTCAAAAATTCTAGAATAGGCTGGCATAATAATCATATATAAAAATGAGTTCATCTTTTCCATTTAACTTGTGCTTTGTGATCGTTTGGCATGTTTTTAAGATTACATTCAAAGTCTTGCTGTTGACCCTCATTCAGGATTGGTGCTATTGTAATGTCAGTGTTTTCACTGGCAGTATTCCAGCTAATCATCCTCAATCCTTACCTTGGCAGCTCTAATTCAAGACGTAAAAGTGGTATTGGCTTTTAGGTGCTGAAAACTATGTTTACTATGTAATTCTTAGCAAACTACACAGTACTGAATTTATTGCACAACACTCCATACCACAATTATCCTGCATTAAAACCATTTGCAAAAGTCTTGTACGATAGATTACTTGCAGCATTTGCAGCAGCAGAGCAGTTCATTACAAACAAGTTGCTTGTAAACCTTGAGCATCGTGACTTGTACCTCCTTTTATTATTATTATTATTATTATTATTGTTATTATTATTATTTAGTTTTTCACAGTTCTAAGTATCTCCGCAGGTGCAACTGGAACGAGTGTTTGTTTTTCAAAGTTCTTCACTCTCCACCAGCTTTTGGGTTGGGGATGAAAAGAGCATAGGGCTCTCAGGAGCTGGAAAGGCAGGGAAGATGTCGAGTCCTTGGCTGCTGAGGTTCGTGTAGCGGCTGCCACCGGCGCGGAGCTTGAGCGATTGTGGAATCTGACGGTGCCACTGAGCTGCAGCAACAGAAACACAATGGGCTGTGTGAGCCTCTGCTTCGGGTCACAGAGAAACAAGGGAGTCAATACACACACCTGGAGAGTGGTTCCAGCATCCCTCAACACAGCACAGCCTTGTTCTGGCTGGCTTGGGGTCTGCTCTTTCAAATATTAACATTGGCATTGTGTGTTCAGTGATTCTGTTGAAGTCCACAGATAAAATTTCATCCCTGTTCAATTCAGTTGGCAGTGTTTGCACGGATTTCGCCAAGTCCAAAATGGAGTGATTGAATCTTTGGAGCCTTCTCCAAAGCCCTTGCAATCCAAACTAAAAACATATATAGCATGAACAGAGATGAACCAAGTGGCCAGGGCTCTGATTCTGTACTGCTCCATCCTCTGGATGGCTTTTCATCAATTTTTATTGCCATGTAGTAGTTACCGCTACTAACACATTTTCTACACTTTTTTTAAAATAGTGAAAGAAACGCAATCCAAATACATGTTCAGTAGTTTAAAAGTAGCATTTACATGTTCTCATGTGAGCAAATTCTACTGCAATTTTGTAAAATTTTTGTATTACATAATACCTAGTAGTTGTTATCCCTAAAATGCTTCAGACAAGGAAAAAATTATATTATCTTTGCCAGTGTTTATGCATATGGCTCTGCACCCAAATTAGATAGATGTATCTGTCAGCAATGAAAATGAAAGTAAAGTTCAGGCTCCAATGCTCTGAGGTAACTTAGTGTGGGAGACAACAATCTACAATATTAAGCATTGATATTTCCTTCCATGCTGAATTTTGACCCTCTCTGGAAATATTTTTTTCTTGCAGTGCCCAATTTGTTTCTACTTGAACTTCTCATTATTGTTTTTCTTCACAGGCAGAATTGCAAATATCAGACCACACCTCCAATGTCTGGTCCCCACCCATTCAGAATAGCACAAAGAAAATGACTTCTGTCACTCACTTTGGGCTGTGAGTTACATATCTTAGAGAATGTGCTTGGAATTGGGAAGCCTTTCTTGATTTCTATATTTTTCCTGTTTGTGCCTTGAATCCTTCATTTGAAAATTTATGTCTTACAGCATTTAGATACATAAGGAATTTTTAAATTTTGTCCCACCTTTCTTAAATCAGCCTCCTCCCTAGCCCTCTCTTGAGCCTGCTGTTATTATTGCCCGTATCACCACAAGGTGGCAGGAGGCTGACAGAGATGCCCTGGTGACTTCTGATAATTACGTGGGGTTTAAAAAGCAAAATAGAAATACGAGTTTAAAAACGTGGGATGTTTGTTTTTTTCTTTTAAGTGTCTGGTTCTAATCCAGCCAGTTTGTGAAATACGTATGTATATAACCCTATTTGTGGAACATGCTTTCTGTTTTATTATGCTGCTTAAGGGATTAAGATACTCTCCTTTTTCTGTTCCATCTCGCAGAGATAACAGTTAAATGATGTGCTGTAGTTCTTGGGGTGGGCTGGGGCCTTCTGAGTCCCAGACTGTTGGATGTGGAGCAGCCCCCATCAGTTAGGCTTGGTGTGCACCCTCTGCTCTGTGAAAGAAGGAATCTGTTTCTTTGTGTGCAGTTTCTTGCTCTCAGGTCAGGACTGTAGCACAGCCAAGTCAGAGGCTGTGGAGGTGAGGTTCAATGAAAATGTGTGTTGTGTGTCTAGGGATTCTGGGAGGTGGCAAATGGGAGTGGAGAATATTGTGCAAAACTCCTGCTTTGGCTTTTTGTCCTTTGCCAGGCAGCAGAGCTGGTTTGCCCATTTAGCTGCAGTACTATATCTCTTCTGGGGCCTTATTAAGCTGTGACACTGATTTCTAATCCATGCCAAACCCAGAGCAAGAACCAGTCAGGGGCTGTTTCCTTTCCCCACCAGTACCTACCGTAAATGTCGAGTCGAGCAGTGCAGGACACAATGCCAGCTTCGTTCTTTGCAGACAAGGTGTACCAGCCAGCATCTGCTTTCTTGGCAGGCTGGATCAGGAGGCACACATACCCTGTTGTATCTTGATGCATGCTGGAAAACAGGTGTATGTCAATCAGTATTTCTCAAGAGCACATCAGATTTTAAAAGATGTATATTGAATATGGAACAGATACATGGTCATCTCTATTCACAAAGAGGTAGCAGTCTATAGACACTCTGTTTGCTTTCAGTATGGCCTCCAGCAATGATCAGGAAATCTCAGATCTGTTCTGGCTCCTCTCAGTTGTGCGCAGCCATGGTGTGACTGTGGGAGCTGAATTGTTACTCTGTATATATTAAAATTAGTATTATTTGTTGGGTAGTAATGAGCTAAAGCATAGTGGATTTTTTCCTAGTTCAGAAGCTGGAACAAGAACATAACAAAATGTCAAGATTACTTGTACAAAGCTGTGATATTTTTCATGACAGCAACCAGAGCCAGTCAAACTTTTTTGGGGTAACCTTTTCCATGAGAAAATGACCAAGAGGGAAAATCAGCAAGATTTCTTTAGCCAACACTCTGAAAGAAACCTGCTTAATTGTTCCCTCCACTTCCTCCAGTGATCTAAGACTTTGTGGCTTCAATTTCCAGGAAAAACTTTTTTTAGGATATAACAGAACTGAGACTCCTCTGCTCTCTAGCCTGGGGCTGGTCCTTTTTACCAACCCAAGTATTTCTCTCATTATAAAGGAAGAGGTGTGAGATGAACACTTGAAGTTCCAGGATGTTCTGGAATTTCAGATTTTGTTTCCATATTAACTGGAATGACACCACGGACTTGCAGGATATTTGTTCTTCCAGCAGCTCTCGTAAAAAAGGGAACATCTACTCTTTGCTCCCTGCCCTCCATGATTTGCCTGCTGCTGGGGCATAGGGCTGGCTGTGTCCTTGCTGTGATACAAAAACCTCTCTGTGCTTCAGGCAGGAAGGCAGAGGCAGGATGGGGACACACAGGGATGATGCTGCCCGAGGGTCTGTGCAGAGCCACTGGAAACCTTTGGGCTTCCTGCTCTCAGCTGGCTGAGATAGCGGAGCTGTCCCAACCCCAGAGCTTGTTCCTGGCACTGTGGGCTTGGGAGGTTTCCCTTAGCCATTCCTCTGCTGAGCTGAAGCAGAAATTTGTTCTCTAACCCTTTGTGAAACAACTGGAAATGTGGCATTTCAGGACAGGTGTTTATTTTCCAGTAACTACAGTGTGTGCCTGTGTATAACCACAATTCCTGTGAAATGGGAACATCCCTATGGTACAATCCATGAATTTGCTAATGGCAGACTCCATCCCCTCCTCCAAGTTGTCTGTAAAGATTTTAAACAGGACTGGGCCCAGCACACATAGACTAGAGGCTGTAGGAGGTCAGGGTTGGGTGGGGTTTTTGGGTGACCACTAGAAGAGTTTTCTAAGGATGCTTTCTCTCCCTTGTGATTGGTGTCCATCCCCATCAGGTGCTGCTGCAGAGCCAGCTTTCTGTACTGCAGGTAGGTGTGTGAAGGGCTGCTACTTCCTCAAGCTGATCTCAAAGATCCAGGGACTGCATCAAGTTGTTAGTCGGAACCAAGTGAAATAAAATACTTAAAATCAGATTAATGCAAAAGTAGAAATCTTAAAAAAAAAGAAGCAGCTATTTATCATTAATTATAGTCAGGCTCATTATTTCATCAGTTTTTCTTTTGCAAAAATTAAAAAAATTGTGATGCATTTGACTCCAAGAGGTGAATCTGAACATTGTTGTGTTTTGTAAGCATAGATCAAAGTCTTTGCCTTTGTTTGTGGCCAGCTTTGTTAAGTTTCTCTATCTGACATGATAAACTATTATCCCATGCTCCGGGGCACTGAAACTGTTCTGAGTTTGAATTCATAGTTAGAACTAAACTGGGGAAAAATAGCTTAGAGAGAATAAGGTGCTGAAAGGCATTAAAATACCATGTCAGTGTATGTTTGATAGGAGATGAAATCATTAAAATCCCATGACAGAGTATGTTTGATAGGAGATTCATGCTCTCTGCCAGGCCTGTGGGCTGCAGGCTCTGTCCCCACTCTCTGAGGCAGTTGTGCCTTTGTTGTGAAGCAAGGAAACAGCCACTGTTTACCCCACAGGGAGGCAAGATTTACACAGCTTTATGTGGGTGAAAAATAATACAGCTTGTTGTTATAAAGCACCACCTGTATTTATCACAGAGCTGTGCATAGAAGCAGTTGGTCCAGCCACAAGAAGTTTCAGGCATGGGTGTCATGGTACAGTACCTCATCCTCTCTCTGTTTGATGGGATGGTCTCATTGTCTTTCTTCCAGTAAAATACAGGAGGTGGCATTCCCACAACTCTGCACTCTAATCTGACGGGGTAGCCTTCTGGAACACCACAGTTCTGAAGCTTCTCCAGAAACATGGGGGCTCTTTTGACTTCTTTTGCTGGAAAAAGAATTATTCAACAACAGATATTTTATTCTTTGATTCACTTTGGATGGGAGAACACAATAAAAATTGTTCTTGTGATACCAAAATAGGTTGTGAAGTTCTAGTGGGATGTTGGAAGCAAAATGCCATGACATAGCCTCTGTAAAGGAACATGAAGTAAATAATAGGCAGAACTGAAGTTCATAAATGAATAAATGCATATCTAATGGGTCTATAGATACTGCCATTACAGGAAATTGATGCCAGATCTATAAATTTCAATCTCTCACATCTTTTAAAGCTTATTAAAGAGCAGTATTCAGATTAAATTATTCTATTTAAAAACATTCTTAAAACAATAAAATTTGGGCTGAAATCTGGGATGCCTCAAGATGCATATCATGAATTCAAACCCTAAGCATTTTCTGGGGAGAAAGTTAAGAATGTCATTTTGCCCAGGCAAGAGAGGATGGGTGATAATGAGGCAGAATTCTTCTGGCACTCTCTTAGTAACAGGAGTGCACTCATCTGAGCACCAGGTGCATTTCCCTCCATCAGTTGAGGAGAAAAAATAAATAAATATATACATCTATAAAGTACATATCTGTATCTACAGCTGTAGGTTCTCCTTCTCTCAGTACATTAACTATTTATACTTGTCTGCAGGGAGAGTATGTGAGCTAAGTTTGAAGAAATGCATAGAGATTGAGATTAGTTTTCCAGTGCTTCTTACCTACAACAGTGAGCTCCAGACTGAAGGAATTCTGTCCAGTTTTGTTAGTGGCAAGGCAGGTGTAAGTCCCAGCATCACTTTGGGAGAGAGGGTCAATGAGCAGAGAGTGCACCCCAGTCTCTCTGACCAGCATCTTGTGTCTGGCATCTGGCAGCACAGGTTTGCCATTCAGGAGCCACGTCAGGTCTGGAGTTGGTAACCCACTCACCTAAGGGACAGGGAAACAGCTTGAGACAATGTCCAGCTGGCAGAGAGGCTAGGAAATTCAGAGCTAGGCCTTTCTACAAGTGCCAGCTGAGTCAGGTCAAAATCTAGACCAAAAAGATTTTTTAAAAATTATTTCTCTACAGATTACTTCCAAAAGCATGAAAAACAGAAGGTAAACAAGCCAAGAGATTAAAACATACATGAAATATCTACATTTTTCTTAGTAAGAAAGAAATTTAGTTTGAAATTCAAAATTACTATATGAGATTCACAAGAGACTCTTAATAATCTGTTTTCCTTTTTTTGTGCTGAATATAAATCAAGTTCCTTGATTTAAAATGCTAAAGTTTAACAGCGATGAAAAAAAGTTCTATACATATTATAGTCATTATAGTATTATATTTATTATATTTATTTTGTAAAATTTGATGGAGAATTATGTAATACTTCATAGCTGTTGAACTTGCATGCTCTAGAACACTCCAGTATTTTTTAAGGATTGGACTGTGCTGGAGTATTAAAAACCTTTTCAATAGGGAGCAGTACTTACTCATGTCTACAACACTGCTTTCCCAACAAGGTTTTACAGAGCAGAGCAAGAGGGAAGTGGCCCTTGCCTGAGTGAGGAGTGCTCTGCCCAGGTCTGTGCAATGCCAGACATGCTTTGAGGCTTCCCAAGCCCTGCCAGGGCTGCAGAGCTAGGAATAACCAAATTCTTTGGCATGCTCCTCGTCAACTTTACATCGTAAATTAACTAGTAATGAGTCTTGATCATCCTCAGGGCATTAACTCGTGCCTCAGAGCTCCTGCCCTCTGCAGGGTAGAGTCAGTGTCAGTACTGCCAGGGATACACGGGCTGTACCAGAATGTGTTGGAGCAGATGATTCTCCTCAAGGTGTTCACTCTGACTACTCTTTCCTGCCAGGATTTCAACCAGTAAATGGGGATGTTTCTGCCTCTGTGCATGCTGGGGAAGCATAAAATGAACTGGGCTCAGTTTGCTCTTTTCAGGGAGTATTAATCTTCAGTAAATCATAGCAACGTGCTGCATCCTCTCTTTCTCACAGTTTTGTGCTATTCTGGATTATGTTCAAGAATCTGATAGCAGAGCAGAACTTCTGGAGTTCACGCTGGTGAAGGACACAGTGAACACATCTAGTAATTTGAACAACTTTGTAAGTGAGCCTTCTGTTTCTGGGTTGTTTTCTGTGTTCTTCATCCCACAGAATATTTGTTCAAAAGAAGTCCCTGGAATCAGCTCAGAGACAATGGCATTAAGAAATTGTTTTGGAAATGAAGCATTAAAACATGAATAGAAAATGTGCATGCAAGAAAGAGCATGAGAACACACAGCACTACAGGTACAAAGGTCGGGAAAGTGAGAGTGAGCAGAGGAAGCAGTTCACACCTTACAGTCCAGCCTGCAGAGTCTCCCCTCGTGTGCCACCATGTCCCCTGGAGCCTGTAGGAAGTATGGCCTGAAAAAGCGTTCCTGAACTGCCTCTTTGTCTCCTTCTGGCACCCGGGGTCGTGTTCTGCAACACACAAATCACATGTGTGTGTTTGGAAGTAAATTTTTCCCCCCAGTGTTTAAAAAAAAAAAGGAAGAAATTGAGGAAAAGGATGGAGAGATAGCTTGAGTTACATAAAAGGGCAGAAAGAAATGGACTGATTGTAATTTAATTCTTGCTTATTTTCCATTTAGAAAGATTGTCAAGGTAACTGTATAGTGTAGTATCCTTAGATTCCCAAGCTGACCTTTGCTTCTTTTTGCTTTTTTGGGCTGAATTTCATTTTGTTCATCCATCCCTTGCCTTTAGCTCCACTACAACAAGTAAATGAAGTCGTACTTAAACTTCCCTGTATTTGAGGATGACCTTCAAAAACATAGAAGTGATCTGTTGGGAGGGAACTGCTGCTGTTATTTCCATTTTATGACTGAGAACTGAAGTTCAATGCAGTGGTTATTTTGGATGCCTTCAGTAAAAAGCATAAAGAAGATCTGCAGTACTTTTTTCTTTCACCTGTGAGGCTGAGTTGTTGATATTCGTCCCCGAAAAGGGACACTCTGAACCATCAAGTGTCCTGAACAACTGATCCTCCCCTGCAAGTCACAATGGAAACAGAATTAATAGTTGGTTAATGGCTTATTTCATTTCAAAGTGTAAATATTGAACGCTTACAGTGCATTAGAATTCATTTTTATAAAGCAGCTGAGCTGTAGTGAGAATATCACTTCCCCACAGCAAATGCTGTTGGGCTGCAGTTGAGGCAGGGCTTTCTCAAACTCTTCCAGGCTGTGGAAATGCATTTAGCAGTGGTGCCTGGCCCTGCTCATTTATCCATGCCACAGGTACTGTCTGCTGGTACCTTTGTACTGGCCTACTTCAAAATGCAACTATACAGAAACTGAAAAGAGAAATAATCTTAAAAAAAAGGAAACATTTAAAGTGGAAAAAGTTGCCTGGTCAATGTAGTTCTAAATAAACAGCTCAGCTAGCACATGGGGCCAAGAATGGTGTAAGGGAGTGAGACTGTTGGCAGATTCACATCTACATTCACATTTATATCTTTTCCTCTCCTGTGCTCTGAAGAACCTGATTTGTGATACAGTCACCACTTGATGTCACAGCAAGTGGCCTAATTTGTGTTCCTATTAATGTATATTAGGAAAAGATGAAACAGGAATTTTTGTAAAAGAAAATAGAACACCTTACTTGTGGGTTTGCAGCCATGATCGTGTAGTTGCCATCATCATCATTAGTAGCAGCTTCAATATGTAAAGAGCACGTTCCATCTTCTTCTCTGTTCATTTTGAAATGCATGTTTTTCTTTGAAATCTGCTTGCCATCCTTGAACCAGTAGACCTGTAGTGATCAGACACACCCCCATGACTTAACAGAGACTAGAAAAACAACATGAGTGATAGCTAATACAATTTCAGAATAAACTTTGCAGATCAGTTATAAAGTGAGACAGAATGGTTCCAGGTTGAACTCAGGAAGCTGCATATCATAGCTGGGCCATATCTGATTTTGGAACTGTAATGGTAGGTGAGTGTTTTCATGTCAAGTGTCTGTGTTGGGGAGGTTGGTAGGAGTAGGTAGGAAAGAAATTTGATGAAGGAAGTTGCTCCTCCTTGCACTGGTCCCTTTGTCCCTTTCTCTTTTCTTGGCTCTAGGCAGGTTTCTGGGGGGATCAGTTCTCATCTTTTGGGAGCTTCTGGGGGTTCTGCAGTTCTGTGTCTCCTGGAGTCAGGGGGCTGCACCTCAAGGCCTGCTGCATGCTCAGGAGTTATTTTAGATTTGCAATAGTTTGTTTGATGTTGTTATTTCAGAAAGGTGCAGGAAGTGTGAGCCATGTACTTAGGAGGGATGTGCACAGGCTGCTGGGGAGCTGGGTTTTGTTCCTTCAGTTGCAGTGAGAATGACGTACCTTGGGAACAGGTATGCCCACTATTTTGCAGGTGAATGTGATGGGGGATCCTTCCATGACCCGAAAATGCTTGAGTCTCTTATCAAAGATGGGAGCTATGTATTTGCCTGTGGGGATTTCCTCGTGTTGGACTTCATCATCTGATTCATCCACCGGAGTCCGCTCCAGGCGAAATTCAATTTCATTCATCAGCCTCTGCTCAAAGCTTGAAATCCTGTATTCCTGCAGGGTCAGAGAGCAAAACCACTCATGTCCTACCTATTTGCAGCCACTCCTAGACTAATTTACAGCAAGCAAAAATAAAAAAGCCTAAATAAACCTAGGACGTCCTGAAACAGTCTGAGTTTGGTTTGCAGTGTAATGACACAGAGTTTTTTCACAGGCAGCCAAAGAAATCAGACATGTAGCTCCTCTAAGTGCCTGTCAAAAATGTTTATACTCTTGCACTCTGTTGATCAAAATAAACCATTAAAACATACCAAATTTTGGAGGACTTTGTGTTCAAATATTAGTTGCCTGCTAATTATAGAAATTAATGCTGTATATTTTAGTTTGTAATTAAATAAGGAAAATTATATCTACTAAAAGAGAAAATTAGGAAGAAACGAAATTATTTTCAGAGTACAGTAATTTCACGATTATAAGCCACACCTGAATATAAGCCGCACCACTGGGGTAGGCTGGATTCTTCAATGAAAAAGGTGCGGCTTGTATTCGTGAAATTACTGTAATTAACTTCAGGTTAAACTTGGACAGATTTCTAGCTGGTGTAGCTGAGAATGCAAAATATATTACATTGAAATTCTTAGAAGATTAAACAGATTATGCAATAAAGCCAGCATATTCCTACATAAATGAACATTTCCAGATAGATCAGTGTGATTATGAACTTTCTCCTCATCCCCTGAATTCAGTTAGAACCCTCTCATCACTGAGCTGTTTTCCATGAGGAAATCTCCTGTCTAGACCAGGAGGCATTTGACCAAATGTCTCTTGCTGTGACTTGTGAAGCTCAGACCAAGAGCCAGCTTCAGTGTGTGCCTCCAAACCAGTGTTTGTGCTGGGCATGGGGAGCACTACAGCTACACCTGGATGGACTTGGCAGGCAGCACACTGCCCACTGTGAGCACCTGCAAGAGCTGCTTGCTTTGAAGTCATTGCAAATTCCCTTTTTGGGGAGGAAATCTTGTGTTACCTATAGAAGAAAAATCAGTTTGCTCAGACCTGGGTTTGTGCAGGTTTGAATCCCAGAGTTTGCATTCCTGCTTCTGTGGAAAATGGAATTTTAGAAACCAAAAAGAAGTAAATAAGGATGTAACCAATCCTTAGATATATTCAATTTGCTGAAAAAACAAAGTTCAGAAAACGCATCTTGTCTGTAATCTTGCAGAAAGTTAAAGAACCAGCAGATGTGCCAAAACATTGGCATATAATAAATGTGAGAGTAAGTGAGAATACCCTTCTGTGTGCAGAGTATAATCTTGAAGGCTTTTGCTTGTTTGGTAGGTGTTTTACCCTTGATACTGAGAACAGCCTGTGCCTTCCAGGAAGGCAGGACCATGGAAGAATCAGGGATGCTGTAGCAGAGGGAAGCAGTGGGGCTAGAAAGGCACTGCCATTACATTTTCAAGGCATTTGGAAGGTGTTGACTGCAGAACAAAATGCTGCAGAACAGAAGTTAAATTTTGAAATATTGCAGGCTGATGGCACCATCCAGTATTGTTTATGGACAGCTGAGTTTAGTCAGCAGTTTTTCATATGGATTTTTTTTTTCTAGACTCGTTGCTGTCCAAAAGAAGTCATGGTGTGTTATAAGAAATTAATAGTGTAGCGTTGCTGTAGCCATGATGGCCAACAGATGAAATCAAATAATGCTGATAGAGACAATGAACATCTTTTTTTTCCCTCTACTTCAAAATGCAGGTGTGTCTGAAGTGATCTAACCAGCTAACATAAATAAAACTTAGAGCCATTATTTTCAAGTTGTACATAACCAAATTAACCTTGTGTCTGCTTTAGATCCTGAAAAGTTTTCTGTGAACACAGTGTATCATTTTTTTTCCTGGCTGATGCGCTGAGAATATTAACTTCGTACAAACTACTTCATAAAGAAACATGGGCACTTCTTGCTTTTCAAATGTCTGCTTGCAGCAGAAAATACAATCAAGGAAGGAATGTGTTTCATAGGACCCTTTGAAGTTAATCATGGATAGGTTTTCTCCCACGTTTCTTTGCATGTGACCCTGGATGTGTGTGCATACACAGACAGATGTACAAAAGCAGCACTTGGTGAAAACAAAAACATTTTGCTGCACCATCAGCACCAGGTTGCCATTGCTGGAAGCTGCTTTCCTGCCCATGGAAGCCCCAAGTGTTCTTGTACAAATGCACATCTCTGGCAGGGAGCTGTGCAGGCTGACTGCAGGAATTTGTTCTTTCAAAGGAGTTCTAGTCAAAAATACATTTTAAATTAGCAAACATTGAAGTCAGGCTTCCCACAGCCCCTGCTCCCTGTGTGTTGCCCTCATACTTCAGTCTTTTATTTTCTAAACCTTTTCTGTGTGCATATATATGCTTGTATAAATTTACAACCAAACCAGCAAGACCAAGTTAACTTTGCTGTGAAAATCTGAATGCCAGCATTCATGGGCTGAAGGTGCTACACCAAACTTCTTCTAAAGAAATACCTGAAATAAGTGAGAACACCCTTCTCTATGCCGAGTATAATTTTAGAGATTTTTGCTTGTTTGGTAGGCTTTCTTTTAGGATTAGCAAGAACAAAAAGGAGTTGTTAATATGGCTTTCTGAAGAGCTATAAGACTATTTCTGAACGTGATTACAAAAGCAGTGTGGGGCAAAGTGTTGTTGTGGTTCAGAAAAGTGTTTCGTCAAGTGTCACACAAAGAACAAGCCCATGGAGCCACCATGTTCAAACTAGGCTGCAGTTCAGTGTGCTGAGGAGACTGAGGAAAGAGTACAAAGGTTCAAGCCCTGGTTTGGAGTCAGAAATGTAGCATTGCAGCTCCTACTTTGGCAGCTTTCCTAGAACATGGAACTTTTACAGGCAGTAATTCACATGCTTGTTCAATACTGTAGCCAAATATATTAAAATTATTTATCTACCAGCTAAAGATTCAAGCTCCTGTTCAGTGGTATAAGGCTCTGTACAAACTATATTTGTATATAATGCATCTATAATTGCAATATTCATCTGTATAGGCTGAGAAGATTACAGCTTTGGAAACCTGGCTGTTTCTCCTACGTCTAATGTACATTTTGTCACAGTATAGTTTGAAGGGTGAAAAACTTAAAACTGGCCAAAGCAGAGCCAGGAAATGTGCTGAATATGTATCAGAAGTGGTTTTTGTTCTCCATGGCAGACAGAAGAGTGAAATGCAGCTTTCCTCTTGCTTGCCTTTGCACTGCCTTGGCAATAATTGTTGTAGGCTGCTGTTGAGTGGCTGTACTTTGTCCTGCCCAACAAACAAAATCTCCTCTCAATGCCAGTCTTGCCAAAGGTACAGGTTCACATCATTTTGTCTCTAACCTGAAACTGAGGCCTAAAGAAGCTGAAGGTAACACAAAAAATCTGTGACAGAGCAGAGAGTTGCAGAGGTCACCTAGATCTTGTCAAGGAATTTAATTCCTGAGCCTTTCTGCTGCCTGTGAACATTTTTGGCAGAAAAGGGGAATTGCATAGAGTGAACTAATTCCTGCTAGATTCTAAGCACCTTTGTGTAAGAATAGCAGTTCCAAAATCCTGCATCCGTTATAGTTCAAATTTATCTTTGGCAGATTCAGATCTTAAGGAATGTACATACTAGCATTTAGTAGAAGCTTGTAGAATCAAAATAATCTGATGTTAGCATAGTAACTCATGGAAATTACCACAAACAGAAAGTAGGGGAGCTCTGCTGGAATGTTGACTCTCATATACTATATAAAAACAATTCTGTTGCCAATGCTAGACAAATTTCCCAATTTAACCCAGTTTTGTAACTTTTACTAGATTGCTTTTTTGGCAGAATTATTCCAAATGCATATAACAGTTTATCTAAGAAAGTGGCATATATTGCATCTCAGCATCTGTTCCCAAGCTGTAACACTCCTTAACTTCACAGCCTAATCTGGGCTACTCTGACTGAAACCTGATTAGTTCGGATTCTCTCTCCTCTCCCTGTTCCCCTCTCAGCAGATCCAATGTTCAGGTTTTTCTCCACTTGCCATGTCCTATGAAGAGCCACCACTGGGGCCATTTATTTTCTGCAGATGAATTATATGGGTTATCTTACATAGCATGAAGCATGGATCTCATGCTTACCCCAACACAAAGCCATGAAGAGCCTAGCAAGTCATTGTCTAGCTAGACAATATTCAAAATCCAGTTTGGAGTGATGAAGCAAGAGGGAAACAGAGGAGAAATGAAATTGCCATCTCCAATTCCCACACACTTGGCAGCTGGAGTGAATGTGTGCAAGCATGAGGAGCTCTGCAGGCCAGGATCCCTACCATGAAAACCTGTCTGTACTTTCATTTTGATCAGATCTAGGTCTTGAGGAGACAGCCGCAAGTTCATTCCACAATTACAGGGAATTTACACATGTTAATATCAATCTGTCTTGGTCAGATTGTCAAATAATCTTTCATTTCTAGTACAGAGCAGACAAGCTTCCATGGGGAGTCTTTGTGGTCAAATTCCCATCCTTATTCTAAAGTTGCCTGCATTTGCTGACCTGTGAGAGAGGATGTGAAGCTTGATTTTGAGCCAGATTTTTGGAGTGATTGAATGAAGTGTAATTTTTGTGCCCTGGGAACAGATCTGGGTGATCCCTGGGCCTTTCTGAGACTGAGGGCTCACTGTGGGAACTGCAGGGAGATGGTTCTGCAGCATCAGTGTTGAGGTGTTCCTGGTGTCAGGGCCATGGGGTCACTTGGGATCTGCACATGGCTTTGGCTTTTAGTGATCTAAAAGCTTTTGGACAAACCCTGCATCTCCCTGCTCTGAAATTTCTTTCTCTAGCAAAGGTAAAGAATATTCATGTGAGGGCTGTGCATAATTTTCTGAACAGCTGTAGGTTTTTTCTTTGTCCTAAAAATAAGGCTGCTCTCTGAGTCTTACATAAGACACAACCAATCAGTATTGCCACATGAAATTCTTCATAGTAAATGACAGATATGTGAGCATGGTTTGTAGTTCTTATAACCAAAATGTATAAACCAGGCCTCAATATTTAACTCTGCTTTCCTTTATTATTGCACAGGTAATTAATTTAGTTTTATTACTGTACAGGATTTTGAGGTTTAATTACCTCATTTTTCTATTTTATATTGTTTCTATAGCAAAATGTTGAGGAGATAATATCATTAATTTCTAAGTTTTGCCTGTAAAGCAGATTTTCTTCTGTTAACAGAGGAAATATTTATAGATTTATTTATATTGGTGAAGCCTGTGAATGCTTTCAAATACCAGGGGAAAAGAATTAGTTTCCATTATACATTTCTATTTTTCCATTTACCAAAGTCTCCTTCTTTCCTTTTCTCCCCACACATCTCTTTGTTTCCACATGACCCATTCTAACTGAACATTATGAGATATTTTTACTTGTAGGGCAGCTGGAAAGCCCAGTGGACTGGGCTGGAGATTTTGGGAAGTGGAGGTGACTCTGGCTGTGCTCCCCTTCCCCCAAGTGGTGCGGTTACCTGCCCCTCACTGGAGTTAGGAGACTTGGGTGCTTGGTCTCACAGCATTTCAGTCTCAGTCTCCAAGAGAAAGCTCCAGGCTTTGTGCCAGTGAAACATTCTGGGGTGGAGAGGAGTGGATGGGATCTTTGTCCTCCTTGTTCTCTTTCACTTGGCAGAAATATTGACACATCCCCTACAGCAAGGACGAGAATGCAGGTGTTCTTCGTCCTCTTTTCTGGGCACTAGAGTGATTCTCTTTTTATTACTCTGTTCCTTTTCTCCATCACAACCTGGAAGAAAAAATGCTAACAGCTTCCCCAGAGGACCCTAATCACCGAGCTGGAACGCTCTTTGAAATGTCCTGCTAACTGAGGGCCTGTTCTTGGTGCCTCAAAGTCTTAAGTTTTATCCTTGCAGCTGGAGGAGGTGGTTTTCTACCCCCTAGCTAGCTTTGTAACTTTTCTAGCTCAGGTCACCTGTTACAGAAGCTGTTCTGAAAGCTGCAATTTCCAGATTTTTCTCCCGCTGTTAGAGAATGCTTAATTATTTGAGCAACTGGGGACAGCACCAGCACAACATGTACCCACTGGCAAGGAGTGAAGCCTGTACTTATGGGAGTTCAGAGTTGTGGATTTGATTGTCTTCAAGCCAAGGAAGACACTGAGTCAAGTCTCCTCTGTCCTGGGATTTGTCCTAACTTCTTCCTGAGATTGCATTAAGCCCTTGGTGTGCCTTTTGTTTGAAAGAACTGAGCAAATCTGACTGAAGATGTTTGGGTGTAACTGAATCACTTTTTTTTCAGCACTCCTAATTGTGATGAAATTTCACCTGGCACAGCTTGCCATCATCTACAGGAATGATGAGTATGGTGGCTTTTTCTGGCAAAAATGACAGCTTGTTATTGCATGTACTTGATCAAAGTTGCAGTTAGAGTCTTGGCAAAGTCATATTTGTATTTCTGTCAGCACCTCCTGGTCATGAGAGCTGTAGAAGCCCAGAGACGAATCTGTTCTGTCTCCTGCAGCATCAGCAAAATTCCCAACTATGTTCTGATCCTGGATATCTTTATTGTTGGTGATGAATGATGTACTGGATGAAACAGAAGGAGTACATCTGGATTATCAGATAGCATGCTGAGAGCATAATGCTGACACTTAGGAAAATCTCATCTTGTGAGCTAAGCATTTTCATGTGCAAGTCAATTTTAGGTAATAAATAGAGCACCAGAATGCAAATCCCTCCTTTTCATTACTGCCCTTTATGCAGTAATACAAGACAATACCAGGACTTTAAGGCACAGGATTGTCATCTGCAGGGTTTGTTCTGGATGATCCCTGCATGCTCTGCACGTATTGCAAATGAGAATGAGCTCTGCTATTGAAATTTGGGGTCCCAGAACAATGCTCTGAATAAAAAGGACACATTTTTGAGAAGGAATTTTAAAAATAGGGCATAGACAATACAAAGAAACCAACATTTGAGATTCTTATTGGATGCTGTACTCCATTATGCAGTGATCTCTCACACAGAGGAGACTTGCATTTGTATTTCTGAGAGAGTTACCCCTTCCCTACCATTACAGTAATTGATTTAATGCAGATGTTCTATGTGTGGAATGAAAATGTCTCCTTCTTAATTCTGTGTTAACTGTGAGAGGAAAACACAGGACAAAATAGAAGGGTGTGAATCCAGCACTCCAGCATATTATTCTCCTGCTGTTGATTGTTCTATATAGTGTAAAGCAATAGGAATTTTGGAAAATACTCTTCATCCTGTCATCTGTTGAAATAATGAGTGCCTTCATTGAGGAGAAGACTCAGGCTTGAATTTGCTGGAGTAGGCTTTTCTCAGATGAGAAGAATAAAATCAGAAGGGATTAAAGTTGGAAACTGAGAGGAAAATGAGGAAACTTTTTCTTGATTTTAGTGCACTGCCATTGGCATTCCAATTACTGTAACAGGGAAGTGCCAGCTTGCAACTTTTTCAGTGTTTGAGGAATTTGAGAATCAAGATTTGGGTTTGGTCTCATACAGAATAGCAAGTAAGCGTAAAAATAACTTTTGCTGTCAGCAGATAACTTTGACACTAGTAGTGATCATTGTTTCTAAAGGAGTTATCATGCAGTTAACTCCAAAGACTGACTGGTATTTCACAGTAGCTCTCTAAATAATTTGTCATACTAGCATAGCAAGTACAAATTGTAACACTTGTGATTCATCTGCAAAACGTTCTGCTTGCCAGTTGTTTTACTCAAAGTGCTTTGGCAGCATGGTGTGCCAGAAGGAAAGGTCAGCAGCAAAATTAAAAACCCCCAGGGATTACACTGCAGTTGTCCACAGAGGGGACTTTGCTCCAGAGCCTCGGTGGTGTTTTGCTTCTCTCTGCATGTTCCATGTCAGAAGGGCTGATGGATGTTGGGAAAAGTTCTTTGCTTGAGCACAGCTGAGGACAAACCCTGCTTTGCTGTGTTAAACCTGTGCTGGTGGGACAGCTTTGGAAGACTCCATGGCCAAGGTGAGAGAGAAGAATAAGCACCTGCAGGCAGAGCAGCTCTCTAGCATGTCCTACTGTTTTTTGAAGGTGCTTAAATCTGGTTTACAGTCATTTCAGCCTCTAAACACTGCCTCATTTTTTATTTCTTCTTTGGTTTCATAGCCAGTGCACAGATCCAGTGATCCCAGTTAAGAGTCAACTGATATTTTGTTCCTTGTAAGAAGCTTTTTTATTTTGCTAAATTCTTATAATAAAGGGCTCCAAGAAGTCTCTGTCAATTTATGTAAGTTTGGAAATTTGGAAAAATAGGTTTAATGCTGAAAAATTGAAAGGAAAAACAAAACCCTTATCCTAAACTGTTTTGTTACTTTACTCTGTTTTAAAAGATAGAGTGTATGTGAGCAATGAGCTGACCAACTTGTAAAGCAAACAAGTAAAAGGCAGAAGCTTCCATGAAAATAAAGAAGTTTTACATTCATACCAGCCTTTGGGATGACCAAAATGAAAAATGGTGCCCAATCACGAAGTAAATTTTCTACAGCTGCATCCCTCATGCTTTGTTTAAAGCTTCAGTGTGCTATTCCAAACCAGAACTCACATGAAAGTAGTGTAGCACCTCACCCACACAAACCTCTTTTTTTCCACATTATCATCATCCCTTTCCTGTTCATGAGTGAAATTCATTTTAATAACATTCAATTTTCTTACCTGCTGACCACTTTGTGGGTTAGCATCCTCTCTGAAATGTAGTTTTCTTTCCAGGTCCTTTACAAGTGCAACTTTGTTTTCCCGAATAGAATCTTCTGTTGCCAGTGGCAGAGGCTTCAGGTTTTTCTTTGTTAATCCCTGGGTCGGGCTATTAAAAGAAAATTCTGACACTAACATGCAGCAACCAGTATACATACATTTTGTCACCTGTATGATATGATATGTTCTGGTGGAACCTATCATTTATTTACATAGAAGCCAAAGCACAATACAGGATATGATTTGGTTTTGGTACTATTTCAATGGGGCATCCCATTCCCATGCAGTAGAAATTAAAAACACACATCTTCAGGAAAATAAGGGTTCTAATGCTAGAATAAGCATCTGAGTTCCATTTATATTTATCCTGCAACAATGATGTCACAGGAAACGCTAAAGAAATGAGTGTAGGTGTTACCTTAGGTGTACAATGTGTACATTTGACTGTTATCAGGCAATAATTTAAAAGTTAATACAATTTCTCATTGATCTTTATCTCACCTCTTCATTGATCATTTACTCTTTAGATGAATTTTACTTCTTTAATTTCTCTCACCCTTTTATGACCCCTAACATCGAGAGTTATTTTTTGGTTTTATTTTATAGAAAATAGTTCAATTCTTGAATGAGGTTGTCAGGAGAGTGTGAGAGTGCAGTGCTGGAGCACAGCAGCAGGACAGTACCAGGGAGTGTGCAATATTCTGGTGGTTTACTAGAACAGGTGTTGGGGTCTTGCTAACAGGCTCCAGGTAAAGGCATAACTGGTGATTGCTTTGCAAGGTATCATCCTTGTGTTGTTGTGCAGACACTGAGCTCTCACTCCTTTGTGGCCAGAATTACTGTCATTAATAATGCCAAAAAGAGTATAGGTATTTACAGATTGTCACAGATACTGTTCAGGTTCCTTGCTGACCTTTTGTGCCCTGCTAAGCCTCTCCCATGCAGAGGTCACGAGCTGAACCTGAGCAAAAGGAGCACTAGCTGTGTGGGAATTCAGCTCTGGGCTGGGACCCAGGAGAGCTGAAATGAAGAAACCATATTTAACTAATTGTCTGCCTGGCAGGCATGTTGTGATGGCTTGTGTGACCCTGCCTGTGCAGCAGTGTGGAGGTTAAGTGTCACTAATGCAGAGAGAGAGCCCTGGAGCACTTGTGCCCCAGCTCTGAAGGGGTGGAAGGGATGGTGACAGCTGCAGCTGATTTTTGCTTGCTCCTGCAGCATTGTGGAAGCAGACCAAAGGCTTGAGCTGGCTCAAGTGAAAACCTTCACTGTGACCTTACAGCTTTAGCTGTGTGCCTGATCAGGATGCTGGGGCTGGGAACACTTCCAGGCACATGCCATGGGGTGATGGCAATTATGTGGCTGTGCTGGGCAACTGGGAGGGCTGTGAGTAGCAGTGCAGAACTGGTTTGAGGGCAGGATTCTTGGCACACAGAGTGGTGGATGCTACAGACACAAGGACACATCTTTCTGTTGTAACAACAGATTGGTTGATGTAGTATCAGCAGGATAGTCAGGAGATTGTGACTTGCTGATGGCTATCGTTACCTTGAGCTGTACCATTGATAAAAGGGGGAAATACTCCTTACTTTGTGCAGGATTAGGAGTTCCAATGTACAGGTGCTTGCCATGCTAACACAGAGCTCACAAAAGGGAAATTTGCTTCTACTCCACCAGTAAAGAAGAGACTCTGTAGGCCACCACCTTGCCAGTACATCATCATCCTTATTTGCTTGTGCCATGGTAGCTATTTTGTCATAGAAATCATGATGACTGTTAATGAAATTATTTATGTGCAAACCATTAACTCTCCTGAGATTTTCTGTGGGACTTCAAATGTGGGAAGTACTGCAATCTGCAAAATACCTTTACCTAAAAATGCCTTTGCAGTATAACGTACCTTTAAAACTTTACTTGTTGCTTACATTAGGTATGGATATTTTTATCCCTGGTGTAAGCAGAGTCTTGGAGTGATTTATCCTACAAGCTTATGAAGTCTCTTTTCTCATACCAGTACAGTCTTACGAATCTCTGAGCCCCCACATTCTTGTATATCTGTTTGTACACTCACATTTCTCTGTCTTGAATTCTGTGTGATTACAGGAGGTATTATCTTTACTGGATGTAAAGGTTCCAGAATCTATGAATAACTCACTTTTGTATTTTACAAAAGACTTGCATTTCAGTGATCTCCCCACTGAACAGAAATACATCCTGTTTCCCTTGGAGTGTTTGCAGTGGTTTGTGTACTTACGTGGCTGGGGTGCTTCTGGGCAGTCCCATGGCATTGGTGGATGGTGCAGTGGGAAGGGAAGGGAGAACAGCACTGAGGAAAGCCACTGGATTCTGGATGCGGCCGGGTGGGGACAGGGGAGCGGGAGTCACAGTCTGTGCCTGGAACTGTTTCACACTGCCCGTGGAGAGTGGCAATGGAGATTCTTTAGGGCTTGCTAGACACTGGTCACTTCTATTTCCAAACCCTCCTGAGGACCTGGACGGATTTCCCAGGAGGTTTTCCATGTTGTTTGTTCTCTGGGTGACGCTGCTGAAGGTGGCAGAGGAGCTGGCAGAGGGGCTGCCCGGCGGGGGCGTCTGCGGGGCCAGCGGCTGCTTGGGCCGGCTGGAGCCAAAGCTCTGAGAGGCACAGGCTGAGCTCTGCTTGTACAGGCTGGAGGTGCACTGCTGGTACAGGGAAGTAGCAGAGTTCACCAAGGTGCTGTTGAACGACAGCTCTCTCAGAGATGCCTGATGCACCTGCTGCTGTTCGAGCAAGACCTGGTTGTGGAGCTGTTTGAGCTGGCTCTGGTCACTGCACAGAAAATAAAGTTGGACAAAACTGGTTATGAGCCCCGAATGAGCCACTTGGCTGCATTTCTGTATGTGAACTCAGAGAGGAAAGTTCGGTGTCCTGTGATACAGTAAGAGACAGGAAACTGCTGCATGGCATATTCTCTAACATTGTCAGAAGAGCATCATACTAGTTTGCCACTACAATTACCTTTTCCTGCATCTCCCCTTCTTGGCCAGGGGCATAAAAGCTTTTTGTCTGCAAATTGTTTGACTGAAGATAATTCTAACATTTTAGCATGTGAAATATAAATATAAATACAACTTGAAGATATTTCAGGGATAGCATTGTCAAAGTTGCTTCAGTGCCTCTTGGCTTGTGTGACTGAGGTTTGGTGTATCATCATTTCAATGAGTGTTTGTAAGCCAGGTTGCATTATTTACCTCCTGCTGAAGTGGGTTGTGAAACCAGCACTGTGACTGATAAAGCTTTGTAATAATCCACCATAGGAGATATTACCAACATAGTTTAGGTGGTATTGACATTGAGTGACAGGCAGGAGTGGATAATTCTGAGAGGACTTGCATTTTCTGCAGTTGTTTTTTTTCTAGATGCTATCTACTAGATACTTTTCCAGGGCTTTTTCACTTTGCAATTAAGGAAAATCATTTTGCCTTGTCAAATGGTTTATTTAGTTATTATGGAGCTACAGCACATGAAAGACAGGAGAGCTTTTTCCCTTCCAAAACCAGAAAAGACATAGAGAATATAGACAATTATGATTGTGTTATAAACTGTAGAGTACTAAATAACTACTGATAGAAAGTGGGAAATGCAGATGTAGAGACCAACCACAACTGCTCCTGACACAGCAAATGAATGCTCAACATAATTTGATTTTAGCTAAAGGACTTAGTTTCTACTATCTACTAAATAAAAATCACATTAAAGGCAGATAAAGACAGACATTTCAAGCTTCATAAAATAGAATGTTAGAGAATTAGTAGTTGTGTGGGCCTGATTTTGTGCCCTTCATATATACATCTGGGTAATAAAGCAGTCCTTTTTTTGGGAATGGGGAGCTGAGAGAAATTCTGTTTTATGCAAGTATTGGATATTTAAATGCTGCTTCTGCATCCCTCCTAAACTCCCTATAGCTCAGAAAGTATGTAGGGCTGTGAGTGTGGGCTTCACAAATTAAAACCCTGTGCTCCAAGTTCTTCCTCTGCTACAAGGAATGTAAGTTCTGTCTTCTTGTGACCTTTATGCTGTGAAATAACATCCTTGCTTCAGAGTAGCAGTGAATTACTTTATAAAGTAATAAAGTTTCCTTCCTGAGCCCTTAGGTAAAGCTTCTGCCTATTCAAGAAATGAAATGGAGATGTTGGTGTGCTTTTCGTTAAACTATGTGTGGGAGGTTGTAAAAATGCTGAAAATACTTTTCCTAATAAACTGCAGTGTGAATTCCATAACTTGTCCTCTAAGAAAACGACATTACTTCTTCAGATTTCCCCTTGAGCTCCCAGTGCACCAACCATGCAGGTGCTTTTTGGTTCAAGTGGTTTCACCTTATAAAGCATTTTATCTGTGGGACACACAGGTCATGAAGCATGGCCTTTGGGATGACAGCTGCTTGCTGCTAGCCAGTCTGCACTATGTGTATGACTGAAAATGTCTGCTTTGGGCAATATTTCCTACCCAGAACTGAGCGAGATATGTTGAAGAACTTGCTTTTATTTTGCCTGAATAAGATCAGTGTTCTTCACCTTTTGATTGCAGCAGAAAACATTGCGGAATTAATAACATTTCAATGGGAAGACATTTTCCTTTTTAAATTGGAGATCACTTTTCCTGAAAGGGATATAGAGAAAAAATAATCTAGTGCTGGAGAATTTGTTTTCTAAGATTATGGTCAGTTAGGCCATTGCTATGTACTCTTTTTATTCTGCATTTGAGTTTTTGCTCTAGTGCAGTAGTGTCACGATCAATAAATACTAAATAATGTCAGTGATGCTCCTGAGAATTGGACTTCTGTTTACTTACAGCTTTGGTTTAGCCAGTACTGGGGGAGGTTCCTTGGATGGTGATGTTGGCTCTGGGATTTTCACTGGCTGTCCATTTATCTTCTCTGGGAAATGGTTGGGTCTGGCTTGGTTTGTGGCTCCAGGTGCATCCTCTGAGGATGATTCACTTCCTTTTTCATCTTCAGGCAGCTTGAAGTGGACATGGAGCCCTGCCTTGGAGCTGGACCTGGGTTCATTGTGGTTCACAAGAACACCCTCCAGCTTGGGTTTGGCTGTTTGGTTTGCCCCATGGCTGGCAGGAGCTGGGGGAGGCTGGTGCTCAGTAGCCACAAAGTCGATGGAGCTCGTCGTGTGAAGGGCAGCAGCATTGCTGCTGTCCTCAGGTGCTGAAAGAGGAGAGGTCAAACCTGGGGATATGGCCGTGCCAGAAATCATAGTGGAACGAAATCTCAAAGTTACACTTCAAAAAACTCACTCTCATCTCAGCTTTGTTTGACCTTGTTTGTTTAAGAACAAATTCCCTCGAAAAAGGGATGTAGTAAAGGTAGAGGGAAAAGGGAGGCTGGTCCAGTTTGGAAAATCTATCAGTGGTCTTCAGCCATGTCCCCAGTGAATTATTCCATTAACTGCCTCTTTGAAATACAGTTTTTCTTTTCCCCCAGAGAATTCTCACACTTTTTGGTTATGAAGAGCATTGACAGAATTTGAGCTGCACCATAAATCACAGCCTGCTCTGCTTGTATTTACTAGGGAGCAAAGGATTCAAACTGACTCTTACCTTTGACAGTCAGACGAGCTATACTGGACACCGTGCCATATTTATTGCTTGCAGTGCAGGTGAAACTGCCAGAATCTTCTGAAAATACTTCAGCAATAACCAGGGTACAAATCTCCTCTGCAAAGCACAGAGCAGGATTAGTGCTTGAAGTGAACATGCAGTGAACAAACACAAAGAACCCTGACTGCCTTTGGGGAGATTTCCTTAAGGTCTTCCACCTTGCTCAGTTTGTTTCTAGCTCCATCAGTATTATCCAGTTGGGCAGCCTTTGTGTGCAGCAGCTGTTATCAGCATTGTCTGCAGCAACTGGTACCCTCTGTGCTCCAGCATGCCCAGTGAAAGCAAAGAACAGGTGTCAGCAGTGTGTGGAAAACTTTAGAAAATATTTTCCTAACACATGAAGTGCAGAATTAAAAGACTTTTTAAATTTAATTTGGAAAAATATATAGTGTACTCCATCCTCTCAGCTCACTAAAATATGGGTATTTTTATCTCTGCAGATTGAAAGGTTAATTATAATTGAATGGGAGCAATTCAAGTGGAGTCACTCTGCAAGGGGGAGAAATACTAAACACATACATACATACATAGTGTTGTTTTTAAAAATCCCAGTGCAGATTTGCAGATAGAGGGGATTATGCTCTGCTTACAGAAAGTTGGTTTTGGACTTCTTTGTGAAGATGACTAATGGGCACCAAAAATATACTAGCAAAGTTGCACTAGGAAAAATTATATTCCATCTGGAAAAGTCAGTCTGGGTTTCTGACATTCCTGAGTGACCAGTATCTGACTTGTCTGGGCAGCAGTGCCAGCTAATAAATACCTGTTGTGATGAGATTGGGAATCTTAATAAATACCTATTGTGATGGCACTGGAAATCTTCATAAATACCTGTTGAGGTGGGATTTGGAATCTTAATAAATACCTATTGTGATGGGACTGGAAATCTTAATAAATACCTGTTGAGATGGGATTGGGAATCTTAATAAATACCTATTGTGATGGGATTGGAAATCTTGTGGTTTGACTGTGTAGCTAGGAGCAGGAGTAACATCTAAAGGGAATTGAAGTGTGGGCTGATAAAATTTCTTCACCTATTCAGTGACTGTTTTTCTACAGTTTTGCAACAGACTTTCCTAAAACCCTGCAGGATAAATATTCTGTGAGTACTTTTGCAGAAGGCCATGACACACTTAAACTTGATTGTTTCATGTCATCACCAAGGAAAACCTAATAGCAACAAAGAGTTTGTTTGCTATCAACTGCAGGAGAATAATAGTTTATTATAGTAGTGTGATAACAGAACTGGTTTAGGGCATTATAGTATCTAGTTTATCCTGCTGGGATCTGCCAACCACTGCATGCATGGAAATCCAGATTCCTTCTGAATGAGCAGCAGGTGATGAGGCTGTGACAACTGCACCCAACTGATTATCCCCTAAAAACTGCTTCACATTACTCAGCAGTGATGCCACTGCACAGTAACAGAACAGTGTTGTTGGCTTCTGCTGGAAGCTCCATTTTCATTCCTAAATCTCAGACAGTTTCTTTCAAGATTCTTTTTGAGGTAAAAATGATTCAAATAGGGCAAGGAGTATTATAAACAGAGGTTTATATTCATAAGAATTAATCCTCATTTGGAAATTTTCCATCTTCAGAGGGGCAGCTTCATATTTTTAATGGCAAAAAGCATGAGGAGGAGAATGAATCTCTCCTGGAGAAATGATCAAAGCTGTAAGGCTCCTCTGTTCCAACCCTGTGGAGTAGTCCACATTGTGCCCTGATCCTTGAGAGCAGCAGATCCAGCCACATTTTTAGGATTTGCTGATATCAGGGGTGGAACACCTGATGTGCTGCTCTCACATTTCGCTGGTAGGGAGCACAGGGCATGGCTGACATGGCTCGACATCTGATGCAATGTTCCCTAACTGGTAAAGTGGCTAAAAATAGCTCAGCTCTACCTCATCTCATCAACTTCAGGACCTCAGATGTACAGGGACCCTCAGACATAAATTTTGTTCATCTTTAGTTCGTTTAGATCCTGAGTTAAAAATGGGTCAAAGCAGAGTGGAAGCATTTTCTTCAAAAGAGACTGGATTAATTCAAATTACATGTTTGTGGAACAGTCTACAGTGAAATGTAAATGCCTAGTAGCTCTAGAACATGGGGAAAAGAAGAAATTACATTAATTAAATAATGAAGTTTCAATAATTAATATTTTATGAGGTAAAATCTCTCCATTTATGTAATGAAAGAATGATAAGCCTTTGGATGATCCTCACCTGGTTCAGCCATAGAGCGTGGTTCTAAAGGGAAGAAGAGCAGAATTATTAGATTGAATATAGTTATTTTTGCCAACATTTCTTTTCCTTAAGCACTAAATATAACGTTTGACCTTCTAAATAGGATGGAATACTCTTTTTGATCCAGTTTTCTGTTTAAGGGGTGGTGAATACAGCCAGGCCTTTTACCCAGTGGTGTGTCAAAGCCACTGAACAATGCAAACACTCTTGGGAACTTGGGAATAAGAAATAAATTTCAGTATTGGCACAGTTTTATTTTGTCTTGAAGACAATTTCTGAAACTCTCATCCACATGAAATCAAGATATGATGAACCATTGTTTCACTTGGGTTTAGTTTGGTGTGGTATTTAAGGAATTTCTGTTGAATTTTCACAGTTTTAGCATTTCAGCAACTTAGAGAAAATTGCAGCTGCTCTGACTGCATTTAAATATTCAAATTACAGTTGTAATGAGAAATTCACAGTTTTGCTATGTTAGCAATTTTGTTGCTTGCCTATATTTCATTAGACACAATATTTTCACACAAGAAACATACTTTTCTGTAATATCCTAAAATCAGGAGAGTCTTCTATCAGTGTTCCTTCTCTATACCATTCAACCTTTGGGGAAGGAGCTCCTTTCACCCGACATTCAAAAACAACAAGCTGCCCCTCAGAAGCTGAAATATCCTGTAACATCTAATGGAGAAAATGAATAGACAGTCAGTAAATGTCTTAATGGTCTGGAGATAATACTGATTTCAGTAAGATTTTATAAAGCCACTTGAATGGCTTAGGAAAAGCTTTTTTAATTTTTTTTTTAAATTTTGAGAGCTAATTTTGAATTATCGCTCTTTACAGTTATCTAACCTCTACTTTTCAAATATGTCACAGAAGAAATTACCTTTGTAAATACAGGAGCAGCAATTATGGGTCTTCCATCCAGTCCTTGCAAATAGTTAGTGGGGCTTTGAGCCTGTGGATTGCAAAACATCACAAGATGATGTTTAAGTGTACAGACATTTTTTTAATGTACAAGAGAAATTTGCTTTTGGAATGGCATAAAAGAGATTTTGGTGGATGAAGTCCAAAGGAAAACCTAATGCAGGGAACAGAAATTCATGTTGTGGACAACTGCTGGTGATATTCCTGGATGGGATAACAGCAAAAATGCTTTTGTTACTTCATTGCCTCACTCAGTTAATCATGGCAAGAAAAGCTTTGGCACAGTGTATTCTAACATCTTTTCTTCACACTTCAATAAGGCAAATATATGTTGTCTGCAATAAGGCAAATATATGTTGTCTGCTTGGTTATAGTCTTCTTTTAAAAATTCTTACTTACAAAATAGTTATTGATGTTAATAAGGAAATGTTAAGTCAAGTCACATGCTATAATTCTTCTCCTTTGCCAAAACCAAACCTTTTACAGAGGTGGCATATCAACTTGTTGATCCTGCTCAGTGAAAACAGAATGGAATTGTTTTCCTCACAGAGAACTTTGATATATAGTTTGAGGATTTAATATAGTTTTCTATTTTGGTGCAATAGGAGTTGCCCCAAAACAGCAGAATTAATGATTCAGTATCTCAGGAAATAGCCAAATTACATTGATGGTGTCAGTGTGCAACAAAAGCGACTCCAGATGCATGCTGATGCTAATTAGAAACCCTTTGATGTGGAAAGCAAAATGTTCTGTGGCAAACAAACTTATCTACTTACAAAGGAGTAACAGTAGTGAAAGGATTCAGCTGAAAATAAAATTCATGGAAAGGAAAAGATTTCAAGTGAGAACATGGATGGGGCAGTCTGAAATGAGGAGAGGCTGCAAATGTGAGCCTTGCACATCCAGGTGTCCTCCCAACCTCAGAGCAGCTGGAATGCATCTAGATCCTGTGCAGCAGCTGGAATGCATCTGGATCCTGTGCAGTCCCTGAGCTCTGCTGGAATGCACCTGGATCCTGTGCAGCTGCTGGAATGCATCTGGATCCTGTGCAGCAGCTGGAATGCACCTGGATCCTGTGCAGCTGCTGGAATGCACCTGGATCCTGTGCAGTCCCTGAGCTCTGCTGGAATGCATCTGGATCCTGTGCAGCTGCTGGAATGCACCTGGATCCTGTGCAGTCCCTGAGCTCTGCTGGAATGCACCTGGATCCTGTGCAGCTGCTGGAATGCACCTGGATCCTGTGCAGTCCCTGAGCTGCTGGCATGCTCCACATTTCAGATTCCACAAAGGCAGATTGCCAGTGCTGGCCAAGCCACCTGCTCCTCCAAGGAAGGAGCGCTGCTCTTGGCCAGGTGCTCCAGGTTATTTTGGAGGCAGGACCTCTCCTCTGTGGACTGTGTGGCTGCCAGCTCAAAGCTGGAGTTCAACAGCAAAGCAAATGTTAGAAATTTGTGCTTCTCAGTCACAAACTGTAGGAGAAACACTTTGTTAAGAGCTTGATTTTAGTCCTTGAGACTCCCCATGATGTCCCCCTACCTGGTTAGCTGGTGTGGACACAGTCTGGACAGGGACAGACACAGGCTGGAGCACGGCTGCTGGGCCTTTGGAGGTCTCTTGGTGCTTGGTTGCAGTTCTGGCAGCAGGAGATGCTGCATTCACAGAGGTGTTGTTGGCTGGCTTGGGTTTGCTGTGAAATATTAACCAAGACGAAATTGTCTGACTCAAAGCTAGAGCTGTGTGTGTGTCCCTAAGTTACATGTCAAGCCTCACTTCTGGGACTGAATTCCTCTTGATCCCAGCTGATCTGTACTCCAGGAAAAACTGCATTTTGTAGGTCAGCCTGCTTATCTGGCTGCTCTAAGATATCCTACTTGGTTCAGCCACACCAAGTGTAATAAATGGCCTGGATTTACCCAGCTGTGGCTAGTAGCAGCTCAGAACAGCATGCTGGTTTCACAGAGGACACTGCTAGTTTCTATTTTGTGAAGAGCTGGGCTTCTGAGGTAATGAAAATACCACAGTTTGCTTGGATACAATTCAATAATACAGATGCAATAATTAAAAGCTGAAAAATAAAAAAACCCCATGCTTTCTGACCAACATATCATCAATTTTGCTAGTGTACAGATTGACACCTCTGCATATTGTGGTTGTTTATATATGGAAATATGAGAATTGACTCTTTTTAATTTTATTGCCAGATCTAATAATGGAATCAGGGAAGAGCTGGTCTTTTTATTCAGTTTGAATAAAAAGTTTCCCTCCAGGAAAACAGAGGAAAACTTTGCTCAGAGTGAAGTATAACTGTTGTAATCACTGATTTCTCTTTTGAACTTCTTTTAGCTCCTGTTCTCACATTAACTCCCTTTAGTTTCAGGTGTTCACATTCGTGTGATGACAGCTGGAAGCTGAGCAAAAATGAAGACACTCTTATTGTTCCCAAACCTGTTTTTTTAATGTGATCATTTGAGGACATCCTACTATGATGTCAGAGCAGCATTGAGAAAAAAAAATACCTCACAGCTTGATGAGGTAAGTGATTTAGAGTGATCAAGTGATCAGGATCATGGTCAACCCTGCACTGACACCTCATGAGATAAATGTGAAAAAAACAGCAAAACCTGTGATACTTGGACAAAACTTCACAATTCATCCCAAACCAATCAGCAGTACATCCCAAGTTTGAGAGTTTCTTAACTGCAAGTTTTGTAAAACCCCTGACATTTATACAAGTCCATAAACCAATTCCAACTGGAGCACTTCATGACTTTGAAGTTTAAATTGCATCCAACAGGATTTGCTGTCAGCCTGAGGTCCTTAATCAAATACATTGCAAATGTCTTCTCTTTGCATTTCAAACAATGGCATTTGTAGTGAGTATAATTCTCCTTAGTGTTGGAAAAAACCAACAGGGTGCGTTAGTCCATCTGATTAAGGTCTCTTTTATCAAGCACTGGTTGCTTTTGATGTTGAATCTGTGCACACAAAGGAGTTCAAAACAAAAGATTGATTATTTTAGTTTGCAACCAGTCTGACTCCCTTTCTAATTAATAGAAGGACTTTGATTCTGAAAGAATTTTAGCAGCATTGGGTCAGGTTCTAATTCATCAGGGGATGGATTTCATTCAGGAAAAATAAATAAATATTTTCTAGATTTTGGATTACATCTGACATAATTTCTTTTTTATAGCTAAGTTGTCTTTTATACCATCATTTCAAATCATTCTAGTGCATGCCTATTAATTTATCTTAAATCTAAATAATCAACCTCTACCTATATTTTGCTAAAATTTTGTGTATTTTCATGTGAGAAATTGTACTACATTCTTTGTCCAAGTCAGACACTTAAATCAACATTTAAGCTGAATCTAGTCAAATGGCTTTTGTTTTAGTAAATTCATTTTAACATCATTCTTCTTATATTAATATTTAATATTAGAATTTCAATTCCTAATCTAAAGTTGAGGACACAAAAGCAAACAAATATTTGTTCCATACTATTTGTAAAGCAAACAAACAAGCACACAAACAAAATCCAACCCAACCAATCCAAAGTAATCCTAAACAGAATGATGATGTGTTGGAAGCTGCAGACTGAAATGTCTGCACTTGTGGGTTTTTTAACTGTGAGAAATATGGAAAATAGAATTGATTTCAAACTTACTGATCCATTTCGTCTTTGATGATTTCACCTTCAGAGTCAGAGGAAGAGATGCCTATGAAAAAAAAAAAATCATTTAGCAGAGGGGTTTTTGAGTTTCTCAATGAGTGATACAAATGTTTATTCAGATTTCCTAAGGAGCACTCTGTGGATATGTATTATAAAGCTGTGCCCAGAGAAAAGATCCCATGGCAGGGGAAGTGAGCCAGAGCTGCTGTTGAGATAAGGCAGATTTGGGAGGAAGTAAGGAGAGCATCCCAGAGTGAATGAATACCTGGCTGTTCATCAGGTTCTCTTTCAAATGCCACTGATTTAGTCCATGTTTGGTGTGAATCAGGTAAGAGCTTTCTTCTCTCAGACACCTGATACTGTCAGATTGAAAGGAAAAAGAGACAGAGCTGGAATCATGGCTGTTCTTCTCCAGCTAGTGCCTTGTACCATGGTATGAAGACACCAGCTCTTTACTAGCTGCTGTCAGTTACTGGGACATTTTGCACTTCTGATTCTGCCTTCACTGTGCTTGGAATTTGCATTTTCTCTGCAGTTCCTGCCAGTGACCATCTCCATCAGCATCTCCCACCCAGCATCACCGAGCTGGCTAAAAGCAGACCTTGGCTCCTGCCTCAAGAACTTGTAAATAAATCCCTTCCAAGCACAGACATCTCCCATCAATGTCAGGGGCAGTGCAGATACTAAAAAAGGATTTGTCCTTTCACTGTTAAATTGGAGATGTGGGAGAAGGATAACAGCAGAACAAAATTCACCTTTAGGGCAGTGATTTGATTTATTAATGGCCCCACTGTGCTCATAGTATGCTTCTCTGGGAGAAAAAGAAAAATAATCCTATGTGTTTATTTTAAGTTTATAGTTCTTGTAGCACAATGGTGGATTCAATCTCCAGTCTTACCCAAGAAAGTGTAAAAAGGAAATTTAATAAACAGACCACTCTCAGGGCTACTAGGTATAGTAAAAAGACATCTAAATTTGCAAATAAATATTCTGTTTGATTTACAGCATCTATTGGGCAAGTAGAATATCAAATTGATGGCATATTTATTTTGGTTACAAGGTCCCAACAAAGAGTTAGGAGGAAGCTGTCCTACATTCAATTTGTAATAGTGACTGTAAAGTGACTGTAATTAGAATTAGACACAAAGTTTGGTTTCTTATAGTTCTGTAGAGTTCCACAGACAAAAAATACAAGGTGGTTTCAGAATCTGAATATTTTTAGATTTGGGTCTTGCAGTGAGATATATAAAATCTCTGGGAAATAACACAATGAAATGTAAGGGCTGGTCCCTTGTCTGAAGAATGTTTGATAGGAAAATAATAATGATGTTAGTAATGATGGAAAGCATTGATCATGCTGGTTTTTTTTTAATGACAAAACAATGACAGTTAGCAGAGTAAATGAATTCTGTGTGACCAGTTCCAAGCATCAGTTTGTGCAGCACTTGTGGCATTACCTTCTATGTAAATCTCTGCAGAAGTGGAGTCTGTCCCATAGATGTTGGAGGCAAAGCAGGAGTAGCGCCCCGTGTCCTCCTCAAAAGCTTCCACAATGATCAGGGAGTGGCGATCTCCTGTCTGGATTATCTGAATGTCTGGGCAGTTTTCAAGCTCCTTCCCTTCACAGTACCACCTGCAAGGCAAAAGGAAATGGTTTTTCAATGCAAACAAGTTGTTAACTAGGATGGATCATGTTCGAACTCTTTCTGGTGATAAAATTGGTCAGTTTAGCCTGAAGATTCTGGCAGAGTACTGCAGGCAAGTATTGAATTAACAGTCATGGGAATGAAATATTGATGATTTTCATAATACTCAATAAAGAGTAGAAGAGCTCTGAATTAGGAGCACTGTCAATCCAGTTCTGAATTTCTCTTGAGATCTCACTATTAGATCCGTGGAGTGGCTTGAAGTGCAGCAAAAAACCCCCAGCCCTAAGTTAACAAACATCCCTCAAACCTGTGTTTCTTAAGTTCATGTTAATTCAGAATGTGACTGAAATTTGTCTTTGTTTTGTCATATATTCAACACAATCTGTTTTTTATAAAAGGTGGCAGGATCACAAGGTAAGAAAGTTGATCTATTACAGTACAGAGGTACTTCCATACAGAAACAGCTGATCCTGGAGTGCTTTTCTGCACAATATTGCTGTGCTCCTCTTTAAAGGAACTGCTACATATCCAAGAATCTGTTGGGCCCTCTGGAGCTTTCACACTCTCATCTGAGGCATTCCTAAGTGCCTCAATGTTCAGAGGGGTTGTTTCAGTGGAAAATGCAGGAATGCACACAAAAGGAAAAGCAGCACCTTCACAGAGAGCTCTGTACTGTCAGCACCTCCAGCTCACTCTGAGCTGCTGGGAGGGGACAGCAGGACTGATGGATGCTGGTTACAAAAAAGTATTTGTATTTTTTTACTGTGACTTTTTAAATCACATGCAATTAGCTAATGAATCTTCTGCATGTGAGGATGGGAGTGTCAATTGACTTCTAAAATATTAGTAATAATTTCACCCATCTTTTATGATAACTTGATAAAAGAACCTGTTAACATTGGACTGGTACTACAGAAAATAAGATTGTTGTGGAAAAGATAAGGATAGGTTTTTAAGTAAGAAATTGTAATAATTAATATCTCCTGTCTTACACTATAAGGGTACTTCAAAACATATCCATCTCATATATTTTAGAAAAACATGAATAAATAAATTTGTTTGACCACTCAATTGCAGAATTTTTAAACAAGTTTGTGCTACAAATTAAGCATGAAGAAAACTTCTTTCCCAAGGCATGAAGCAGCACTTAAAAATAGCTCTAAAAATGTGAAATCACTGGTCTTAAAATCATTATTTGTAACCTGCCTCTCCCTTTAAGGATTTTGTGGTCACAGTACCATTACTATTATTTTCCACTTGATTAGACTATATGGTTCCTTGCTAACATCGATTTTGAAAACACAAATCTTTTTTATATTATCTTTATTTATGTCTCCATTCAAAGTACAAAAATAATTATCTTTCTACCTTCTTCTGATCAGCTTTTAGTGTTTGTATTCTGTCATAGTCCTGTCAGATCCTCTAAAACAAAACCTCTTCAAACACAAGGAGCAGCTACATCTATTTGAAACTTTGCCCCTAATGACTTGCCCAAACCTGGAATTTTCCCCACTAATATTTGGATAAAAAGGGGGATTTTTTGGACTGGTTCCTCAGAAGTGAGTATCTCATTTTCATTTCTGTTCAGTGCTGTCCTTACACACATGTAAGTACAGACACCATGGCTTGTAGTGGCACCCAGAACACAAACCTCCAGTGCCTGGGATAGATGAACAACTCTACCAGGAGCAAAAAGAGGAAATGCTTAGCAGTGCCAAGGGAGAAATCTGGTAATGTGCACTACAGGATCAACTGAAAATGTCCTTTGACAATTATTAGTGCCTTTTCAAGTTCCAGACTTGGGAATTATACAGCATTCCTGTGAAACTAGGGAGAATTTTAAAAATTCTATATGGAATGGAATGGAATGGAATGGAATGGAATGGAATGGAATGGAATAGAATAGAATAGAATAGAATAGAATAGAATAGAATAGAATAGAATAGAATAGAATAGAACAGAACAGGTTTATTCTACTGTTCTCAAGAACAGTTGGTGATCACTGCACATGGTCACATTATCAGGAGAGGAGGTTCATGCAGTTGTATGACTGCAGGCACAAATTTGGTATATGAATGTACAAGTTGCCTTTTAGGTGTGTAATTCATGTAGGCAGCTGTGTACTTTGGGACATGAGTCATGGCACTTACTCATGTCTTTTTATATACCCACCCCATGCCTCTTCCTTATATTGTAGCCTTGTTTTAGCATGTTAGCCTTGGCAAATGTGAATAAGCATTAAAGAGAATGCCCATGCTCTAGAATTTCATTTCCTTTTCAGCAACATCTTTCCAGAATATGAAAATGACTTGCATAGTACAGTGATATTATATTTTTGTGTACACTTAAATGTATTTCCTTACTGAAGTGGCACGTGGAGGAAAACACTTTACACAAAATGCTGTGATATAATGGCCATTAAGTTAGAACTTACTGTGTTACTGATCAGCTTTTCCAATTAACCTGTTGTATTTGTGCAGAGTTAAGTCTGTATCACATGTTTTTGTGAGGCACAATCTAATTTTCCTATCCGCAAATTTTAAAACACCATGTAAGCTAATTTTTACATTTCTTTCCTTAGCATACAAGTATTATATTCCTTTAATAGACTCAAACCATGAAGCAGGATTGAGTTAATTGCTTTCTTTGCAGTTATTTTTTCCCTTTGGTTAGTCCCAAATTTGCAACATCAGTGACTTAAAACTCCTGTTTCAAACCTGTGTTTAGTTCTCTCTGCAGTGTATTCTATATCACTCTTTCCAGCACTCTTCAGTTCAAGTGTTTTGAGGTTAATTTGGGGGAAAAGAGCATGTTGTGTGAATGTTGTCTCTTTGTAGTGCTTATCAAAACCAATGGTCTCCTGTGAAGCTTCATGGAAAATTTTGGTATGGCCCATATCTCCTCTTTCCTTGTTAACATTTGATTTTATACTTACCCTGAGGACGTGGCAGCAATGAAATGTCAGTTCCAGGAGCAGTTCTGCCACTGGGATACGTGGCATGACTGAAGTAGCAGTGCTCTGTCACTGACATTTCATTCCTGCCATGGATTACAACCATAGCTTCCTCATGCAAGGGAGGTTCACATTGAGCACAGGCAGTGTCAGCCCTGTGCCAAATTCAGCCTAGATCTTAATCCATTGACTTGACTGCAGCTGAATCAAAGAGAACTTTGGCTCTAGACTTTGAGCACTAAAACAGAGAAATGCTTTCATTTGGCAGCCAGGAAGAAAAATCTTAAATTATCTTGCTGGTTTTCCAAATTTCTAGAAATCTGTGATTAGTTGCAGGTCTGGTCTCCTCAAACAAAGCAGCATAAAATGCAGATTTTAAGCTTTCTGTGCCTATGTTAAAGAATGTTTTCATGGAAACCTTATGACATACAGCCTGTTTTTAGAACATTAAATCCTCATGACACTTCCAGGATAGCTGTGTATGCCAAACCGTGCAATGTGATTCATCAGTAAAATTAACCCAGGAGTGATGTGCCAAACAGTTTGGAAAAAAGTAGACACCTCTGAACTTGAGGGAAAAAGGAGTGCTCTCCTCACAGAGGGGAGTAAATGTCACACCTCCCATGGGTCCCAGAGAAGCAGAGCTGTAGAAGGCAGCATGAGAAGGAATACACAACCCGTTTCTCTCAAAGGCTTGTTTGTGACCCACAGGACAGTGAGAGTTCAGCAATCAGCAGTGATTGTGTACTGATCTTTAACTGGGAGCTAAGGCTTGAGCTAGCTGCAGGCACACATCCTGTGCTAGCAGTCTTTGTGTCTTCTGTGACACTGCTTTCAGCTGCTGGTACTGAAAAATGGGGAACTTTTCACACTCGTCTTAGATAGGCTGGCCAAATAAACTTCCTCTGAATTGTGGGCTTGTTACTTTAAGGCTGAATTTCCTTCAAAAGAAATCAGGCAGATGTTTCTGTATTTAGCCCAGCTTTCCATACACTGGTGTTCCAGATCACTTCCCCATTTCTTCTCTTGCTCCACCATCCAGTTTTCTTTCCCTCAGAGCCCTCGTTACATACCACACCTGTAATGCTTTCTCATTGCCATGGTTTGGTAATTCCATAAATAACCAAAATGGTATTGTGACCCTGGTCCATCACAAATGTCATTTACACCATCTTTCACATCAATTTGGTTTAGTACTGTCTTGCTTTCAGATGTGGTATCTGCCCTTCATATTTTCCAGTCCCTTCTACCCCTGTGATCAGCTTCTTTCTAAATATCCTGTCTCTAATTTCTCTCTTATAATCCCCATTACATCAGTTGAACCATCAGACTGCTCCAAGTGTTGACTGATTAACTGCATTACAGAGCTTGCTGAATCCTGTTTGTGTTTCACAATGCTCTGGGTTCCCACAGTACCACTTCCACTTTGTAATTGTACCTAATTCATGCACTGTAAGTCACTTGGGATCCCTCTCTGTGCTTAAGAAGTCCATTTTAAGTCAAAGGTCATTAAGCTTGCTTTCATCACTTGCTACCTTGTCAGTCAGTCCTTTCCTGGGACTGCTGATTTTTATTTTTTTATTTCTTTTACCTGTTTATTAGAATCCTTCAGTCCTTGCCCAGCTCCACAGACGCTCACCATAAACCTTGGAAAACTTTTACCCTCCAAGCAAGACATTTGGCAGGTGTGAGCACAGTTCTGCTCACAGTTCTGCTCACAGTTCCACAACTCTGGCCATCAAGGTGCCCCCTTCACTCTTTTGGAACTTTACACAGAAGATCAAAGATAAGCACTATTTTTAGGGGGAAAAAGCTGCATTTTTCTGGTCCCCACAATTAATGGTACACAAACCCCAAAGTACATTTTTCTATTTTCTGATTTCCTTGAGCTGTAGCAGGGACTAACAAGGCCATGATCACTAGAAGCATGTGAATATTTATCACTCAGTCAAGTGACAATTTTTACACCCTCTCTTAGTGTTACTTCTGCACATTGGTGGAGTTGAAAGAATCTTGGATGAACATGACAAAGTTTTGTTAATAAATAATTATGGTCAGGAAACTGTTCAAGGAGGTAACATTCACAGCTTTCTCCTTAATATAGAATGTACATACATGCACAAAACAAGAGAGTTCAGAGTTCCCCCCACTTGTGATTTGTCTTTTATTTTTCAGTTTAAATTGTGAAACTGAAAGCTGAGCCTGATCTTTTTCTTGAGCTTTAGCTGCTTGGGACTAACTTCCCCCAGAGGTTTTCTTTCTCCCTCTCCCTAATTTCCTGTATCTGATGTGTGCTTATTCTACAGAAGTGTAGTAGCTCCTGTATTGAATGGCATTCAATTAAGTAGGTTATTTAATTAATCAAAATGAACAAAATGGACCCAAGTTACAAAGATACCCAAAGTCATTCATTTCTGTGGAATCAAGTGGTTCCTGAATTGGGTGTGCAGGCATTCTGCTCATCTCTGGATATCTGTAGGATGTTCCTGAATTCTCCAATCTGCCCTCACAAGGCTTCCGTGACTTTACAGTGTCAGCTTCTAATTCTGGTGATTGCTGCACACCTAAACTTGGATGACATGAGCACCTTGTCACTTTTATGTATGTCAACAGCACAGACATGACTGCTGGTGCAAGGACAGTGCTGTGGCCTTCTGGAGAAACCCCTGGATTGAGCATTGTGTGCTGGAGTACAGTCTGTGAACAAGCAATTCAGTGTTCACCTGTTCTGAATATGAATAAAGCCAGAGTGAATCTGGGTACAGGTCCAGATCCATAAGAGAAGATGGTTTCACTTGTTGTCTTTGCATTATAAGCTAAGAATGATAAAAGGGGAAAAATAATTTCTCCCTTCCAGGGATCCTACTGCCATTTTGATTATCCAAAGGATATATCGAGGCAAATGCCTGGAGAAATAAGTAAGAGGAGTACTCAGAGTCTTGCTTTTAAAGCAAGAGAAGTGTTCAGAGAGTGTTGCTAATACCTAGGGAATTATATTTCCTGTTTGTTTTCTGTTAAAAAAGCCTTGAATTTATGGCACTGTTTTCTCTTTTAGTCCGATTCCTCTGTGAGTTTAAGGGCTGAACACAATACAATATGTGCAATAATCTCCATCAAGGGAATGCCTCAAAACTGTTAATTAAAGCAGTAAGTTTAGACTGAAGCATAGTGGAAATAATAGGTATTAAGGTATTTGCTGCCTGCACACACCTACCATCACAGCAATACAAAATGACAAGTGCAGAGTGTGTTTACCTGACTTCGGGTGCTGGGATTCCTACCACAATGCAGTCCAATTGCACTTTGGATCCTTCAGGAACTTCCCTGCTCTTCAGTTTCTGAGTGAAGCGTGGTGGCTGTCCAATGGGCTCATCAGAATATACAGATGCAGATTCTGACTCTGTTTTCAGCTCTGCACTTGTTAACTGAGCGAGAGATTCCAGGTTTGCTGCCTGTTGATCATCTGCTTGTTCAAAAGTTTTCTCTGCTTTGTTTTCCGAGTCTTGAGCTGTTGGAATGGAAAGCCTTTCTCTGTTTTCTGACGTGAGAGACAGGCTAGAGCTCCCTTTTTGAGCAGACTTGTTCTTGGAATCCATTTTGCTCTTGTAATTTTTGCATGTTCGGGGTCGTATTCTTTCAGAGTTGTGAGCTTTGAAAAGAGACGAGAGCTCCTCGATGAAATCTGCCGCCTTGTTCAGGAATTCCTTTTTGGATTCTGATTCAGAAGGGAGGTGGTGTTTCTTTAGATCTTGAGAGCTCCCTTTGGACCCCTTTGTATTTCTGACATGTTCCTGACAAAAGTTGGAGTGCAGGCCGTTGTCTGATGTTTTCAGAGCTGTAGACTGGGCCATTTGTTTGTGTTTTCCCATGTTGTTCATCTGGTCTGGGGGGTGCTGTGAATGTGCCTGAAGCTCATCCTGTTTAGTTTCCAGTGGATTCTGACCAATAGCTTGTCTTGCCAGGTTTACACTTTCATCAAGCTCTTCTTGGCTCAAAAAGGCAGAGAGATCTGGGAGGTCATCTTGGGCAGCTACCTCATCTGCATCACCAGAAGCATTGCCATAGTGGAAATTATGAGAAACTGGCTCTGATCTGCTTCTTTCACTCTTCCCTTGGCGCTTAGTCTCTGCTAAATAACTCTCTCTCAGAAGCTGAGATATTGAAGTTGAGGTTTCTAAACTGTCGTCTTGCATGCTGCCAACAAAAAGGACAGATAGGACCATGCCTTATCAACAGCAGTTTTTTGATTGAACACAATGACAGGCTTCTGAAAAGCAGAACACAACATTTTCAATCTGCCTCTGTGTGCTGAATGCTTGGAAGTAATACTTGAAGCATAAGGATGGCCTTGTGTTAAAGACCTGCACATCCTGCCAGACACTTGCCTTAAACCCAGCCAAATTAATCTTTCATCACTTTCTACTGGCAGCAGCCTCACACAAAGTGTGGTATTTTCTGCTCTGTTCAAGGCAAAACTTCAACTGCAGAGCTGTTAACTGGGTTTCAGTGTCAAATCTCCATCACTGCTGATGTGTGTTTCTCAGCTAAGAAACAATCTCATCAGACAGAGTAAGTGTTGGATATTTCAGGGACTGAAAGTTGTTGAGACTAACAGTACTTTAAAGTGAAGTAAATTTAGCTTGAAAAGCACTGAAGTAGTAAGTAAATGAACCCTCAAAACCATAAGAGGGATGTGAGGAGGAAGGAGAAAGTACTAAAATATCCTATAATGACAATTTTTCATGCTTTATAGGAAGCTATAATGGTGCTAAATGTTCCATAGCTTCTTAAATCCAGCATTAATTCTAATAAGCTATTTAAAGTAAGTAGAGAACTATGTCATTATTAATTTAAATTAAATAGAGAACTGTGTCACTATTTGATGCAAACATAATTTGTACTACAGCACTTCCAGAACCATGTTCTTAGGTCATCCTAATTCTGACAAAATGTACCACATGAGATGAGAGCATCAGGAAAGCCATGCTTAACCTGCATGCCTGCTAAGCAAAGGTAAAACATCCCTTGTGGTACTTCAGCAAGTATAACTGTGATATTCTCCCTTCCATTAGCACCAGAGCCATGGTGAGTGCAGAGGGATTCACACACCCTGGTAACAGCCTGGTCTAATGAACATGGAGACAAAAAGCTGCTCTTTACCCATTCAGAGAGCTGATTCCTCCCAGATCCTGGAACAAGTGCATGACTCTTTACTGGATCTGTCACCCAGACCACGCAGTGCCCAATATCCCCCTCCTGCTTCATCTGTGCTGTGGCAAATCTTGCTGCAGTGCTTTCAGGTGTTCCTACCCCAAGCTGTCTGGTTTGGCACACTGCAGAAGGTTCTGTTCCTGTGGTGGCATCCAGGGAACAGAGCACCCATGCCCTAGCATTGGCCATTTCTCCATTCACAGCCTTGTGTAACAGCTGAGGTCACCAGGGAAAGAAAAGTTGGAAAGGTGTCTCTGCCATGGAAGGCTCTGGGCTTTTCTGGTGGAAAAGGGCTGGTTAAGAACAAATTAAGTGTTAATGTCTCATACTGCTGCAGTATTTCTTCCCTTATTCCTTAATTACAAAAAGGAAGGTTTCCATTTAAACTGTTTATATTCTTCTTCAGTGAATGAACTTGCAGCTGTTATAATCTAATGTGCATTTTAAGACCTTAATCCTTCATCTTGAGGTATACTTTTTATACCGAAATCCTTTTCCTTATGTAAATATTGGGCATTTTAGATTTATTGATTTTATTTTATTTTCATAATAAGAAACAAAGAAAATCACTAAGACTACAGAGGCACCCAATCAAAATATTGGTAAGTTTGTACCTGCACAAAGAATGAGAAACAAAATGCGATATAAATTGTTGGCTTTTGAGCACTCTGCCCAGTCCCTGCAGCTGAGCCAAGAGCTGTGATACTAACTGAACACTTGGCATTCAATTATCTGGCAGTGTTTCAGTGAAGCTGTGGCACACAGAGAACATTGGTTTGGGAAGCCCACACAAGATAATATCATGAGCTGGACAGAGTTTGTAATTTAACCTCTTAAGAGTACAAAGAGGTCTCCACGAGGCTTGAAGTTCCTGCTCAGTGGAAGCTGCTTTTGCTTGCTCAGCTTTACCTTCTTGGGCAGTTGTGCCACCTTAGTGAAGCTGAACGTGTTTCAGGGGCTCTCCTGGCTTGTTGATGTGCTGATGGCAGGTTATGTGCTGTAAAGGTCACAGCTGAAGCTACAGTTCAGCTCCCAAGAGTTTCAGTGCACTCTAACATGGGGAGTCACAGCCTGGGGGACAGACCTGTCCCATGAATGAACTGCAGCCCTAGCACCTAGAACCTCTCAGGGTGGCTCTGGCTGATCACAACATCCAGCTCTTTGTGGGCAGGACACAGTGCAAGGCTGTACTTTATATTTGGAGAAATATGTATTTTACAAGGTGGCAAATTTTAGCTTGCTGCATTTCTTGGCCACTCTTTCTGCAGCATTTCAGAATGGCACATCTTCATCTCAGTGTCTGTAAAGGTCACCAGAGCTGAAAAAAGATGATGCAGATCTTTAGAGAACCCTGGACACTCTAGGGAGGGAATACTGTGTGATCAAATCCTGAAGTGAAATGAAGAACTCCTATAATGCTTTGGTATAAAGAGTATATGAAAATTATCTGACTGAGGTAATTCTATTTTCCTCTGTTGCACAAAGTGCTATAAGAGGTTGTTAATGACAGTGTAGCTTTTCTGCAGGAAACCATAGGAAAGCAACTGTGTGTTCGGTGTGGTATATTTGAGACTTTGTTCTTGAATTGAAAGCGTTGAAACATGAAACAAATAATTTCTGCTAATTTGTTTAAAGCGTATTACTGCAACATAAGGAACTGCTCTCTAAGATGTGTCTAGACAAAATGGTTTTATAATTCTAGTTTGAAAAACCTTAGTGAGGAAGCCATTGGACCTGGAACAACTTCCTTCCTTCTGCCCATTGGAGCTGAAGAAGTAGAAGGGAGCAGAGTTCTCCTTCTAGAGCTGGGAAGCAAGATATTAATGAGAATGAATCTCATGCCAATTCTTAATACTTAGAGGGCCATCACTTTTCTTTAGAGCTCACCCAGGGTCAGAATTTTATATCTAACTCTTCTCTATTTTCAGCTTGTGTAGAAGATGACTTTTTATTCTATTTTTAGTAATGAAGTAGTTGGGTTCTAGTCAAATGTAGCACTTTGAGGCAGTGCTTGTCTACTGAAGTTTGAAAGTATTTTGAATTATTTGATATTTTTAATTGAATGGAAAATGTTAAGTTTCAGCCAGTGTTGCTGTGAGGTTACCAGGCAATCCCATTGCAGTTATTAATTCTGTCCAGTTTGTTGTGGGTTTTTTTTCAAAGAGCTGTGCTAATTGTATTTTAATTGCAGATGCCTCTGCTGAGCAGATAAGTGGAGATAACTGGGTTGAGCAGGCAGTAAGAAGGACAAACGAGTACAAACACAGTAGGCAGCAATCTGAGGTGGCAGTGAAAGCACCAATAATTTTGCACCTGTACCAAGAGCAGGAATTGCATTGCTGGTTACAAGCAATGTCTCTAACCTGGTGTTATTTAGGGGGAAATGGGGTGCCTGGCACCAGCAGCCAGCTTCTCTCTTGACTGGCTCATTCCTTACAGCACCAAACCCCAGCACAAGGGCATCTTTGGCTTTCCTGGGACACCAGCTGCAGTGACCTTGGGCACCTGCTGTCTTGAAAGGCACCAGAGGATGCCACCAACACAACTGACTCCATGAATTTCTTCACTCTGCTAATTCAGTTTCCATCAGGCAGCTAATTGAACAAGCCTCAAGTTTCCAAGAGCCTATGGTTATGGCAGTGTTCTCTTACTAGCCAAGTGATTTTTAGGATTAAATTTTCACAAAGATAGAATTAGTTTCCACAGTTTGTTTTGGCACTGGCTTGGCCTGAAAATCCTTGCATAGAGGGAGGAAATATCTACCACAGGGGTCTTGCATAGTGTGACACCAAACACTTTCATTTCTTCCCGTTTGAGTTTTCTTGGACTCATTCCTGAGTGAGTCTAGGACTCACTCAGTGAGTCATTGCTGAAACAATCTGAGCTTTTCCTACAGAAACAGCTTTTCCCATAGTGAAATCTCAGCAAGCTTAAGGGAATCTCAGATATATCTGATATATCTCTATTTTATTTGGTGAGAACAGCTTCTAATGCTTGATGCCCTAAAGATAATTTTTGGAACTCTCCTTCTCTGTGTCAGATTAGACAGGTTATATGCAATTAGCAGATTTAATGCAAAAAGCATTGGAACATCTTCTTTGACTTTCAAAAGTTAAAAAGAGAAATTTCAGTCACGGTTCCTGTCTTAGCTTTTCAAGCTCCCATTGCTTCTGTTGGGAGTGCTCTTGTGTGAAACTTCAGCATGAGAGCAGCAAGCAAACTGCAGAGAGGCACCTTTGTGCCTTTACACAGCAACACCCTGCATGCCCAGCACCTCAGTGTGCAAACTGGAGAATTTAGCAAATATTTGGGGCTATATCTACTTCAAGATTAATTTAATGCCCATAAACTGCATTTACCCCTGGAGGGTTTGACATTTCTGGGGGTGTTTCAGCTGCAAACAAGGTAAGATGTGTCTTGCAGAGGTTGGATGATCACAGCCACATTCTTGTGTGCTTGCAGGAATTGTCACTCAGCTCTTGCATTGTCACACTTCCTGCTGCTGCCTGTTGACAAGCTGTGGCTGCAAGACAAGCCTAGAGACTCCAGACACATTGAAGGTTAGGCTGGAGTAGAGGACTTAGGTTAGCACTTCCGTGTGTTTGGGGTGTGAGTGTGAGATATTTTTAAAGTAGTGTTTAAAAAACTGAACACGAGAGGCTGGTTTACTTCAGTGACTTTGATTTCCATTCCCTGTAATGAGTCAGATAACTAAACTCCCAGTTCCAAATTATAGAATTAAATATGGAAAATGGAGAATCTCCAGGCTCAGGAGTGTAACAATTTCTCATGGAAACAAAATCCCTCAGAAATGGGACGGGGTAAATCCTCTCTCCAAGCTGTTCTGCAGCAGACTTTGCAGGAGCCCTGTGTGCACTTGGAGTCGTGCCCTGGTCCATGACCTCACTGTTACAGTATTGGACACCCTAAGCAGGAGGAAATACTCAACTCTGCTTCAAAGGAAAAAACACATGAAGAGCTCTCGAACTTTTTCTACATTTCCTTTGGATAACTAAAAGACCTTTTATTTTTCACTCTGATCACAAAACGTCTTCCTTATTTCATAATTAATATTGTCCCTTAGTAGTTCTCAAAATGAGAACTGAGACCCTTTATCCCATGTCTCAAGTTCCCTTTTCCTCCTTGAGCTGCAAGGCAAACACTGTCTGGAAGAAACAGCACCTCATTGAAACAAATACATTTTCAGCTGATTTTTAAATTGAAGTTCAGAAAGGAAGAGAGGTGATGGCTGTCTTTGAGGATGCTTCTCCTTCCTCCTCTCCCAATGAGCTGTGCAGCCAGACCTCAGATTATCAGGACAGGCTCTCACTGTACTTCAAGTGCTCACAAAGTAGGAGAAGTTTTTATTGATTCAAGTAGTGCTTCTAGTCCTCTTTCCTTCAAGCATTGCCCACATGAGAAAAAGTTTATAACAAAGGCCAAAGCAGTTGCAGCAGAGATCCACAATATGGAAGTCCTCAGTGAAAATATAACTAACATTATTTATTTCATTTATTACTAACATTTATTTATTCATCTCTCCTGGTTCAAACACAGGCACATCACTCTGCACACCTTTTTGCATGGCTAAAACTGCAAATCCATTTTCATGGATTGTGAGCCAAATGATCTAAACTCAGTTATTTCTGCTGGCACTGTGTGTGAGCAGTGCAGAAACCCACACATGCTCGTGCCTGAGGACTGCTGCAATGTTTCAGCTTGGGACTGGAGCTACAGTTTTTCCTACATTTCAGTTATCATAAGACTTCTTTTCTACACTAATATCTAAGACTTTTTACTCTTTAAGGAACTTAAAAACATAGTCTTACTTACTTAGTTACTTGCTTGTCTAAAACATAAACTTACACCTCTATTTCATGTATGAGTAGCTTAATATACTTCAGTCCATCCAAAGGTTTTAATTCAATTCCTGCACTCTGATCTCTCTCTGAAAAATTCAGAGAGGCCTCTGATTTACACACTCCAACAAAGTGGTAAATTAGACACAAAAGAAGTCTGGATTGGATTTTTCTCCTCAGGTTTTCCAGTTGTGCCTTCCTTTTTTCATGGTCTCACTACATTTCTTTTTGTCCACTGTTCTTTTTTATTTTTTTCAGTAGTCTTCCGTAAGAACATTGTAACATAAAAGCCTTCATATTTTAGTCATATTTTCAAACTGCAATGTTTAAATGAGATTTATATTCTACAGGAATAATTTGCCCATTCCTGTACAATATTCCTGGTTATGAAAACAAGCACTAACCAGTTAAGTTTTAAACAGAAAAGTAAAAACTGATTTTTTTTTCTTTCCCCCCCACCCCATGGTTTAGATTACAATTGAGATTGCATTGCCCAATTGCCTTTATGTTATTTAAGAAATTTTAAACAAATTATCTTGATGTTGCATTTATGTGCACATATGCCTAGACTGCTAATTGTTATCAGCTGTTGATAAAAAAACTATTCCTTCAGTAGCACAGCAAGACCTACTGTGAAATCTCTGAAGAATGCACAGGAATAAAAACCAGCACAGAGCACACAATTCCCCTTTGTGCTTACTACTCTGCCATGTACAAGAGCTAACTCCTGAATTGACTGTAAATATTTTTTGACATGTAAATACTATTCTGCTCAGCTGCAGGGACTACCGCACTTGCTGATGCTGTTTAATTTTGTTAGCTGTTTTGGAAAGTAAAATAAATAAATAAATTAATTAAAGACAGACAAAAACAAAGAAATATCCTGACCTTAGGAACCTCCAGGAGGTGTAGGAGAAGGAGAAGAGCAGAGTTGAAGTTTATGAAATTGTTCCATTAACACTTGCTGATTTTGTTTTCACCCTTAAACCCTAGAGCATCTTCACAAATGTAAACCTCACAACCAAAACAGAACTGCTGATAAAGTAATCAGTGTCTTTAGCATGATTTGTATGATGTTCTATTAACATATGCTCGGGAGCTGCTCTGTTCTCTTGTCAATTGTTGATGTATTATTTGGTAAAACTTAACATGGGCTCCTGATTACTGCTTAATGTTGCAATATATTGGGCCAAACATTTGCTACTGACAGTCAAATAGTTTTCTGAGAGAGAGAAAGAGAGCAAAGGAGATAGTGAGAGCTCAAGGGTGAGAGCTATGCCCTTCTAGCAGGACTGTTTCTGCAGCTGTTGTGTACATTAATCCAGAGAGCAGATCTCCCTGCACTAAATATAGCCACGGGGGTCATTTTACATGACAGAATAAATAATTAAATAAATAGAAAGCATTTAACTATGGGGGGTCACATTAAATTAGGTTTGATTTTTGCTAAAGAAAGAATTCCAAATTGCATTCCAAATTGCATCTTGGTTTAAGGCTGAATACAAGAATGTAGATATTTCACTCTTTTATTATTTCCTGGAGGGAAGATGAGCAGGAAGAGGAAAGAGTCCCAGCAAGGAACTTTTCAGGTCATTAGAATCTTGTTGACTCTTTAGAGGAGTTGGGCAGGCTCCGAGGGATTTTGAGAACCCCCTCAGTGGTATTCAGGTCCTTCCTAACTCCACAGAACACTGTTTCCCTTTCACTGCAATGCACATAGCTCAGCATAACCTCAGTCACTTTCAAAAGTATTTGTTCCTCTATGTGCCTTACCAGCTAAAATTAGCATTCAAATACACATGCTTATCAAACCCTTCTGCTACACTGCACAATCAAAACGTAGACCGAGCTGAAATGGAGGGATTACCTTTCTTGAATTCCTCCAGATGTTGCTGCCCAAGCTGGCAGTGAGTAGCGCTGAGTTATCCAGAAGTGAGATTGAAGTGAGGGAAGCGAGGGGATTCTTGGAGTCCTCAGGGAGAGAAGCAGCTAGGAGTCCATGGAGTGAAGGAAGTTAACCTTGGTTATTGTGAGGATGGCTGGAAGGAGCTGGACAACCTGTCACCAGCGGAGCAGCAGTATTTGTCAGTTTGCAGGTCCCAAGTTATTTTGAGCAGCGTGAACCATGTGCCCGCAGAGCATTCCACCTCATTGGACAGGGAAGCACTGCTCCCACGGCACCGATGGGCACCGAGTGCCTCCTGCTCCCTCATGTACAGCCCCTATGGATGCATATGTGGCTTTTGCTGATTCATCCATGTCATCCATGCCATTGTATCGCTCTCAGCAGCTGCTTTGCGCTCCAGATTACGAGTTAGCGCTCTTTCCTTAAATTCCCATCAGAACTCCGAGGTTACCGTCGCAGGGAAACAATCCCATCAGCTGGGAAAAGCAGAAAAGCTTTGCAACTCCAAAGGCAAACTTAGCAAACGTGTGATTTAAATAGTAAAATATTCCTGACTTCTTTGGAGTGTTCAGTTTGATGACCTGTAACTGCAGATGCTCAAAAAGCTAGAGCTTCCAAATTTGTTGTTGAACTGTTGGAGGAAAAGCAATTAAAGAGGCAATCGAAACTAAGCTGTAAATAGAACTGAGAAAGAAACACAGGTGGAATAGCTTCAACACACTTGAACCAGTACACAGAGAAATCCTGTTACTAGATAGAGTTTCATTGCTTAAAACCTTGACTGGCTAAAACCTCCCCACATCACCTGGTAAACACAGAGACGAGATTTTAATTTCTGCTTTTCCTACACACCAGCAACAAAAAGTGGTCTGAAGTTTTAAACAGCTCATCCTGCTGCTCAATTATTGATATTTTATTAAAAATGCTTGTCACAGTTCTGATTTTAAAAGATTACTGAAGTATTATGCATTTGTGATGGGGCATTGATATATAAGCCTTTTCATAGCTAATGATGTAAGAGCTGGCTTCTTGACCTTCTCCCAGATGTCTCAAAATATGATCAAGTGAGCACCTGTGCTGGAAAGGGAGTTCATCTGTGGAATGTAGTTCTTCAGAAAGCTTTTTTATGAGTCATAACAATATGAAAAGACGGAAATGCAGTTCTTTCATGTAAAATTTCCTGATGCACTGCAGATACTTTTCTATTATTTCCCTCTTTTTGTAAAATGTTGTTGTGGTTTTACCCCAGCTGGTAACAAAGCCCCACACAGCTGCTCACTCCCAACCCCTGGCAGGATGGGGGAGAGAATCAGAAGAGTGAAAGTGGGAAAACTTTATAGACTCAGGTAAAGGCTGTTTAATAAATGAAGCAAAAGTTGTGCACACAAGCAAATAAAAGCAACATAGAATCACAGAGTAAGCTGGGGTGGCAGGGAGCTGTAAAGATCATCAAGTCCACTCGTGGTGCTGCACAGGACCATCCCCAAGAGTCATGTGCCTGAGAGCATTGTCCAACATTTCCTGAGGTCTGGCAGGCTTGGGGCTCTTCCCTGGGGGTCCTGTTCCAGTTCCCAGCCACCCTCAGGGTCAAGATCCTCTTTCTAAAATCCAACCTAAACCTCCCCTGGCACAGCTTCAGGCCATTTGCCCAGGTCCTGTCACTGGTGACCACAGAGGAAAGATGGTTGCTCTGTCCCAGGTTCAGAATCCAGCATTTAGCCCTGCTGAACTTCATGGGGTTGATGATTGCCCAGTCCTCTGCAAGGCCTCCCTGCCTTCAACAGGGTCAGCAGCTCCTCCCAGCTTTGGATCATCTGTCAGCTTGCTCAGAATCCCTTCCAGTCCTGAGTTTGAGTCACTGATGAAGATGTTGAAGAACACAGGGCCAAGGATGGAGCCCTGTGGAGCCCCACAAGTCACAGGTCACCAGTCTGGTGTCACTCCATTGACTGTCACCCTTTGCACCTGAGTCATGAGCCAGCTGTTCACCCATCCCATAACGTGTTTGTGAGATGGACATTTTGTCCAGAAGGATCCTGGGAGAGGCAGTACCAAAATTGCAGATTCAGATTTACTGAAATCCAGAAAGATTCCATCAAGGGGCTTCCCTTGATCACCTTGGTGGGCTACCTTGTCATGAAAGGAGATCAGATTTGATAAGCAGGACTTCTCTCTCATGAAGCTGTGACCAATGGCTGCATTCTTTCAGGTGTTTTGCAATGCCTCCCAGAATAAGCTTTTCCATCATGCTGCCAGGCACTGAAGTGACACTGACAGGTTTCGTTTCCAGGGTCCTCTTTCTTGCCCCTCTTGAAAACTGGGACAACATTTGTCAGCCTGCAGTTAGCTGGGATTCCCAACACAGCTCAAAAATCATGGAGAGAGGCTTTGTGATGACCTCATCAGTTCTTTGTGGATTCTTGGATGAATCTCATCAGGCCCCATGGGTTTGTAGGGATGCAGCTGGAGCAGCAGATCCTGCAGAGTTTCAGGGTCAGCTGGGAACAGATCATTCTCTCAGTGCAGCTCAAGGCACTGAGACTCCATCATCCACGTTGAAGACAAAGAATGCCTTAAACAGCTCTGCCTTGTTTGTCCCTGTTTGTGAGGTGACCATCCTCATCCTGGAACGGGCTGGTGTTATTTCTACACTGCCTCTTGCCATTATTATATTTGAAAAAAATCCTTTTTATTGTCCCCCTACAGTTCTGTCAGCTTCAATTCTAATTAAGCTTTGGCCTCATGAATTTTACCCCTACAGTGGCAAGCAACATATCTCTATTCTTCCCATGTCTCCCGGCCTTGCTTCAGCTGGCATACACCTTCCTTTTCTGCCTTATTTCCAAAAGATAATTCTTTTTCAGCCAAGCTGGCTTTCTGCCTCACCAGCCTGACTTCCGACATTTGGGAGTTGCTGCTCCTGTGCACTTAGGAGGTCATGTTTAAAAAGTGACTGCACTGATGGACCCCAGCACCTGCAAAGATAAATTCCCAGGGGACCTTGCTAACTAATTCCCTGAACAGCCTGAAGTCTGCTCTCCTCATGCCTAGGGTTGAAGTTCTGCTGGCGCTTTTTCTCCTGTCAACAGGGATTTTAAACTCAATCATTTCATGGTCACTGTGGCCAAGACAGCCCCAATCCCCACTTTGCTCACAAGATCCTCTCTGTTGACAAGCAGCAGGTCAGTGAGGACATCTTTCCGAGTCAGCTTCTTTAGGACCTGCTCCATAAAGTTGTCATCCTGGATTTTTAGGAATTTTCCTGCCTGGATTGTACCAGTTAATTTCTGGCAAGTAGAAGTCCCCCGTAAGGACACAGGCAGTTAACTTGGGAGTGTCCCTTAGATGCTCAAATAAAAATTTGTCAGTGTCATTGTCCTGCACAGGAGGTTGGTAGTAGACTCCCAGAATGACATCCATGTTACTCATTTGCCTCTGGATTTTATCTAGAGTCTCTGAACTGTGCCCTTGCCAGCTCCATACATTCTAACCCTTCTATTCCATACAGTGCCATCCCTCAGTGTCTTCTGCCCTGCCCCTCCCACCTGAAGAGCCTGTGACCATCCCACAGGGAATTCCAGCCACAGGACTCATCACAGCAGGTTTCACTCACACAATGATGTCAAACTCTCGGCCTGGGCCAAAGCCTGGAGCTGCTCTCCTTTGTTCCTCTGTTCTGTACTGTGTGCATCAGTGTAGAAACATTTTAGGTGTGGTACTTTATTGCAAACACCTCGTGAAGGGATCTGTAAGTGCTCCTTTCCTCAAGTTTGGCACAGCCTCCCATCCCTCAGCACTGGTGACCTGTCCTGTCCCTTACCCTCTCCCAAGCTGGTTTGAAGCTCTGTCAATGAGCTAGCTCCTGTGCCTAGAGCTCCTTTTCCACTCCGAGACTGGTGCATCCACTCAGGTGTCAGAGTAGACCAGCTGTGAGTAGATCTTCCCTCAGTCAACAACCCCCAAATTCTTCCACTGAGACCATCCTGGGAGCACTGGCCTGATGGATCTGCCTGTTCTTATTTCATTCCCCGCTTGCCATGGCTGGGCAGGTGTTCGTCCATCCCCAGGAGAGCAGGGGCCCATCCCATGTAGTGGTGATGAGGGAGGACAAAACTCCATGACTCTGGATGTCCCTGGAATGTCCTCCTGCCCAGCTCTGTGCTGAGCGTGGCCCCACAAGCTCTGGGACATCCCCTGGGTCCCTTGGGCTCAGCTCTCCTGGCTGTGTCCCCTCCCAGCTCCTCGTGCCCTGACTGGTGGGGGAGCTGAGAGAGAAACCTTGGCTCAGTGTGAGCTCTGCTCAGCCATGACCAAAACACCCCTGTGTTACCAGCACTGCTTCCAGCACAAATCCAAAGTGGAAAAAAAACTTAACTCTGCCCCAGCCAAAACCAGCACAAAAACCATTGTCAGAGTACGTAATGAGCCTGAATTTGTGGTGAAGATAAGGAAAGGTTGTGTAGTGAAGTTAGCCCTTCTTTTGGGCACAGGTGAGGCATTTTATGGGTTGGGTGATGTCTGGTGTCACTTTATGCCTGGAACAGAGATCTAAGATATTCTTTATAGGATCTGTAGATGTGAGCCATCCAGTGCTGGCAGGAGCTGCCTGTTATTGCTGTACCCTGTGCTGCTGTGGTTTGGACAGTGTCTGTAGATATTTAGGCTACAGAGTCTGTAGCCTAAAAATGTAGTTCTGATCTGTCTGGTAATAATTGTAAACATGGGAAGTTCTGCTGAGATGGAATTATTACCATGGAGTCTTGCTCTTTGTGCTATTTGTGCATGATAAGCAAAATTATTCAAGCTAATAAAAAAATTACAAAAAAGACAGAATTTAAGATGCTAGAATTGCAAAATCATTGAATAATCTGAGCAACAAATAAGTTCAAGGTTATGTAGAAAGTACAGCATTGAGAAACCACAAAAAGTTATGAGCCTTTACTGTGGCAGAGAGACCATTGTAATAGCAGGTAGAACAAGGCCAAAAATTTCAGGAACCACGAAAAGTTGGAGCATACACAGTGAATGTGCCATTTTGATAGAGCAGTCCCAGAGAATTTCAGACTCACTGGTTTGTAGGTAACAGTCTAAAGCCCATGAAAATTCTGTGGCTCCTCTGTCTGCACTTATAGAAAAAAATTGAAAACAGGCTTTTGCCTGCTGAGCACTAAAAAAAGCACTTCAAAGTATGATGACCTCCAGCTTTATGTCCTTTTGTCTTTGTTGGCTGGTAGAAGAATGAGGCATAGTGTCCTAAAATAAATCACATGAGCACTATTTCTCTCCAGATCCTGGCTGTCAAAGCCCAAGCTACCTTCACAAGCTCAAACAAGACTCGGAAGCAGTGAGTTTAAAATGGAACTTGGTACATGGCTGGTTGGCAGTTATTTCTCAGTAGGCTTATCTGATTGTATTTGTCCACCCACAGATTTATCACAAATGGAAAACAGTTGATTTTCTAGATATTAGGATGAAATCAATACTATAAATTCTATGAATTGCAGGTGCTGAACCATTAAATGAGAAATGAGACATGCCATTTCTTTGAAAGCTTCCTCAAGGCCCTTTGCAGTCAGGTTCCAGTGGTTTTGCAGAGATCTCCCCAGAGCCCTGTGGAGCCAATGTTTCCTCCTGGTTTGCATCCGCCAGGCACTGATCCTGATCTTCCCAAGGCTGATGGGATTTCTTTCTAATGCAACAGTGTGTTAGCCAAGTTTGTTCCAATGGGCTGAAGGAGTAGCTGCAGAAGAGAGGCTCAGACTGTGACTATTCTACTGAACAAAAATGAATGTTGACTCATTAAATACCCACGTTGCCTTTTGTTGGACTGGGTTGTTCCAAGGGCAGTGAATTGCTCCCTACCTGTGCAGCTTTGGGCAAGAGCAGCGACTGCTTTTCTCAAAGCATCATTGACTGCTGCTGCTTTAATAACTGCAGTTAAAGGCTGGGTAATCTGAACAGCAGTGACAAGCCCTACTTCTCTTTTATAGACATCAGTGAATTACCTTGAGGCTCTTACTCCTTTGGTAAGAAAAGTGTTAACAGCAAATTTCTGGATGTTCCTGGAAAAGCTATTTCAAGTGATTTACAAACCTTGTGTAAGATGAGTTGGGTATTTTCTATTCATATCACTATGCAGCACATCTCTTACCATGAGTCTGCCAGGTATTGTGTAATCCTAATTTGGGTTCTAATTTTAGAAGTGGAGACATATTAGAAGGATGATAGAAATGGTACCCCTTTGCTATAGAAAGTTCAAATAATGATTCTAAAACACTCCTTGAGTGCCTATTTCTTTTGAACTCAACCCAAACCTGACTTTATCATTGCACAGGGCAGCTTCAATCCTCACTGCATCTGAGGATTGCCCAAGTGCCACCAGAGAATTTGTCAGTCTCAGTCATTATTTAGTTGAAATCCTGTTTCCAATGAAATCAGAGTTTCCTCTGTTACTATCATCAATGAGAGAGGAGTCAGACTTTTCCAGAAAGTTTCAACTGCGATAATGTAAGCAATCTTCCAGTCATCCACACAGAACCACAATGTTCCATCTGTATTCATATTTATTCAATAGGTCAAAATACACCAGTAGTTTATTTCATTGCAGTACACAAGGTTCAGCTGAAAAATTTATAAAGATAGATAATCCCAAGAACATGAAGTAATTGATGTTATGGGTGGCAATTGTAAAAGCTGATTTGCAAAATCCCTTTTCTTGTAAAAAGCTTCTACTCAATTTTAAAAGCATCACATTCTTTGAGACAGATTCCCTGCCTTAAAAATATGGAGAACACCATGCCCTTATTTTAAATGATGATTTTTTTTCTTGTCTGTTATTAGCCATTGTACAATATTGTCTTATAAATATCAGCCTTTCAAAACTGCCTGTGATACTAAAGAGTTGGCAAAAAGTGTTCACAGGCATTTTGCTGTTCCTATGCAGTTAATATTTCATTAACTTCTCCTACCTTCTTCCTTTTCTAAGGGAAATTACTTTTTTTTTTTTAATGTTGGGATATCTAACCGACATTTTACAAGCTGCTAGCATTCTGATTTTAAAGTGGATGGTTTCCCCTTCTGGTTCATGCATGTGCTCTCCCTGGAAAGGCTCCTGTGGCTAAGTAGGATCTGCTGGCAGTAACCACCATGTCTGGGTGCAGAGTTTGGCTCACACCAGCACCCTCAGACCTCAGTGATTCATGGAGCACACAGCAAATACCAACACACAGAGACTGGCAGTGGCCCAGAGAGCAAAAGTTTGATGCAGCCTCTTATATCAGATTGGTTTTAAAATTAATTTAGAAATCGAGATAAAACTAATGAGGACTCCTATCTATACAACTCAATGTCTTGGAGACTATGTCTGGTAATTGACAGAAGCAGTGATTAATAACCCAGAAGCTGGGTTTGATTAGTGGGTATGTGCTCTTCCCTTCATGACTTTCTTTGGGCAAGTGAAGCGGGAAGAAGCTTGGTTTGACACTGATGCCAAACAACCAGCTTGACTGAAAGGTGTGAGATTTACAGTCAGGGCTACTGCTCCCAGCATCACCAGAGACTGTGGGATCCATTTGGACACTGCAGGATTTCAGTGTCCTGATTGCAAGGCGTGGTTAGACCAAACAGACCACGGAAGGGGGCTGATAATGCCAGTTCTAGTGTCTTCCCCTAATTTGGACACTTTGTGAGATGTGAGATTTGCCTTCCTACTATGACCCCTCTCCTCCCTGTCCTCTTTTACTTCATCACTTTATTTCTTGTGTTTCCTGTCTTTCCTTCTCTTGTTTTTGGTAGGAGCCTGGTGTAGCAGACAAGGCTAATTTTGCTGTGTTGTTTCAGGTCCCCAACAGAGCCAGCCTCAGCCTGATGCTGGTACAGATGTGCAACATCTGGCTGGAGCTGGCACACCACTGCACTTGTTTTCAGTGTAAGAGAGGGCACTAGCACAGGCCACCAATTTGAATTTGTTCTCCCCTTCTTTAGAACACACATCTCCAATAGAATAAGGATAGTCACAGCCATAATTGATAACAGCTGAACACATTGTCAGAGGTACAAAGAGTGGCAGTATCTGCTGAACTAAATCTAAAGGAAATCTACAGTGAAAGCCATATTACATATTTCATCCTTTTATTATTTGGACTTCTTCTTGTGGTACCTGTAGAAATGTTTGATTTTTTTTCTCCTGGTAGCTATCTCTGTGGTTGATATTAAGTTGATATTGAGATATGACATTTACAGTGTCTGCCTTTGTTAACCACTTACTATTGTCCAGAGACAAATGCTTTTGACTTGGGGTTGAGATTAACACAACAACATGTTGTGTATTGTACTGTTAAAAGTGGATTAAGAGTCAGTCCAGGGAGGCATATTTTGTAACCACAGTCTCTATTTCCAATTACACATTTGTCAATCAGAGATTCACAGTTCACTCCTTGTTCTTATCACTGAAATGGCTTCATACAGAATTTAACTCAGGCTCCTTGTAAAGAAATTGCCAAACCCTGAAAGAACAGGGAGATTTCACTGAAAGCCTTTTTGCAAGTGGTTTTAACACAAAATAACAAAACAAAGTGTGGCTTTTATTTGTGGAAATCCAGTTAATGTGCATTGCATGATAATGAGGAAAGTAAGCTCAAAAAACCCTCTGTCTGAACTGAGAGCATATATCTCCTATATATAAAATATAAGTATCTTCAGTATCTATTTTGTGCTTAGGGGCAGTGTTTTTCCAGTGCTGTTTGGTCTGTGTTAGAGGCCCTGAGGCCCACAGCAAGTTAACCCCAGAGGGGTGGGCAGGGGGCAGGAGGCTGAGGCAGCTCAGATCAGGACCCTTAGGATTTTAGAGAACACAAGCCCAGAATGCATGGCTGGTGTTTTGAGCATCTGAGCTTTTGAAGCTGTTCTAGACAAGCAAAACTGTGCTAAAGATCAGCTCTATCAGATGTTTAGTAGGACAAAACCTTCAATAACTCAGTTGTCGAAATTGTACTTCACAAGATACACCCCTAATTAGAATGTCTTAAATTATTGGTAAATGGAAATAAGAAGAGAGCATTCATGGATAGTTTACATTTAAAAAATAATTTCTTGAGACCTCTCTTGCTTTCCAGGCACGTTCAGATGGGAGTTTCACTGTTTATCAGTAGTGCCATGACAGCCAGCTCATCTCTGAACCTGTGCTCATGGGGTCACCTCAGCTGGGTGGACACCAGATAAACAGTGTGCAGGACAGCAACGTGAATGTTCACTGAGGTCACCAGAGGAACTGGCTGGAGATGAGAGCTTGGTTGGGTGAATGCACGGAAATGTGTGGCTTTGGTGGCAGGAGAGCATGGTCTGATACCAGTTTGCTAAAATATGGCTCTGTGGAAAGGAGAGCCTGTGAAGTGGTCCAGCAGTGGAAGGTGAGGGGAAGGGACAGAGCTGGGCCAGCCAGGTTCCATCCACACCTGCAGGGAACCTCTCCTCTCGACACTTGGGGGCAGCAGAAAAGCGTGGCACTCTTTGTGCCAGCAAATGAAGGTCTGCTGAGTGCTCTGTGCAAGGGGAAAAGCCCTTGGCAGCAGTCCCAGGGCTTTGAAAATCTTCCTCCTTTGAATCGTTTTGATCTGAAAACATGGCTAGGATACCATCCCCAAAGTGTGCCTCCCATTAGATGGCTGCAGTTGCTGTTTTGCCAGCACTTCGGTGTGTCACCTCACCGTGCACACTTGAGATCAGCTCACCGGCCCCTGCCCTGCTTCTGGCTCTGTGTCCCTAACCTGCCTCATCTGTCTGGAACGCCTTCTCTCAGGCCACTGAGTCACCTTCCAATTTAAATGTTGCCCTGGAACGCTAAACTGACTGCATTATAACAGAAATTTGAAATATGTGTGTGACGATGCACTGCGAAATTTTATCTGTGCACACTGATGAAGCTTCAGAACACCAGGGGCTTTTAGGGATACAGCTATTTAATATATCTCTATATCTATATCATTATATTATGAGATATTAATATTTAATTTAATAGATTTACAGAAATTTCACAATTATAAGCCACACCTGATTATAAGCCGCACCTCCCAGTAGCCGGGTAGAGGGTAGACCACGGGATTTGTCCACATATAAGCCGCACCTGAGTATAAGCCGCACCTGAATATAAGCCGCACTTTTTTTCTTTTTTTTTTTTTTTTTAATTGAGGATCCATGTGTAACAAAATAACAAATTAGTAACAGATACAAATTGGTGTCAGGTGCTCAAGTTGCAAACAGTTTTCATAGACCAGTGAAGCCTTTAAAGGCAGCCCCAGGCGCCCTCCCTGGCTGGCTCTCACTTCCAGGTTGGCATTTCACTGGGATTTGTCCATAGATAAGCCGCACCTGAATATAAGCCGCGCTACTGGGGTAGGCTGGATTCTTCAATGAAAAAGGTGTGGCTTATAATCGTGAAATTACTGTAACTTTAAATAAAAGGTCTTCCGTGTCAAAACGCAAGTGAACTTTCAGAAGCGACAGAGATGAGAATGAAAAGAAATTGTTAGTACCAGCTTATGAAACACCTTCAGTATCAGAATCATTCTGTTCAGCTGAAGAACAAATGGCATTCAGGTAGTATAAGCTCGCTTACATGGTCATGACCCAGAAAATTCCCTCAGAGCAACAACAGTGCGAGTACTGGCCATTCTGACTGGCCAAGCACATGGTTAGCTGGCCAAAGGTGACATTTTCAGTGTGAATGACAGAGAAAGAGTGAGGATAAGAAAAAGAAAGGAATACATGCCTTTTCTTTTAGGACTTTAAATAAGACCTGTAATTTATTTGAGATAAATCACCTTGTGATCAGAAATATTGATTAATTCTTTCCCAGGTCAGTGGTACTCAGTCAGCAGTCTCCAGAACCATCTCATTTCATACCAGTCCAAACATTATTTACTCAACAGAAGGACTCAAAGGATCTATCACAGGATTTAAAATACACTGTGATCTGATAGAGCATGCATATTACAGGCCAAGTTTGGAGCAACTGCTACATCAGTTTTATATATTAATGCCACCAGTTAGAGAAAGGAATTCTCCTTCTGGTGAGGGTGCCTTTGGAAATCCTTTTTTAAATGTCTCACTTTTTTTTTTTTTTTTTTTTTTTTTTT